>CM032162.1:40138737-40193684 GCA_018901935.1 Pugionium cornutum | reverse complement strand
CCAAGTGTGCGGAAGCTTGGGCCTCTCCGCCGGCAATGCTGGTTGCTCTGGTCCTATTGCTCGAGGGTCCGGCGGTACTGCTTGGACCGGCAGGCGTGCCAGATGGCCCGGCTGTCTTGGGCAAGCTTCCTGGTCGGCCAGTCTGGTCTCCTGGCTGGATGTACGACCTGATGTCCTCATCATTCCCTCCCTCTTCAGTTGGTTTTGTCCTCAAAACTGGTTCATCTGCATGGAAAGGGGCCAAGTCAGTAACATTAAACGTATTGGACACATTAAACTCACCTGGTAGCTCGATCCGGTAGGCATTGTTGTTGATCCTCTCAAGCACTCTGAATGGTCCATCTCCTCTTGGTGCTAGCTTGGAACTCCTTAGGTTTGGGAACCTCTCCTGCCGTAGGTTTAGCCACACCCAATCGCCTGGTTGAAAGATCACCTCCTTTCTTCCTTTGTTGGCATGAGTCACGTACTGTCGGTCCTCTTCTCCAAGTTCTCTGCTACCTTCTGGTGTAACCTCCTTATGAACTCTGTTTTGGATGCTCCGTTGAGGTTGGTCATCTCAGCTGGTGGCAGTGGTGTTTGCTCCAATGGGGTGAGAGGGTTGAAACCGTATACCACTTCAAATGGGTTCTTCTTGGTTGCTGAGTGCACGGCTCGGTTGTAGGCGAACTCAATGAATGGCAGGCACTCCACCCAAGTCTTTAGGTTCTTCCCTAGTGTTGTTCTGAGAAGAGTTGATAGTCCTGTTGACAACTTCAGTTTGGCCATCGGTTTGAGGATGGCAAGTGGTTGAGAAGAGTAGCTTCGTGCCTAGCTTTCTCAAAGGGTCCTCCAGAAATGGCTGAGGAACTTGGTGTCCCTATCTGATACGATGGTCCTTGGCACTCCATGAAGCCGTACTATCTCCCTGAAGAACAGCTCAGCTGTTTGTGTGGCATCATTGACATTGGCACATGGGATGAAAATGTGCCATCTTGGAGAATCTGTCCACCACTACAAAGATTGCATCTTTGTGGTTGATCTTAGGCAGACCTAGAACAAAATCCATCGAGATGTCCACCCATGGATGTGTTGGTATGGGCAGTGGGAGATACAACCCGTGAGGTTGCACTCGGGACTTTGCCTTCTTGCAAGTGATGCATCTTGCACAATGTGCTTCTACTGTCCTCTTGATGTGTGGCCAGTAGAAGTGCTCCTTGACCACTGCTAGAGTCTTGTCGACACCAAAGTGGCCCATGAGTCCTCCTCCATGAGCTTCTCGGATGATAAGCTCCCTTAGTGATCCCTGTGGTATGCACAGCCTTCTTTCTCGGAACAAGAATCCCTCATGGATGTAGAATTTGCCATGACTCCCTGTGCTACACTCCTTGTAGCTCTCAGCAAGGTCAGGATCATCCTTGTATAGATCCTTGATGTGCTCGAATCCTAGGACCTTTGCCTCCATGGTTGATATCAAGGCAAACCTCCTTGATAGTGCATCGGCTACCACATTGTCTTTGCCCTTCTTGTACTTGATGATGTACGGGAAGGTTTCTATGAACTCCATCCACCTGGCATGTCTCCTCTTGAGATTGGTTTGCCCTCTGAGGTGTTTGAGAGTCTCGTGATCAGTGTGGATCACAAACTCCTTGGACAGCAAGTAATGCTGCCAAGTCTCCAATGCTTGGACAAGGGCATAGAGCTCCTTGTCATAAGTGGGGTAGTTCAGTGAGGCACCACCTAGCTTCTCACTGAAGTATGCCACTGGTCTCCCTCCTTGAGTTAGCACTGCTCCTATGCCTATTCCAGAGGCATCACACTCCACTTCAAATGTCTTGTTGAAGTCGGGCAGGACTAGCACTGGTGCATGTGTAAGGCTGTCCTTCAAGGCCTGGAATGCGTTCTCCTGGGCTTCTCCCCAGCTGAATCCACGTTCTTCTTCACTACTGCCGTCAGTGGTGAGGCAATACTGCTGAAGTTGGGCACGAATCTCCTATAGAAGCTGGCCAGTCCGTGGAAGCTCCTTACTTGGCTGATGTTTCCTGGTGTTGGCCATTCTTGTATGGCTCGAATCTTCTCTTCATCAACCTGTAGGCCCTGTGAACTCACAACAAAACCTAAAAGACAAGCTTATCAGTACAAAAGGTGCACTTCTTGAGATTGGCATAAAGCTCTTCTTGTCGAAGGGTTTTAAGGACCATCTCAAGATGTGTGAAATGTTCCGTGAGGCACTTACTATAAACAAGTATGTCATCAAAATAAACTACCACAAACTTACTGATGTACGCCCTAAGAACTTGGTTCATAAGGCGCATGAAGGTGCTTGGGGCATTAGTCAAGCCAAATGGCATGACTGTCCACTCGTAGAGCCCTTGCTTTGTCTTGAAAGCAGTCTTCCACTCATCACCTTCCTTCATTCTTACCTGGTGGTATCCACTTTTGAGGTCTATCTTGGAAGACCGTGGCTCCACTCAGCTCATCTAGCATGTCATCCAGTCGTGGTATTGGATGCCTATACTTGACTGTGATGTTGTTGATTGCTCGGCAGTCCACGCACATCGCCAAGTCCCATCCTTCTTGGGCACTAGTAGCACTGGTACAGCACATGGACTGAGGCTCTCTCGAACATATCCTTTCTCCAGGAGCTCCTTGACTTGCTTCTCAAGCTCCTTGGACTCCTCTGGACTCATCCGGTAGGCTGGCGGTTGGGCAGGGCTGCTCCGGGCACTAGATCAATCTGGTGTTCTATGCCACGTAAAGGAGGCAAGCCTGCTGGTATCTCCTCTGGAAATACATCCTGGAATTTGTTGAGGTGTTGCTACTTCATGAGGTAGCTCTACCTGTCCCTGTTCTATACTCAACACTTCCTTGAAAACCATTAGTAACATTAAGTCCTTGGAGGCCAAAGCTCTCCGGACATGACTAGGTTGAATAAGAAAGTTAGACTTGACAAGTTTCTTTTCCTTACTCATTTGGAGTTGTAGCTCATGTACTTGGGCAGGTGTAAGAGGAGCTAGGCTGACCTTTCTCGTGTCATGCACGAAGGTGTAGAGATTGGTTCTGCCATCATGCCGGGTCTCTTTGTCAAACTGCCATGGTCTTCCTAGTAGAAGATGGCCAGCTTGCATGGGCACCACGTTGCACACGACCTGGTCTTGGTACTTGCCCACACTGAATGGCACAGTGACTTCCTCATGAATCTTGAGCTCCACTTTGTCATCAAGCCATCTCAGTCTATATGGTCGAGGATGCCGTGTCCTCTCTAGACCTAGCTTATCAACCATATATTCACTAGCAACGTTAGTGCAAGAACCACCATCTATGATGAGGTTACATACCTTTCCCTTGATGGTGCAACGGCTGTGGAAGATGTTCTCCCTTTGGATGGTCTCTGAAGGATCCACCATTGCACTGAGGATACGTCTAGTGACCAGCACTTCCCCACATCAGGGTACTCAATGTCACCATATTCTCCTTCTGGTTCATAGTCCTCTTCATCTTGGGACTCATATTCTCCTGCCTCCGTAATCAGCATGACTCGGTTGTTTGGGCACTCCTTGAGATGTGTCCACGTCCCCTGCACTTGAAACAAGTTATGTCACGTGATCTTTGAGGGTTAGAAGACTTACCAGGCTCTCTCTGGTCACGGGTGGGTTCAGGAGGCTTGCTCTTGAACCTTGACTCGATCTCTCTACGCTTTGCCTTTGTCTACTGTCTTGGGCATGTTGCTTGGTGCCCAAGGTGTCTTAGGGCTTGCTGCGGATGTCTTGGCTCTTACGTTTGATGTGCTGTTCAGCTTGCACAGATAGGTGGAACAAGTCCTTGAAGTCGTAGATTTGCCTTTCCACCTTGCAGCTGATCCTTTCTTGGAGTCCATCCAAGAATTGTGCCATCAATGCTTCTTCATCATCATTGAGCTCCAATCTGTTCCTTAACCTCTCGAACTCTTCATAGTACTCCTCTACTGATCTGGTACCCTGCTTAAGAGTACGAAAACGTCGTTGCAAATCCCTATGAAAGTAAGGTGGAACATACCTTTGTCGCATGAGGTCTTTCATGTCGACCCATGAGTCTCTGGTCTCATTCTCTTCCTCCTTCTGTCAGATACCTCACGATCCCACCAGATGAGGGCATTGTCCGTGAGTTGTGCTACTGCCATTGAGACTCTCCTAGGTCCTGGTTGGTTGTAGTGATCAAAGATATGATCCATTCGCTTCTCCCAATCTAGGTAAGCCTCGGGGTCTACTTTTCCTGCAAAAGTTGGAGGAGTTAGTTTAACATCAGGATGAATTACCCGGTTATAGGTGTGTTCATCTCCATCCTCATGACGTCTAGGAGGCATTCTTGGTCTCTGGTGAAGACCATGGCTCAAAGCCATCATCTTCTGCCTCTGGTTGCCGTGGAGGTCCTCTCGGCCTATGGTGATAGTTAAGAGGTTGCGTGTCCTCATCTCCATCTGGCTGGGGTTCCTCCTGTTCGTGCGTGTCCTAAGGTACTCAGGACCCTCAGGACGATCTGGCTCAGCTCTCACGTGCCTTATGGCCTGGAATCTTACTGGTCTCTCCACGCTCTCCAACCTCTCGCCTATGGATGCGAGTTGTGTTTGGAGTGTGGTGAACATGGCCATCATGGCTTCAGCTGCGTCTCTATTCTCTTCTCCCATGTGTACTACAAAGAAAGAAGACAATTAGGGTGCTCCTAAATTATTAGGAGAGTTTTCTTTTATATGTGGTTTGAAAAAAATGCAAAAGGAAAAATTCTAAAGAAGGGAAATTCGAAAAAGGAAACTTCCTAGACAACTTGTGCTAGCTGTCCAATTCGAATTTCTTTAGTATCTTTTCTATTTTCTTTTTCTTTTCTTTTTAATTAGACTTAAAAATAAAGGAAATATGACTTAAACAAAAAGGAAAACGTGTATGCAATGCAAAAGTGAATCTAAACCCTAGTGATACACGTAGGAGGCTAGATGCACTCGGTTTGGAGTTTGAGGTTATTTTTTGATTTTTCTTGAATGCGACTTAAACTAATGCAAGAACACAAAACAAAACAAGCAAAAGGATAGAAAAAACCTGGTTTAGGAGCTTTAAGCTCTGATACCAAAATGATACAAGCCTTGATTCAAGGATGTATGCGTGGGCTGTTTGTAGAAGATTAGGTGAGAAACTCAACCTTAGGCTTCTGGATAGGGGTTTTCTGGTTGGTAAACGATGGAAGGGTGAAGTGAACCACACGAGGGTGATGAACCTCGTGATAAATCACAAACTTAGAGCTAGGAGGGCTGGTCTCAACTAGGTTCTAAGCGCACAAGTCTTCTTGAGAGAAAACTTGTAGGAAAAAGTTCTACTTTATTAATAATCAAAAGGTTGTCGAACTACAATGCTGGAAGGAGCCTTATTAATATGCTCGACAGCTTGACCTTCTAGGGTCGACTCAAATAAGAAAAGGAAAGTTTACAAAAGTGCACAAAGGAAAAGATACAAAAGTGTATAACCGAAAAAGGACCTATTCCTAAAATGTTCTTGACTCAAAATGTAAAGCAACTAGATCCTACCCTGCAAAACAGAAAGAGGCATATATTGAATGTAAACTTACCTTAACTCACCTCACGGCCAAGAAATGGAAGGTGGCCGTCCTTGTGGCATGCAGCTTGCTCCTAGTCTTCGACTTGGAGTAGGGTTAAAATCTTTGGGCCCTGACCTCTCTTGCCACTAAAGCCCAAGTCTCTGATGTTCCTTGTGTTGTTGAGAAGCCTTTGGACTCTAATTTGCTCTTCTGGCCCATTGTCCTTAGCTGCTCTTCCTCTAGAAGCTTGTCGACCCATAAGCTGAATTTGTGGAAGAGTGCTCTTGATCTGCTTCTTGTCATTGCTCCTGGAGGTACCACTGGTGTAGATACTTCCTCTAAGTGCATGTCCTGGAGCTGGTAGCTCATTTGGTCCGAGTCCTCTTGTGTAGAAGTGGAATGTGTACTGGCTGGATGGCCTGTACCGGCTGGATTGTGCGGTACTGGCGGAATGACTTCAGGACCGCCAAGTTGATCCCGAGTCGGCGGTGTCATCAGGGGACCGGGTGTCATTCACGTCCCCACCAAGTGTGCCGGAAGCTTGGGCCTCTCCGCATGTTGACCGGTCTGGTCCTATAGGTCGAGGGTCCGGTACTGTCTGGTCCGCAGCGCCAGATGGTCCTGCTGTCTCGGCAAGCTTCCTGGTCGGCCAGTCTGGTCTCCTGGCTGGATGTACGACCTGATGTCCTCATCAAGTCAATCAAAAATTTGTCCAAGCTGACCATTTCCATCTGGAAATTCTCTCAAATCAGTTTAAGCCAGATCCAATTTTGATAGTTCAATTGTCCTGAGTTCATGGCAAGTGTGAAACTCTGATGAAGTTTTCATTTCAAGAAGCATTTCAAGATTCCAAGTGCATTTCAACCCAAGTAAGAGGAAATCAGCATGATAAAGATGAACAAGAACATTAGAGAACCAGCCCAATCACCAGTTGATACAAGGAATCTCTGAACACTCACCTATGGATGTTTTCTTTCTTTGGATCAATCTGCTATGACCTTTCAAAATTGAGATTTTCACCAGAGGCAAGTTTTTCTTGTGAATTGTCTTGCAATCTTGTGAACTCAAGATAAAACCAAGAATTCATATTCTGATGACTTCTGGATTTTCAAAATGAAAAAGTCTCTCAAGAAACAGAAAAGCATTAATGATCACCATTGAAAGAATCTGATCTGCTTGTTAATTCATAAGTTTTCTTCTCTCTTTTCACGATTAATGATCAGGCATCCTTTTCCTTTTTACTCAAATCTTCGTTCAACTACAAAAGAAACCAGCTACAGCCATCCAAGTAACTTTTCTACACAAGATCGGACCAAATGAGCTATAGGACATGCACTGGAAGTTACACCAGTGGTACCTTTCCACTCTTCCACAAATTCAGCTTATGCAAGCTCCTACAAAGGACAATGGGCCACAGAGTCCAAAGGCTTCTCAGGAACATCAGAGACTTGGGCTTTAGTGGCAAGATCAGGGCCTTTTAACCCTACTCAAGTCAAGACTAGGAGCATGATGGCCCACCTTCCATTTCTTGGCCGTGAGGTGAGTTAAGGTAAGTTTACATTCCCTCTTTCTGTTTTGCACTACTTTACATTTTGAGTCAAGACATTTTAGGAATAGGTCCTTTTCGGTTATACACTTTTGTATCTTTTCCTTTGTGCACTTTTGTAAACTTTCCTTTTCTTTTTGAGTCGACCCTAGAAGGTCAAGCTGTCAGCATATTAATAAGGCTCCTTCCAGCATTGTAGTTCACAACCTTTTGATATTAATAAAGTAGAACTTTTTTCAAGTTTTCTCTCAAGAACTTGTGCGCTTAGAACCTAGTTGAGACCAGCCCTCCTAGCTCTAAGTTTGTGATTTATCACGAGGTTCATCACCCTGTGGTTCTTCCCAACCAGAAAACCCCTATCCAAGAATCTTCTCCAAACAGAGCATACATCCTTGAATCAAGGCTTGTATCATTTTGGTATCAGAGCTTAAAGCTCCTAAACCAGGTTGTTTCTATCCTTTTGCTTGTTTTGTTTTAGTTCTTGCATTAGTTTAAGTCATTCAAGAAAATCAAAAAATAACCTCAAACTCAAAAGTGCATCTAGATCACTAGGGTTTAGATTCACTTTCAATTGTTTTCCTTTTGTTTAATTCATATTTCATTATTTTAAGTTAAATTAAAGAAAAAAGATATAACAGCTACTAAGAAATTTCAATTGGGAGGATGAGAAAGAATTGATCAAGCATCCATAGAGGTTTCAATTCAGGCCATAACACCTGAGCAAGGTGACCTGATTATGGAGATTCATAACTATCATTTCTTTGAGATTCTTTGGAATGAGGATGGTGAAACACCTACAAGGGTAATTCATCCTGATGTTAATAACTCCTCCAAGTTTTGAGAAAAGTAGACCCATCTTTATCTAAACCAACCAGGAAGAGACTCAATGGCAGTAGCACAACTAAAATTTCTGACAAAAGGAAAATGAGACCAGACTCATGACATGAAAGACCTTGACAAAGTTTACTTTCATAGGATTGTGTTTTGTACTCTTAAGCACCAGATCAGTTACTATGAAGGTTGAAAAGGAACAGATTGGAGCTCAATGATGATGAAGAAGCATTGAAAATTCTTGGATGGTTCAGCACAAATCTACCTTCAAGGACTTGTTCCACCTATCTGTGCAACTGAGCAGCACCAAGTGACATCCAGCAAGCCTAAGACACCTTGGGCGCCCAAGATGAGATGTCAAGGTTCATCCTGGTACCAGAGAGCTTAACCCTCAAAGATCACGTGACATGTTTCAAGTTGGACCATCTCATGCAAACATCATCTGATTACGGCTATGAGTCCCAAGATGAGAGGACTATGAACCAGAAGGATATGGTGACATTGAGTACCCTGATGGGGGAAGTGCTGGTCACTAGATCCTCAGTGCAATGGTGGATCCTGAGCCATCAAAGGAGAACATCTTTTGCACATCAAGGCCTCATCATAGAACTAACGTTGCTAGTGTATATGATAAGCTAGGTCCCAGACTGAATGGCTGATGACAAAGTGGAGCTCAAGATCCATGAGCAAGTTTGCCATTCAGTGCAAGTACCTCATGCAAGCTGGCCATCTTCTACTAGGAAGCCATGGCAGTTTGACAAAGAGATGATGGAACCAGTGCATGACCAGAGGCATGAGCTAGAGTGATGGTCATGTCAGCTTTAGCCTCGAAGGATCAAGGAGTTTGAGATAGAACAGGGACAGGTAGAGCTACCTCCTGAAGTAGCAACAAGATGTATTTCCTTGCCTGATAGAACACCAGATTGATCTAGTGAACAGCCTATGAGAGAGGGTCAAGGAGCTTGAGAAGCAAGTCACTCCTGGAGAACCCTCAGTCCATGTTAGTGCTACAAGTGGGACTTGGATGTTGGACTGAGCAATCAACAACATCACAGTCAAGTATACATCCTCCAACTGGATGACATTAGATGAGCTGAGTTAAGATAGACCTCAAAGTGGATACTAGAATACTTTTTCAAGACAAAGCAAGGGCTCTTTGGACAGTCATGTTGGCACTAATGCCCCAAGCACCTTCATTTTATGAACCAAGTTCTTATACATCAGTAAGAGTCTTTGATGACATTTTGTTTATTAAGTGCAGAACACCTCACACATCTTGATGGTTTAAAACCCTTGACAAGAAGCTTTATGCCAATCTCAAATGCGAGTCTTTTAGGTTTTTTGTGAGTTCATGGTTGATGATTCGAGCCATACAAGAATCCAACACCAGGTCACTTCCACGGACTGGCCAGCTTCTATAGGAGATTAAACTTCAGTATTGCCTCGGCAGTAGTGAAGATCAGCTGAGAAGCTCAGGAGAACATTCAGGCCTTGAAGGACAGCCTTACGCACCAGTGAGGACTTCAACAAGAAGTGGAGTGCCTCTGGAATAGGCATAGGAGCAGTGCTATGGGTCCCACAACTGACAAGGAGCTATGCCTCCAGCATTGAAGAGATAAGCATTGTCTCCACCTTGTTTCTAGGATCAACTGTTTTACACGAGCAAGTCTCAGGGATACCTCAGAGGTAAAGGAGTTCTTTTCACTATGAAGATCAGGAAGTTTTCTTCATAGAAACCTTGGAGCTCAACAAGTCAAGAAGCAATGTGGTGGTCAGCGGATGGATCAAGAAAGGTATCAGAGCTTAAAGCTCCTAAACCAGGTTGTTTCTATCCTTTTGCTTGTTTTGTGTTCTTGCATTAGTTTAAGTCGCATTCAAGAAAAATCAAAAAAATAACATCAAACAATGCATCTAGCCTTCACTAGGGTTTAGATTCACTTTTGCATTAGTTTTCCTTTTGTTTAATTCATATTTCCTTATTTAAGTTAATTAAAAAGAAAAGAAAAGCCAGCTAGTTGTCTAGAAGTTTCCTTTTTCAGAGCATTTTTCAAACCATATAAAAAGCAATAATTTAGGAGCACCTAATTGTCTTCTTTCTTTGCAATGGGAGAAGAAATAGAGAGCCCATGATGGCCATGTTCACCACTCCAAACACAACTCGCATCCATAGAGCCTAAGATTCAGGCCATAAGGCACGTGAGAGCTGAGCAAGATCGTCCTGAGGGTCCTGAGTACCTTAGGACACGGCACCAGGAGGAACCCTGGAGATGAGGACACAACCTCATAACTATCACCATAGGCCGAGAGGACCTCCACGGCAACCAGAGGCAGAAGATGATGGCTTTGAGCCATATGGTCTTCAGAGACCAAGAATGCCTCCTAGACGTCATGAGGATGGAGATGAACGGGTAATTCATCCTGATGTTAAACTAACCTCCAAGTTTTGCAGGAAAAGTAGACCCCTTACCTAGATTGGGATGGATCATATCTTTGATCACTACAACCAACCAGGACCTAGGAGAGTCTCAATGGCAGTAGCACAACTCACGGACAATGCCCTCATCTGGTGGGATCGTGAGGTATCTGACAGAAGGAGGAAGAGAATGAGACCAGACTCATGGGTCGACATGAAAGACCTCATGACCCATTACTTTCATAGGGATTTGCCAAGCAGGGTACCAGATCAGTAGAGGAGTACTATGAAGAGTTCGAGAGGTTAAGGAACAGATTGGAGCTCAATGATGATGAAGAAGCATTGATGGCACAATTCTTGGATGGACTCCAAGAAAGGATCAGCTGCAAGGTGGAAAGGCAAATCTACAACGACTTCAAGGACTTGTTCCACCTATCTGTGCAAGCTGAACAGCACATCAAACGTAAGAGCCAAGACATCCGCAGCAAGCCTAAGACACCTTGGGCACCAAGCAACATGCCTAAGACAGTGGACAAAGGCAAAAGCGAGAGATCGAGTCAAGGTTCAAGAGCAAGCCTCCTGAACCCACCCGTGACCAGAGAGAGCCTGGTAAGTCTTCTAACCCTCAAAGATCACGTGACATAACTTGTTTCAAGTGCAGGGACGTGGACACATCTCAAGGAGTGCCCAAACAACCGAGTCATGCTGATTACGGAGGCAGGAGAATATGAGTCCCAAGATGAAGAGGACTATGAACCAGAAGGAGAATATGGTGACATTGAGTACCCTGATGTGGGGAAGTGCTGGTCACTAGACGATCCTCAGTGCAATGGTGGATCCTTCAGAGACCATCCAAAGGGAGAACATCTTCCACAGCCGTTGCACCATCAAGGAAAGGTATGTAACCTCATCATAGATGGTGGTTCTTGCACTAACGCTAGTGCATATATGGTTGATAAGCTAGGTCTAGAGAGGACACGGCATCCTCGACCATATAGACTGAGATGGCTTGATGACAAAGTGGAGCTCAAGATTCATGAGCAAGTCACTGTGCCATTCAGTGTGGGCAAGTACCAAGACCAGGTCGCGTGGTGCAAGCTGGCCATCTTCTGCTAGGAAGACCATGGCAGTTTGACAAAGAGACCAGGCATGATGGCAGAACCAATCTCTACACCTTCGTGCATGACAAGAAAGGTCAGCCTAGCTCCTCTTACACCTGCCCAAGTACATGAGCTACAACTCCAAATGAGTAAGGAAAAGAAACTTGTCAAGTCTAACTTTCTTATTCAACCTAGTCATGTCCGGAGAGCTTTAGCCTCAAGGACTTAATGTTACTAATGGTTTTCAAGGAAGTGTTGAGTATAGAACAGGGACAGGTAGAGCTACCTCATGAAGTAGCAACACTCCTCAACAAATTCCAGGATGTATTTCCAGAGGAGATACCAGCAGGCTTGCCTCCTTTACGTGGCATAGAACACCAGATTGATCTAGTGCCCAGCAGCCCTGCCCAACCGGCCAGCCTACGGATGAGTCCAGAGGAGTCCAAGGAGCTTGAGAAGCAAGTCAAGGAGCTCCTGGAGAAAGGATATGTTCGAGAGCCTCAGTCCATGTGCTGTACCAGTGCTACTAGTGCCCAAGAAGGATGGGACTTGGCATGTGTGGACTGCCGAGCAATCAACAACATCACAGTCAAGTATAGGGCAGCCGATACCATGGCTGGATGACATGCTAGATGAGCTGAGTGGAGCCACGGTCTTCTCCAAGATAGACCTCAAGAGTGGATACCACCAGGTCAGGTTGAAGGAAGGTGATGAGTGGAAGACTGCTTTCAAGACAAAGCAAGGGCTCTACCAGTGGACAGTCATGCCATTCGGCTTGACTAATGCCCCTAGCACCTTCATGCGCCTTATGAACCAAGTTCTTATGGCGTACATTAGTAAGTTCATTGAGATGTCCACCCATGGATGTGTAGGTATGGGCAGTGGGAGATAAAACCCGTGAGGGTGCAGTCGTGACTTCGCCTTTTTGCAAGTGATGCACCTTGCACAATGGGCTTCTACTGACCTTTTGATGTGTGGCCAGTAGAAGTGCTCCTTGACCACTGCTAGAGTCTTGTCGACACCAAAGTGGCCCATGAGTCCTCCTCCATGAGCTTCTCAGATGATAAACTCCCGTAATGATACTTGTGGTGTGCACAACCTTTTCTCTTGGAACAAGAACCCCTCATCGAGGTAGAACTTGCCATGACTTCTTGTGGCACACTCCTTGTAGCTCTCACCAAGGTCAGGATCATCCTTATATAGGTCCTTGATGTGCTCGAACCCTAAGACCTTTGCCTCCATGGTGGATATCAAGGCAAACCTCCTTGATAGTGCATCGGCTACCACATTATCTTTGCCCTTCTTGCACTTGATGACGTACGGGAAGGTCTCTATGAACTCAATCCTCTTGAGATTGGTTTGCCCTCTGAGGTGTTTGAGAGTCTCGTGATCAGTGTGGATCATAAACTCCTTGGACAGCAATTAATGCTGCCAAGTGTCCAATGCTCGGAAAAGGGCATAAAGCTCCTTGTCATAAGTGAGGTAGTTCAGTGAGGCACCACCTAGCTTCTCACTGAAGTATGCCACTGGTCTCCCTCCTTGGGTTAGCACTGCTCCTATGCCTATTCCAGAGGCATCACACTCCACTTCAAACATCTTGTTGAAGTCGGGCAGGACTAGCACTGGTGCATGTGTAAGGCTGTCCTTCAAGGCCTTGAATGCCTTCTCCTGAGCTTCTCCCCAGCTGAATCCCACGTTCTTCTTCACTACTGCCGTCAATGGTGAGGCAATACTGCTGAAATTGGGCACGAATCTCCTATAGAAGCTGGCCAGTCCGTGGAAGCTCCTTACTTGGAGGATGTTGCCTGGTGTTGGCCATTCTTGTATGGCTCGAATCTTCTCTTCATCAACCTGTAGGCCCTGTGAACTTACAACAAAACCTAAAAAGACAAGTTTATCGGTACAAAAGATGCACTTCTTGAGATTGGCATAAAGCTCTTCTTGTCGAAGGGTTTTAAGTACCATCTCAAGATGTGTGTGGTGTTCCCGTAGGCACTTACTATAAACTAGTATGTCATCAAAGTAAACCACTACAAACTTACTGATGTACGCCCTAAGAACTTGGTTCATAAGGCGCATGAAGGTGCTTGGGGCATTAGTCAAGCCGAATGGCATGACTGTCCACTCGTATAGCCCTTGCTTTGTCTTGAAAGCAGTCTTCCATTCATCACCTTCCTTCATCCTGACCTGGTGGTATCCACTCTTGGGGTCTATCTTGGAGAAGACTGTGGCTCCACTCAGTTCATCTAGCATGTCATCCAGCCGTGGTATCGGATGCCGGTACTTGACTGTGATGTTGTCGATTGCTCGGCAGTCCACGCACATTTGCCAAGTCCCATCCTTCTTGGGCACTAGTAGCACTGGTACGGCACATGGACTGAGGCTCTCTCGAACATAGCCGTTCTCCAGGAGCTCCTTGACTTGCTTCTCAAGCTCCTTCGACTCCTCTTGACTCATCCGGTAGGCTGGCCGGTTGGGCAGGGCTGCTCCGGGCACTAGATCGATCTGGTGTTCTATGCCACGTGAAGGAGGCAAGCCTGCTGGTATCTCCTCTGGAAACACATCCTGGAACTTGTTGAGGAGAGTTGCTACTTCAGGCGGTAGCTCTACCTGTTCTTTCTCTATATTCAACACTTCTTTGAAAACCATTAGTAGCATTAGATCCTTCAAGGCTAAAGTTCTCCGGACATGACTTGGTTGAATGATAAAATTAGATTTAATGAGCTTCTTTTCTTTACTCATTTGCTGTTGAAGCTCATGTACCTGGGCAGGTCTGAGAGGAGCTAGGCTGACCTTTCTCTTGTCATGCACGAAAGTGTAGAGATTGGTTCGGCCATCATGCCTGGTCTCCTTGTCAAACTGCCATGGCCTTCCTAGTAGAAGATGGCCAGCTTGCATGGGCACCACGTCGCACATGACTTGATCTTGGTACTTGCCCACACTGAATGGCACAGTGACTTGCTCATGGATCTTGAGCTCCACTTTGTCATCGAGCCATCTCAGTCTATATGGTCGAGGATGTCTTGTCTTCTCTAGACCTAGCTTATCAACCATATATGCACTAGCAACGTTAGTGCATGAACCACCATCTATGATGAGGTTACATACCTTGCCCTTGATGGTGCAACGGCTGTAGAAGATGTTCTCCCTTTGGATGATCTCTGAAGGATCCACCATTGCACTAAGGATCCGTCTAGTGACCAGCACTTCCCCCACATCAGGGTACTCAATGTCACCATATTCCTCTTCTGGTTCATAGTCCTCTTCATCTTAGGACTCATATTCTCCAGCCTCCGTAATCAGCATGACCCGGTTGTTTGGACACTCCCTTGAGGTGTGTCCACGACCCCTACACTTGAAACAAGTGATGTCACGTGATCTCTGAGGGTTAGAAGACTTACTAGGCTCTCTCTGGTCAAGGGTGGGTTCAGGAGGCTTGCTCTTGAACCTTGACTCGATCTCTACGCTCTTGCCTTTGTCTACGGGCTTGGGAATGTTGCTTGGTGCCCAAGGTGTCTTAGGCTTGCTGCGGATGTCTTGGCTCTTACGTTTGATGTGCTGCTCAGCCTGGACATATAGGTGGAACAAGTCTTTGAAGTCATTGTAGATTTGTGTTTCCACCTTGCGGCTGACTCTTTCTTGGAGTCCATCCAAGAATTGTGCCATCAATGCTTCTTCATCATCAATGACCTCCAGCATGTTCCTTAGCTTCTTGAACTCTTCATAGTACTCCTCTACTGATCTGGTACCCTGCGTAAGAGTACGAAAACGACGTTGCAAGTCTCTATGAAAGTAAGGTGGAACAAACCTTTGTCGCATGACATCTTTCATGTTGACCCATGAGTCTATGGGCCTCATTCTTTTCCTCCTTCTGTCAGATACCTCACGATCCCACCAGATGAGGGCATTGTCCATGAGTTGTGCTACTGCCATTGAAACTCTCCTAGGCCCTGGTTGGTTGTAATGATCAAAGATATGATCCATTCTTCTCTCCCAATCTAGGTAAGCCTCGGGGTCTACTTTTCCTGCAAAACATGGAGGAGTTAGCTTAACATCAGGATGAGTTACCCGGTTGTAGGCATGTTCATCTCCATCCTCATGATGTCTAGGAGGCATCCTTGGTCTCTGGTGAAGACCATATGGCTCGAAGCCATCATCCTCTGCCTCTGGTTGCCGTGGAGGTCCTCTCGGCCTTTGGTGATAGTTATGAGGTTGTGTGTCCTCATCTCCATCTGGCTGGGGCTCCTCCTGTTCGTGCCGTGTCCTAAGGTGCTCAGGACCCTCAACACGGTTTTGCTCAGCTCTCACGTGCCTTATGGCTTGGAATCTCACAGGCCTCTCCACGTTCTCCAATCTCTTGCCTATGGATGCGAGTTGCGTTTGGAGGGTGGTGAACATGGCCATCATGGCTTCGGTTGCTTCTCTATTTTCTTCTGCCATTGCGTACTACAAAGATAGAAGACAAGTTATGCTGCTCCTAAATTATTAGTAGGGTTTTTCTTTTATAAGGGGATTCGAAAAAATGCAAAAAAAAAAAATATGAGAATTGGAAATTCGAAAATATAAAGATTTGAATAAAAAGGAAACTTTCTTGACAACTATTGCTAGCTGTCCAATTCGAATCCTTTAGGTATTTTTTCTATTTTCTTTTTTTTTCTTTTTAATTTAACTTAAAAATAATGGAAATATGATTCTAACAAAAAGGAAAGTCGAATATAGCAATGCAAGAATGATTCTAGAACCTAGTGATGCACGTAGGATCTAGATGCACTCGGTATGAGTTTAGATGTTATTTTTTTATTTTCTTGAATGGAACTTAAACTAATGCAATAAAAAGAAACAAAACAAGCTAAAGGATAGAAACGACCTGGTTTAGGAGCTTTAAGCTTTGATACCAAAATGATACAAGCCTCGATTCAAGGCTTATATGCGCGTGGGCTATTTGGAGAAGGTTAGGTGAGAAACTCGACCTTAGACTTCTGGATAGGGGTTTTTGGGGTTGTATTTGATGGAAGGGTGAAGTGAACCACACGAGGGGTGATGAACCTCGTGATAAATCACAAACTTAGAGCTAGGAGGGCTGGTCTCAACTAGGTTCTAAGCGCACAAGATTCTTAGAGAGAAAACTTGTTGGAAGGAAGCTCTACTTTATTAATATCAAAAAGGTTGTCAAACTACAATGCTGGAAGGAGCCTTATTAATATGCTCGACAGCTTGACCTTCTAGGGTCGACTCAAAGAAAGAAAAGGAAAGATTAGAAAAGTGCACAAATGGAAAATGTACAAAAGTGCATAACCGAAAAAGGACCCATTCCTAAAATGTCTTTGACTCAAAAAATGTAAATATTCTAGATCCTACCCTGCAAAACAGAAAGAGGCAAATATTTTAATTGAAAACTTACCTTACTTACCTCACGGCCAAGAAATGGAAGGTGGCCGTCCTTGTGGCATGCACGCACCTTGCTCCTAGTCTTCGACTCTGAGTAGGGTTAAGAATCTTTGGGCCCTGACCTCTCTTGCCATTAAAGCCCAAGTCTCTGATGTCCCTTGCATTGTTGAGAAGCCTTTGGACTCTTCTTTGCACTTCTGACCCATTGTCCTTAGTTGATCTTCCTCTAGGAGCTTGTCGACCCATAGGCTGAACTTGTGGAAGAGTGCTCTTGATCTGCTCCTTTTCATTGCTCCTGGTGGCACTACTGGTGTAGAGACTTCCTCTAGATGCATTTCCTGATGCTGGTAGCTTATCTGGTCTGAGTATCCTTGTGTTGAAGTTGAAATGCCCGTGTACTCGGCTGGATCGGCTGTACCGGCTGGACTGTGCGAGGTACTGGCCAGAATGCCTTCTGGACCGGCCAAATTGATCCTGGGGTCCGCGGCGTCACCAAGGGGGCCGGTGGTGTCATCCACGTCACCACCAATTGTGCTGGAAGCTTGGGCCTCTCCGACCGTAATGCTGATCGGTCCAGTCTTATTGGTCGAGGGTCCGGCAGTACCGCTTGGGCCGGCAGACGTGCCAGATGGCCCGGCTGTCTCGGGCAAGCTTCCTGGTCGGCCATTCTGGTCTCCTGGTCGGACATACGACCTGATGTCCTCATCATCTGATATAAGCCTCAATTCAAGGCTTATATACGCGTGGGCTATTTGGAGAAGGTTAGGTGAGAAACTCGACCTTAGACTTCTTGGATAGGTGTTTTGGGTTGGTATTTGATGGAGGGGTGAAGTGAACCACACAAAAGGTGATGAACCTCGTGATAAACCACAAACTTAGAGCTAGAAGGACTGGTCTCAACTAGGTTCCAAGCGCACAAGATTCTTAGAGAGAAAACTTGTTGGAAGAAAGTTCTATCTTTATTAATATCAAAAAGTTTGTTGAACTACAATGCTGGAAGGAGCCTTATTAATATGCTTGACAGCTTGACCTTCTAGGGTCGACTCAAAGAAAGAAAAGGAAAGATTACAAAAGTGCACAAATAGAAAAGGTACAAAAGTGCATAACCGAAAAAGGACCTATTCCTAAAATATCTTTGACTCAAAAAATATAAATATTCTAGATCCTACCCTGCAAAACAGAAAGAGGCGAATATTTGAATTGAAAACTTACCTTACTTACCTCACGGCCAAGAAATGGAAGGTGGCCGTCCTTGTGGCATGCATGCGCCTTGATCCTAGTCTTCAACTTGGAGTAGGGTTAGGAATCTTTGGGCCCTGACCTCTCTTGCCATTAAAGCCCAAGTCTCTGAAGTCCCTTGCATTGTTGAGAAGCCTTTGGACTCTTCTTTGCACTTCTGGCCCATTGTCCTTAGTCGATCTTCCTCTAGGAGCTTGTCAACCCATAAGCTGAACTTGTGGAAGAGTGTTCTTGATCTGCTCCTTGTCATTGCTCCTGGTGGCACTACTGGTGTAGAGACTTCCTCTAGATGCATGTCCTGAAGCTGGTAGCTTATCAGGTCCGAGTCTCCTTGTGTAGAAGTTAAAATGCTCGTGTACTCGGCTGGATCGGCTGTACCGGCTGGACTGTGCGAGGTGCTGGCTGGAATGCCTTCAGAACCGGCCAAGTTGTTCCCGGAGTCGGCGGCGTCACCAAGGGGGCCGGCGGTGTCATCTACGTCGCCACCAATTGTGCCGGAAGCTTTGGCCTCTCCGCCGGCAATGCTGATCGGTCCGGTCCTATTGGTCGAGGGTCCGGCGGTACCGCTTGGGCCGGCAGACGTGCCAAATGGCCCGGCTGTCTCGGGCAAGCTTCCTGGTCGGCCAGTCTGGACTCCTGGCCGGACATACGACCTGATGTCCTCATCACCTCTCTTGCCACTAAAGCCCAAGTCTCTGGAGTCCTTTGTATTGTTGAGAAGCCTTTGGACTCTTCCTTGCACTCTTGGGCGATCAGCTGGCACGATCAGCTGATCAGCTGGCATGATCAGCCAATGGGCAAATGGCTCATAATACAGGGGCCTCGGCCAACTCACTTGGGCTATTGGGTAATGTCATTGGCCAGTGGGCTGATGGCAACCCTCTGATGGCCATTTATTACTTCTTTAATCAAGCGTTCACCTATTTTCAATTTCCAACCTCTCCTTTGTCGTATTGTGCCTAAAAACCAGTCAATAAAACATAGGATGCAAAATATATGTCCTAGACCGGAATGTGCATGCTATATGAGAATAATTGTCAAAGAATGAGCAAACAATCTAATTATGAATACTATGAAAATGGTAATCAAAATGTACGGTGAAATAATACAAAAACCATGATTATCATAGCCCGAGGACCGTAGCCGGAACGAACCTGTCAACCCACAACCTTGAATGAGAGATTTGGTTCGTCGTGGCAAATTCGAGAAGAGGAACCAATCTGGAAAGTTGGCCTGAACATCAAGCTCACGGACCCAACCTTTACAAGAAAGGTTGATCCTGAGGCATACTTGGAATTGGAAAGAAGGATGGAATACGTTTTCGAGTCCCTCGCCGTCACCCAACTAACTGACCATGCCTGGACTTGGTCAAACCATAATGTGTTACAAAGAAGGAGGTATAGATATGGACATATTACAACATGGACTACCATGAACTTCAACCTATGAAAATGGTATTTACCTCCAAACTTTCATAGAGACGAGCAAAAGATATTTGGTAAGTTAGTGCGGAAAAAAAGGCCATAGAAAAGTATTTAGAGGAGTTTGAGTAGCTCAGAAACCGGGTTGAGTTAGAAGACACTGAGGAGACTTTGATGCTCCAGTTCATAGACGGCCTTCAAGTCCGCATTGGTCAAAATGTTGAAAGGCAGCCATAGCACGATATGATAGAGCGCTTGAACTTATCCATTCAAGAGGAGAAACATATCAAACTAAAGATGCCTGCCACTAGTAGGAGTATGGCCAGCTCAAGCTGGAACTTACCACCAATTCCTATGTTTTGTGATAAAGGCAAATCCATAGAACTAGATTCACGATTCAAGAGGCCTGTGGTAGAGCCATACATAGCCACACAGCCAGAACCAGGTAACTGAACTGACCCTTTAAGAACGAGATATTATATGGTTCAAGTGTCAGGGAAGAAGACACATGGCCCGAAAATGCCCCAACCAATGGGCCATGATGATCACGCCGGCCGGAGACTACAAGTCTTAAAATGAACAAAAGGACATAGATTTGTCCGAACCTGAAATGGAGGTTACTTATCCCGATGTGGGAGAAATGTTGGTGAACTGGTGTGCCCTAGGTGCTTTGTTGGACCCAAAGACCGTGTAAAAGGAAAACATTTTTCATACTTGATGCACAATCAACAACAACGTTTGTAACCTAATCATAGATGGTGGTTTGTACTAACGTGGCCAGCAAGTTCATAGTAAACAAGCTTGGCCTCAAGTTGGTCAAACACCCAAAGCCGTACCGGCTCTAGTGGCTCAGTGATGAGCCGAGCTATGGATTTCTGAACAAGTAACCATACTATTTAGCATCGACAAATATCGTGGCCAGGTGTTCTGTGATGTTATGCTAATGGAAGGTGGTCATTTATTTTTAGGACGCCCATGGCAATTTAACAAGGAGACCCTTCTCAATGGCCATACCAACCATTACTCATTCAGCCATGATAAACGTAAGTTCCAACTTGCCCTACTCACCCCGGCCAAAGTCCATGAGATGCACACTAATTTTGCTAAGGACACTAAGGTAAGTAACAACAAATTTTGCATCAATCCAAGCTCTATTAATAAACAACATGATCTTTGATTTCAGGTGCTCTTCGAAAAAGACCTTTTTTGTGAAGTCCTTCCATTATTAGACAGGTTTCAAGATGTATTCCCGGAAAATATTCTGGATGGACTACCCCTTTTGTCTGAGGCATTGCACCAGATTGACCTCCTATCAGATGAATTCCACCGAGACTAAGGAACTTGAAGGCCTAGCTCATAATTTGATGGCCAAATGCTATATTCGAGAAAGCCTCAACCCTTGCGTTGTTCGTCTTACTACCTGAAAAGGATGGTACATGGCGCATGTGTGTTGATTGTAGAGTAATCAACAACATAACCACTGTCATCCCATACATTCTCGTGCTATTCATGATCTTTGCTTTCAAGTGCTCTCGAAAAGACCTTTTTCGTGAAGTCCTTCCATTATTAGTCAGGTTTTAAGACGTATTCCCGGAAGAGATTCTAGATGGCTACCCTTTTTGTCTAAGGCATTGCGCACCAGATTGACCTCCTATCATATGAATCCCACCGCGACTAAGGAACTTGAATGCCAAGCTCAAAATTGGATGGCCAAATTCTATATTTAAGAAAGCCTCAACCCTTGCGTTGTTCCTCTTAGTACCTGAGAAGGATGGTAGATGGCACATGTGTGTTGATTGTACAGTAGTCATCAACATAACCACTGTCATTCCATACCTGAGCTAGATGAAATGCCTGATAAGCTTCATGGAGCCACAAGTTTTTCAAAGGTAGATCTACGGAGTGTCTAACACCAGGTAAGGATTACTCTGCTTCACCAAAACAATTATCTAGGGCTTGATCTCAAAATCTTTTCTCGCGATTGGAGGAGGCTTAATCGCAGATCGATTAGCATAGAATGCATATGGCATGCCATAATCTCCTAGGATACAATGGCCTCCAACCTGATGATGTCTCCTTTGGTTTCTCGAGAAGCCTTTCTATAGTATTGGGAGTTCTTGGTTGTCCAAAGCAATGAGATTGTCACACCCTCTGCTTCTAGTATACACTGAAACACACAAGAAAAAAACGATAAATAACAAGATTTCTTAGACAAAATAATAATCATAAACTTATAGGCAACATTATTTATCCCCGGAAACGATGCCAAAAACATGATCGCTCATGTTTTAACCCAAAGAAACTCGATGCAAGTGCACAGACAAACGTAGTAGTACTTTAGAATCGAATCCAAAAGGACCAATCGTTACACTATAATTCTCAGAATAACAATTTGGGTAAGAAGGAAAAATACAAGATTTTATGGGTAAATAATCTAAATAACAAGAATTTTTATTGATGTAAACTTATAACATGAAAAGTGCTAGGTTTAAAAAATTCACAGGGAATCAATGTCGCTAATTGGGATTCTATTGAGGATTTGATTAAGTGGTGTTTAGAAATTAAAACACGACTATCAGCTAGCCAACTGTCCTTGCACTAAACTACTATGTCTAATAATCTATCGTTCTAAATTTCCATTTAAATTCAAATTTTTAAACACGCATTATTTTTTTCAAATTCTAATATGTTCACAAATTGCCTTAACATCATCTTATGTTACTTAAGAATAATTTGCTCATCTAGGTTCTATTCACGTGCCCTAACAACAATTTTCATGTGTTCGATTAATCCTAATATCGTAGTCTAATTTATTAGAGATTAAGCAATAAGAACAACCTAAATGAAAATCCAACTGAAAATTTCTAATTCCGACACCCTAATCTATGGATTCCTGAAATTTTTTTGAAAACCCAAAAACCTAACTAAAGATTTACTCATACATAAATAACATTGAACAAATCATAATCATAATAAAGAAATCCTCACTGGACCGATAGATCTCCTCGATCACTATTTGGACTGCTCCATATGCATACATTGGATCAATCGATCCCTCTCTAGACCGATCGATCCTGCCAGTTTGTACCCAAAATTCATGTTTTGTTCTTTTTTTTCTTCCAAAACTACCCGTTTTCATCCCATGTAACATAAAACCTGTAAAAACTTATAAAAGACTATAAATATTTGATAAAGACTCAAAAACATTTTCAAAACAATGGTTAGAATGTGCTAAAATCATAGCACATTACTTATTGTTGCAATGGCTCATGATCTAGATTATCACCATTATTGCGACGAGGATTTGATGGTAGGTTGGAACTATTACCAATCCCATCGCTACCCACCTCCTCAATCAGTGTTTCTTCTTCTCTATCTTCAAAAGCATTGCCTTCTTGTTCTACGTGAGTTTTACCTAAAAACCAGGTGTGCATAATTATATATTGTACATAAAATTACTAGTTGTGCATAAAAATAATTATAAATTACACTACAAGAAAACTGCCACAATGCCACTGCATTTTATGACCACATACCTGGTCGCAAAATTTGTGACTATATTTACCATGGTTTGTGGCCAATTTATGACTATGGAGCAGTAGTCGCATATTTGTCGCAACTTTGGGACTAAAAACAGTAGTTGCAAATCAGTCGTAATACGCAACCATTTTACGAATACTATGCGACTAATTTGCCACTAGTGTATGCAGTCGCTAATCAGTTGTCAATTTGCGACTGATTAGAGACTGCATGTGGTATAACCACTTGTTGATCGCATATTGGTCGTAGAATATGCGACCAATTTGCAACCACAGTGGGAGTGGCACTTCAGTCACAAAGTGGTGGCAAATCCACAACATGACAAACATGTGTGTGGTAGGTATACCGACATATAAGCGACCACATTGTTGTGGTCGCAAAGTAGTGGTAAAGTAGTGGCAAGGTAGTGGCAAAGTAGTGGCAAAATCTTTTATATATATCCCCATGTCCCATTCTCTCATTTGTAGAATCAAAAGGGAAAAAACTTCAAACATGTAGGGAAATTACAATAATTCGAGAGATTGGATGTACAAAATAATTGATAATCAAACAAGAAATATATATGTGGAATTTGCACAAGACATAGAGCAGTTCATAAATTTTGCAAGTAGTCAACCAATAGCTCATATTAGTGGAGGTAAGTTTTTATGTCCTTGTATTAATTATAAAAATGATAAATTTCTTTTGGTACGCAAATTTTGGAATCATCTATATAGTCGAGGATTTATGCCAAATTATTATATTTGGTATAAACATGCAGAAGAACTGAATGTTCAGTTAGACACAAGTAGTCGGGGTCATGATGTCCAAAGAAATCACGGAGGTACATGTGGTGCTAGTGAAGAAACAATAGGTACATCTGGTAATATATATGTTGAAATGGTGACGGATGCATTTCATGAGAATACGACTGATGAGTACTATAATCAGCACGAGGAAAAATTTAATAATGTAGAAGAACCAAATTCAAAAGCACAAAAATTTTACAACATGTTAGAATCTGCAAAAAATCTATTATATGATAGTTTTCATGAAAGATATTCACAGTTATCTTTAGCTGCTCTATTCATGAACATTAAGTATGATTTTAATCTACCTAAAAAATGCATGGACTCTTGGGTGGAGCTATTCACTGAATATTTGCCCGAGGAGAATAAGGCAATGGGTTCATATTATGAAACCACAAAATAATGCAAAATTTAGGGATCCCATTTTTTACAATTGACGTGTGTGTTCACAATTGTATGATCTTTTGGAAAGAAGATGAGAAATGGGAAAAATATAAATTTTGTGATTCCCCCCGATATAAACCAAGCAAGGACAGGGCGAGAATATCTTTCAGTCGTATGTCGTATTTACCTATAGACGACAGACTTAAGAGAATGTATGAAAGCAAGAAAACCGCAGAGGCAATGAGGTGGCACACAGAGTATCAAGCAGAAGACAAAGAAATGAGTCATCCATTATATGCTGCGGAGTGCAAAAATTTTCAATATCTACATCCAAGATTTGCTACTGAATCTCAAAATATTTATCTTGGCTTATGTATTGATGGGTTCAATCCATTTGGGATGTCTTTTAATCATTCATTATGGCTGGTGATTATCATTCCATATAACTTTCCACCTGATATATCTATGAAGAAAGAGTATTTGTTTCTAACAATTTTGAATTTGGGGCCAATCCACGCACTAGTCTGGATATATTCCTCCGACCTTTGTTGATGAGCCGAAAGAATTTTGGTCTATGGGAGTTGGGGCATACGATGTGTCGTTGAATCAAAATTTCAATCTAAAAGATGTATTACTGTGGACGATAAGCGATTTTCTAGCGTATGGAATGTTGTCAGGATGGACAACGCATGGTAGACTGTCTTATCCAATTTTTATGGATGATACGAAGGCATTTCAATTACCAAATGGTAGAAAGACGTGTTGGTTTGATTGTCACGGAAGGTTTCTTCCTAAGGGTCATCCTTTATAGAAAAATAAAACAAAATTTTTAAAAGGCAACCATGCTTTGAATGACTATTCTCCACAATCATTGACAGGTGAATAAGTATTATACGAGCAAATAAAATCTGTCAATAATGTAAGAACATGTAACTGTGGTGGAAACGATAATGAAACTAAAGAAGAAGGTTATGGAAGCTGGCATAATTGGCACAAACAAAGCATATTTTTGGAGTTACCATACTAGACGAATCTTAACCTACGATATAATCTTGTTGTGATGCATATAGAGAATAATTTCTTCGATAACATCATTAATATTGTTATGAATGTCAAGAATAAATCAAAAGATACAGCTAAGTCAAGGTTGGAATTGCAAAGTTTTGCTCTTTGAAAGAGTTGCACGTGGATGGTCAGAGTAATACTCCATTCCCTATATTTAGATTGACACAAAAAGATAAAGAACGCTTATTGGAATGTATCAAAACAGATGTCAAATTTCCGGATGGCTATATGGAAAATTTAGCAAATTGTGTTCATATGGATATACCGAAGTTCTCGGGCATGAAAGCCATGACTGCCATGTTTTTATGGAAAGACTTCTCCATTAAAATATTTGCATAACTTTTACCACAAAACGTTCATTTAACATTATCATGTATATAATATTAAACATATTTTATTTTTTAGATATGTAAAATAATAATAATTGCATGTACTAATTACTAGATTCAAATATAGGGCTTGGAGAATTGTTCTGTGATCTATGCTCTAGATTATTGCAACAAAGTTGTGTCCGAATTCTGAAGAAAAACATAGTCATAATTTTGTGCAATTTGGAGAATATCTTTCAACTTGCATTTTTCAACGTCACGGAGAACCTACCTATAGATCTGCCATACAAAGATAAATTGGGTGGACATGTGCAATATATGTTAATTTATATATATCATGTACGTAAAATTCTATAACTTAATTTGTTTATATAATTAACTAATTTATATTTCATTAATTATGATGTACCGCAGCCTCGCAAGCAGATCAAGTTTTTTATATTCTTTATCCGTACATCAAATCATCATCAAAACAAACATGACTCGATGTTCTCAAAGTTAATCTCATATCTAACATTTTGGGGAAATACAAAAACAAAGACGAGATTGGCCATTTGCAACAAGAAAATGATGAATAGATAACGGTGGTTGATGAGATAGAAGTGGATCGTTTGGTTGATAGAGTTAATCATACCGAAGAAATTGATTTTGATGTCGGAGATATCGAATTAGAAGATGAATTTCAGTGTAATATTTCAGCTTTAGATGACGTTGAGGACGAAAGATGTAATATATTTTACTTATGAAACTGCTACTACAAATTTTGTATGTATTTATGTCTACAAACTCTAAAAAATAATTCTTTTTACCAAATTTTTTATCCAATTTTTAACAAACTTTTAACTATGTATTCGCAAATTGGTCACTAATTTGCGACCAATTTGTGACTACATTTTGGTTTTTTGAATGTAGTCGCAAAGTGGTCACAAATTAGCGACCAATTTATGACTACATCGAAATTTTCACACCATGTAAATTTGGTAAATGTGTAAATTGTTGTTTTTTACTTAGTAATTGAAGTTTATACAACTCATAATGATGTTATCAATTTTATATAATTCATAATCTTCACCAAATTCATATAATTTAGGGTTTAGGATATTAATTATGACTATTTTGCCACCACGATGCCATTATATTGGGAATGTAGTAGCAAATTGGTCACAAAAATAAGGTATATTCGAGGTCACAAAAGAGTCACCAATTTACGACTACAAGTTCAAAATTTCTTCGGTGGTTGCAAATTGGTCGGTAATTTGCGACCAATTTGCAACCACAATTGTAAATTTATATTTTTTCTATGTATTTTTCATATTTACAACTTATATTTTCAAAATTAGGTAAGTACAAACCATTATAAGTGGAAAAATATAAATAAAATTATAATTGTGTTGATGTAAATTTTTGAAACATCTGAAGTGTATATAAGTGGTATAAGGTTAAGCGAATGTGTTAAGTGTTTTAGGTAAATGATATGTAAATTCCATAAATGTGTAAATTGTTGTTGTTTACTTAGTAATTGAAGTTTATATAACTCGTAATGATGTTATCAATCTTATATAATTCATAATTTTTACCGAATTCACATAATTTAGGGTTTAGGGTATTATTTGTCATTAATTTACCACCACATTGCCACCACATAACAAAAATGTTTGTGTGGTAAATTATGACCAATTTGCAACCACACCTTATTTTCTATAGGTGTGTGACCAATTTGCAACCATACCGATATTTTAAAGGGTGGTTTTTTCGACCAATTCACACTTTTTACGATCAATTTGCGACCACCTATAAAAAATAAGATGGAAGTCAAATATTTACAACGGTGTTCGCAAATCAGTCATAAATTAGTGAATTTCGAGTGAGTTGAAATTTCCGAAAATTTTCAACACCCCCCCCCCCAGTTAATGGTGGTCGCAAATCAGTCGCAAATTTGATGGGAGTTTGAAAGTTTTCGTAAAACTCAACTCCAACCAAATTAATTGGTGGTCGCAAATCAGTCGCAAATTATACGATTTTACATATTCCAACTGATTTGCGACCACATACGTGGTCACACATATTTTCTATATATACGTGACTCTTTCCTCCCTCATTTTCACACTTCAAACAACCCTCACTTTCTAAAATCCTCTCAAAAACACTTAACCAAATTCCAAAAAAAAATCAATACCCAATGGCAAGTAGCGGTAGGTCGTTGAGAGGTCGTACAAGACGACAAATCCCATCGTCTTCCGGCCGTGGTAACTCATCGGCCTCTTCGAACCCTTCACCTGCCGCTTATAGAACAGCATCCCACCTACCGCCCCAATATACTTTCACTCCTTACATGGTTCCTGAAACCGAACCGTCTAATCAGTTTTAGGAATCGGAGGAGCATGAAGAGGAAGAGGTTTGCCTTCCGCAAGTGAAACAAAAGAACAAACTATCACCTTAGATAGTTTGTTATAAACCCCGGGACGGGACCTTGACAGTGTTGTCTATAGTGCCGGCACCGAACATGACCTGGTAAGAATTTTAAAATTATATATTTTAATTTATTAATTTAATATCAATTATTTATATTTAAAAGTAATATAATTAATAAAATTACTAAAATTATTAATTATTTAAAATTTATAAAAGTTTATTTGAAATTCAAAATTTTTAATATATTTAAAATATTAGGTTTTACCGAGAGAAAAGGTCTATAACCCGTCAAAATTCAAAAGTTTTGAAGAAAAAAATTGATGGCCCCTACTATAGTTGGACGGTTGTGTCAATTGAACGACAGCAGAAATATTTCATCGAATTTGCAGTAAGTGTTTTTTATTTATTATTTTTTATTTAATAAAATTTAATAATTAATAATTATTAATTTTAAAATTGCAACCAGTCGTAAACTTGGGATCTTGTGCTCACTTCGGTCGTACGAAAAGAATTGGAATCCGTCTGTGTAAGACGGATGAAAGAGATGTTGAGCAAGGTTCCAATTGACAAATGTATAAGGTGGATTTCTCCGAGTCTGTACAAAACAATGACATATTACTGGATACAGAAACGTCAAATGAGAGGAGTAGCAAATCCTCCAATAACCGCAACTCCTCTCGCGATGGCCTTGGTCTGCACAAGCATTTTTCGGGACAAAAATCCATCATCCAGATCCAACAGGAAATGGTAAGTAGTTTACAATATTTAAATTTAAATTTAATTATTATTTATTAATAATTTATTTCAAAATTTAGAAAAATAATTTGGAACGACCGATCTCAATTGGTTAGGTCTTTATAAAGACTCACACTCGAGAGGATGGTTTGTATGTTGATTTGGTGATCATGGAGGTCGATCAAACTGAAACATCCAACGGCACTTCCCTTCGAATTGAGCTGACCCAAGACGAGAAGAATGAGATCTTTATTCAGGTATAAAAATATTTTAAAAGTATTTTTTTTATTTGCACTAAGTTTATTTATTCTATTTTTTAATTATTTTGTAGTCGTACGTTGCGGATGACCGAGGACGTCTTTACAGACTCGGTAGTCTGAACTAGATTCACGGGGCGTAGTGGCTTCTCATCCACTCCGACTTTGTTGCGATTTATTATCAATTACTTTTCGTGCAGCGACAGTTTGAAGAACAAGTCGCAAGAAATGCGTCGATTGAAAAACAAAATGTTGAGATGATGGAAGCAAATCAGAGAATGGAGGAACGGTTCGATGAGGAACGTAGAGAGCATGCAACATTGTTAAAAGAAAACCAAAACCGGATAAACAGCTTGGAGATGATCGTCGGTTATTTTCAACGAAAGGATCCCGTTTTCACATCGCTTATGCGGTTTGACAATGCACCAGCTGGACCGTCGAATGCTTCACTTGCTTTTTCGCCATCTGATTTCAATTTTACACCTCCAGAAAATTAGTTTTTATTTTTATTTTTTGTAATTTGAATTTTTTATTAATAAAATAATTATTTTTCTTTTAATAATTTCTTTATATTTTAGAAAATAATTAATAGAAATATTTATTATTTTATTATAATAAAAATAATTATTATAAAAAATTAATTAATTAAAATATTTTAAAATAATTCGTTTGTGATCGCAAATTGATCGCAAATTGGTGAGAAATATTTGTGACCAATTTGCAACCACATTTATTTTTTTACTACAATAGAATTATGGTCGCAAATTAGTCGTAAATTGATCGCAAATTGGTCGCAACTATTTGTGACCATTTTGCGACTATAGTTCATTTCGAAAACACCGTAGTTGCAAATTGCTCACAAGATTTTGTGACTAATCTGCGACCACACTTGGTACGCAGTGACAAATCAGTTACAAAATTTTATGACTGATTTGCGACTACGATGTATGCGTAGTTGCAAACTGGTCACAAAACTTTGTGACCAATTTACGACCATGGTTGAAAACGTGCTGGCAAATTGGTCATAAATTTTTGTGACCATTTTGTGACCATTTTGTGACCATGGTTTTTGCAACCACGGATGTAGTAGCAAAGTGGCCGCAAACTTTGTTACTACATTGGAGTCCCAAAATAGTCGCAAATATCATGACCAGTATTTGGTCGCTAATTGGTCACAAAATGTACAACTGTTACAATGGTCGCAATTTAGTCGCAAAATGTACAACTATTACAGTAGTCGCAAATTAGTTGCAAAATGTACAACTATTACCATGGTCACAAATTAGTCGTAAATTTGTGGCTGATTTGCGACCACAAAAATTTGCGACGAATGATTTGCGACCAAGGGCCGTGGTCGCAAAGTTGTCACAAATTTACGATTTTCGACCACTTTGCTAGCACATGCGTGGTCGAAAAACCCGTGTTTTCTTGTAGTGCTATCACTTTGTTGTCTTGTTGAAGTTTCTCCCCATTGAGTGTGTGTTTCTCCTAATGCATTTCCAAACTGATAGTCCATATCATCTCCCTTTTTCTCCAGGACATATGCTTCGACTGATTTAATCTTCAATCTTGTTATGGATCTTCTTGTAATCTTTTTTCATCGACTTAATCAATATATCACACTCTTCTTTGATAAAATTAGTCACCCTCTCTTCCACTACAAGAAAACAGTCGTTTTACAACTCAAATTTGCGACCACATATGTGGCCGCATATTTAACGACTTTTTGGGACTATATTACACATTTTAGACTTCTAATTTCAATACTATGTATATAAAAAATTATTATAAGTGTAAATATACAATTATAAACCACAAATATGTTGTACAAAATTATGAATTATATAAAGTTTATAATGTGTAGTATAAGGTTAAGGAAATGTGTAAAGTATTTTAGTAAAATTATTTACAAATTTGATAAATTTGTTAATTGTTGTTGTTGTTTACATACTAATTTAATTTTTATACAATTAAGAATGTTATAATTAGTCTCATATAATTCATAATTTTTAAAAATTTATTAAATTTAGGGTTTATGATATTATTTGTGAATATTTTCCCACGACATTGCCACTACATTGAGAGTGTGGTTGTAAATTGGTCACAAAAATAAGTTGTAGTCACAAATTGGTCACTAAAGAGCCACCAATTTGAGGCTACGATATGAAATTTCTTTGGTGGTCGCAAATTTGCGACCAATTTATAACCACGTGTGTATTTTTTCATATTTTTCAAAAAAAATTACACATTTTAAACTTCTAATTTCAATACTATGTATGTACAAATTATTATAAGTCCAAATATACAATTATAAACAACAAGTATGTTGTTCAAAATTATGAAACATATAAGGTTTATGATATGTAGTCTAAGGTTAATCAAATGTGTAAAGTATTTAGTAAAATTATTTACAAATTTGATAAATTTGTTAATTGTTATTGTGTACTTATTAATTAGTTTATACAATTCGTAATCTTATAACTAGTATCATATAATTCATTATTTCTAAAAATTCATTAAATTTAGGATTTAGAATATTATTTGTGACTACTTTTCCACCATATTACCACTATATTTGGGGTGTGGGTGCAAATTGGTCACAAAAATATGACCAATTTGTGACTACATTGTTTACTAAAACAGTTGTGGTTACAAATTAATCACACTTTTAGTGACTAATTTGCAACCACATTTAAAAAAAAAAAAAATTTTGTTTTTAAATTGAAGTTATATGTATTATTTGCGATCACGATTTTTATGACTAACGCGTAGTAGCAAATTGGTCGTAAAATTTATAAATTTTTTGGAGTGGCAAATTAGTCAAATTTTTTGTGACGACATTGTGGTCGCTAATATACAACTATTGTAGTAGTCACAAAATAATCACAAATTTGTGACCAATATGCGAGCACAAAAATTTTGCTACGAAAAATTTGCGACCACAAATCGTCGTCGCAAATATGTGATTTGCGACCAAATGGTATGGTCGGAAATATGTGATTTGCGACCATAGGGCATGGTCGCAAATATGCGATTTGTGACCATTTCGTGACCACTTGTTTGGACGCAAATCACCTATTTTTTGTAGTGTTCTAATGTACGTAAAGGCCCATGATCTTCAGCAACATTTTCCGGTTGTGATCCGGGATTTTCAGCACCAGTTTATGGTTATATTTCTTCATCTCTTACATGTTCTAACCCTCGGGAAATTACATCCAGCTTTTAGATTTTCACATCATATAGATTTAATATATACGATCAGACACTTCTTCCAACCGTTTGATGATTGGGTCATCTACATCGTCATCAACTTCTTCTTCCCATGATGCGAGCTAGTAGTGATTCCTCATCACATGTAGTTTATACAATACTACGAATATCCTGTAACTAAAAAAAATTAAGAATTTAATAACAATTATGATAAGAATTAACAAAAAAATATGTTTTCTAAATTTTGTAATTTTAATTGCTTTATAGAATTCGTCCAACCAAAACCCTTTCAAGTTTGTAGATTTGAATTTTTTCTTGCACATTCTAGGACAATCATTCTTTGCATTAGTTATTTTTTTTCAAAATGTGCTCATCAATCTCGGAATACATTCAAATGCCAAAACATACAACACAGAACAACAAACATAAACAGAAACCATATTTTAATTAAAAACACAAATATATCTTGATACATACTTTAGTGATATTTCACTTACCTCCAAAGGGATAATGAATCCAAGAAATATCCAAGTCAATCTTATTATGCCCTTAAAATGATTCATCATGTGATCAATTTCCTTGATGCATGTGAATCGCGCCCATGGAAATGTACGACACAATTCGAAATCATCCACCACTCTTAGTAAAAAAGACTATAAAACCTCTGATTATGTTTGACTTTCCTTTGATCATTCTGTCTAAGAAGAATAGGATGACCATCTTCAAAAGCTCTCCACATCCAACCATAAATTCTAGTTTCTCTTAGACATCTTTGATATCTATTTTAACTCTTCTTCAAAAATGTCTCTCGACAAACCTAAAACTACTTACATTTTATAATCTTCGGGAAAGTAGTGACAATCTAACCCAGATATGAGGGTGTGCTCTGTTAAGGAGTATCAAAATGGAACCACATTAACTACGAATCAACATTATCTCTTCTTCTCTGTAAAAATTGTCCGGAGAAGTAACATCCACAAACCCATCATTTTTGGGTTAGGGTGCTTGAACATGTGGAATAGATGATAAAATTGAGGGTGTTCCAAAAACCATCTCTTCTCTTGACTCAATAGTGTATGATCTATAATATCTACTATTTTTTGAATATCACACCGGATTTCGATCTTGCAAGTAACAGAGTAATGGATGTGGTTGAAAAAAACTGAAGAGGTTTCACCGGCTCGATGTTTTGCACTAAAAACAACCACAGTTATTTATATAGTTGTACCAAATAGTATGAAGTTTTACAAAAGAATAATAGTTATCCCAACTAACCCATTGTTGTATTCTAAGTTGTATAAAAGAATTCTAATCGTACGCATTAGACTGAAGTAGTAAAAATGTATCTAGTTGTACCGCGAAATTTTAATTATGATTTAGTACAATTGTAGTGTTGTTCGTTTGGTCGCCGCAGACGGCTGCGGCTGCGGCTGCAGTCAATCCTGCGTCTGCGGCTGCGGCAGATGTTGTTCGTTTGTCTACCGCCGCCGGTTGCGGTTGCGGTTGATCGCAGATTTTTAGTCGCACCGCTGTTTTAATCAGCGATCGAAAAAAATTGTGACGCAGGACGCAGCGTCTGATCGCTGCATCTGCCGCAGGTACCTACGGCAACTAAACGAACAACAATCTGCCGTAGCCACAGGTTCTACGGCTACCAAACGAACATGATCTGTATAGAAATTTTTGAATCATCGTCAATGCATTGAAACTTTACCGCGAACTAAAAGAAAATCAATCAGATACATCTCGTTTTACTATAGAACCAGTAGACTACGTATATGTGGAATTTCTATTGAATTACATAAGTTTGAGAATTTTGCAAATACGTTTTAGTTTTCCTCACTTGGCAATGCCACGTAAACATTTCAGACTTACAAATTATTTTATTTCATTTTTATGATAAAAATTCTGTAGAATGAATAATTAATAGTTTATGGAGAAAACAATTCTTTTGTTTACATGGATTTATACTATTATATTTCGTCATGTCAGTAGTATTTGTGTACAATTGTACCTAATTATACCAATAGTATTTTTATACAGTTGTACTCAATTGTATCTAGTTATATCCGTATTATTTTATGTAATTGTATCTATTTATACCATAGTATTTTTATACAATTGTACTTGCGGTGGAAATGTCGGAAGTGTTTGCGATACAGACATCGTAAGTGTCTCCGATGGAGACGTCATAGATGTCTCCGATGAAGACGGCCAAACTGTGTGAGTAACCCATGCATCCTAGCAAAGATATAATGGATTTTTATGACTAACGCGTAGTAGCAAATTGGTCGTAAAATTTGTAAATTTTTTGGAGTGGCAAATTAGTCGAATTTTTTGTGACGATATTGTGGTCGCTAATATACAACTATTGTAGTAGTCACAAAATAATCGCAAATTTGCGACTAATATGCGACCACAAAAATTTTGTTACAAAAAATTTGCGACCACAAATCGTCGTCGCAAATATGTGATTTGCGACCACATGGCATGGTCGGAAATATGTGATTTGCGACCATAAGGCATGGTCGCAAATATGCGATTTGTGACCATTTCGTGACCACTTGTTTGGTCGCAAATCACCTGTTTTTTTGTAGTGTTCTAATGTACGTAAAGGCCCATGATCTTCAGCAACAATTTCCGGTTGTGATCCGAGATTTTCAGCACCAGTTTATGGTTATATTTCTTCATCTCTTCCATGTTCTAACCCTCGGGAAATTACATCCAGCTTTTAGATTTTCACACCATATAGATTTAATATATACGATCAGACACTTCTTCCAACCGTTTGATGATTGGGTCATCTACATCGTCATCAACTTCTTCTTCCCATGATGCGAGCTAGTAGTGATTCCTCATCACATGTAGTTTATACAATACTACGAATATCCTGTAACTAAAAAAAATTAAGAATTTAATAACAATTATGATAAGAATTAACAAAAAAATATGTTTTCTAAATTTTGTAATTTTAATTGCTTTATAGAATTCGTCCATCGAAAAACCTTTCAAGCTTGTAGATTTGAATTTTTTCTTGCACATTCTAGGACAATCATTCTTTGCATTAGTTATTTTTTCTCAAAATGTGCTCATCAATCTCGGAATACATTCAAATGCCAAAACATACAACACAGAACAACAAACATAAACTGAAACCATATTTTAATAAAAACACAAATATATCTTGATACATACTTTAGTGATATTTGACTTACCTCCAAAAGGATAATGAATCCAAGAAATATCCAAGTCAATCTTATTATGCCCTTAAAATGATTCATCATGTGATCAATTTCCTTGATGCATGTGAATCGCGCCCATGGAAATGTACGACACAATTTGAAATCATCCACCACTCTTAGTAAAAAAGACTATAAAACCTCTGATTATGTTTGACTTTCCTTTGATCATTCTGTCTAAGAAGAATAGGATGACCATCTTCAAAAGCTCTCCACATCCAATCATAAATTCTAATTTCTCTTAGACATCTTTGATATCTATTTTAACTCTTCTTCAAAAATGTCTCTCGACAAACCTAAAACTACTTACATTTTATTATCTTCGGGAAAGTAGTGACAATCTAACCCAGATACGAGGGTGTGCTCTGTTAAGGAGTATCGAAATGGAACCACATTAACTACGAATCAACATTATCTCTTCTTCTCTGTAAAAATTGTCCGGAGAAGTAACATCCACAAACCCAGCACTTTTGGGTTAGGGTGCTTGAACATGTGGAATAGATGATAAAATTGAGGGTGTTCCAAAAACCATCTCTTCTCTTGACTCAATAGTGTATGATCTATAATATCTACCATTTTTTGAATATCACACCGGATTTCGATCTTGCAAGTAACAGAGTAATGGTTGTGGTTGAAAAAACTGAAGAGGTTTCACCGGCTCGATGTTTTGCACTAAAAACAACCATAGTTATTTATATAGTTGTACCAAATAGTATGAAGTTTTACAAAAGAATAATAGTTATCCCAACTAACCCATTGTTGTATTCTAAGTTGTACAAAAGAATTCTAATCGTACGCATTAGACTGAAGTAGTAAAAATGTATCTAGTTGTACCGCGAAATTTTAATTATGATTTAGTACAATTATAGTGTTGTTCGTTTGGTCGCCGCAGACGGCTGCGGCTGCGGCTGCGGCTGCGGCTACAGTCAATCCTGCGGCTGCGGCAGATGTTGTTCGTTTGTCTACCGCCGCCGGTTGCGGTTGCGGTTGATCGTAGATTTTTAGTCGCACTGCTGTTTTAATCAGCGATCGAAAAAATTGTGACGCAGGATGCAGCGTCTGATCGCTGCGTCTGCCGCAGGTACCTACGGCAACTAAACGAACAACAATCTGCCGCAGCCACAAGTTCTACGGCTACCAAACGAACATGATCTGTATAGAAATTTTTGAATCATCGTCAATGCATTGAAACTTTACCGCGAACTAAAAGAAAATCAATCAGATACATCTCGTTTTACTATAGAACCAGTAGACTACGTACATGTGGAATTTCTATTGAATTACATAAGTTTGAGAATTTTGCAAATACGTTTTAGTTTTCCTCACTTGGCAATGCCACGTAAACATTTCAGACTTACAAATTATTTTATTTCATTTTATGATAAAAATTCTGTAGAATGAATAATTAATAGTTTATGGAGACAACAATTCTTTTGTTTACATGGATTTATACTATTATATTTCGTCATGTCAGTAGTATTTGTGTACAATTGTACCTAATTATACCAATAGTATTTTTATACAGTTGTACTCAATTGTATCTAGTTATATCCGTATTATTTTATGTAATTGTATCTATTTATACCATAGTATTTTTATACAATTGTACTTGCGGTGGAAATGTCGGAAGTGTTTGCGATACAGACATCGTAAGTGTCTCCGATGGAGACGTCGTAGATGTCTACGATGAAGACGGCCAAACTGTGTGAGTAACCCATGCATCCTAGCAAAGATATAATGGATTTTTATGACTAACGCGTAGTAGCAAATTGGTCGTAAAATTTGTAAATTTTTTGGAGTGGCAAATTAGTCGAATTTTTTGTGACGATATTGTGGTCGCTAATATACAACTATTGTAGTAGTCACAAAATAATCGCAAATTTGCGACTAATATGCGACCACAAAAATTTTGTTACAAAAAATTTGCGACCACAAATCGTCGTCGCAAATATGTGATTTGCGACCACATGGCGTGGTCGGAAATATGTGATTTGCGACCATAGGGCATGGTCGCAAATATACGATTTGTGACCATTTCATGACCACTTGTTTGGTCGCAAATCACCTGTTTTTTTGTAGTGTTCTAATGTACGTAAAGGCCCATGATCTTCAGCAACAGTTTCCGGTTGTGATCCGAGATTTTCAGCACCAGTTTATGGTTATATTTCTTCATCTCTTACATGTTTTAACCCTCGGGAAATTACATCCAGCTTTTAGATTTTCACACCATATAGATTTAATATATACGATCAGACACTTCTTCCAACCGTTTGATGATTGGGTCATCTACATCGTCATCAACTTCTTCTTCCCATGATGCGAGCTAGTAGTGATTCCTCATCACATGTAGTTTATACAATACTACGAATATCCTGTAACTAAAAAAAATTAAGAATTTAATAACAATTATGATAAGAATTAACAAAAAATATGTTTTCTAAATTTCGTAATTTTAATTGCTTTATAGAATTCGTCCAACTAAAAACCTTTCAAGCTTGTAGATTTGAATTTTTTCTTGCACATTCTAGGACAATCATTCTTTGCATTAGTTAATTTTTCTCAAAATGTGCTCATCAATCTCGGAATACATTCAAATGCCAAAACATACAACACAGAACAACAAACATAAACTGAAACCATATTTTAATAAAAACACAAATATATCTTGATACATAATTTAGTGATATTTCACTTACCTCCAAAGGGATAATGAATCCAAGAAATATCCAAGTCAATCTTATTATGCCCTTAAAATGATTCATCATGTGATCAATTTCTTTGATGCATGTGAATCGCGCCCATGGAAATGTACGACACAATTCGAAATCATCCACCACTCTTAGTAAAAAAGACTATAAAAACTACGATTATGTTTGACTTTCCTTTGATCATTCTGTCTAAGAAGAATAGGATGGCCATCTTCAAAAGATCTCCACATCCAACCATAAATTCTAGTTTTTCTTAGACATCTTTGATATCTATTTTAACTCTTCTTCAAAAATGTCTCTCGACAAACCTAAAACTACTTACATTTTATAATCTTCGGGAAAGTAGTGACAATCTAACCCAGATATGAGGTTGTGCTTTGTTAAGGAGTATCGAATTGGAACCACATTAACTACGAATCAACATTATCTCTTCTTCTCTATAAAAATTATCCGGAGAAGTAACATCCACAAACCCATCACTTTTGGGTTAGGGTGCTTGAACATGTGGAATAGATGATAAAATTGAGGGTGTTCCAAAAACCATCTCTTCTCTTGACTCAATAGTGTATGATCTATAATATCTACCATTTTTTGAATATCACACCGGATTTCGATCTTGCAAGTAACAGAGTAATGGATGTGGTTGAAAAAAACTGAAGAGGTTTCACCGGCTCGATGTTTTGCACTAAAAACAACCACGGTTATTTATATAGTTGTACCAAATAGTATGAAGTTTTACAAAAGAATAATAGTTATTCCAACTAACCCATTGTTGTATTCTAAGTTGTACAAAAGAATTCTAATCGTACGCATTAGACTGAAGTAGTAAAAATGTATCTAGTTGTACCGCAAAATTTTAATTATAGTATAGTACAATTGTAGTGTTGTTTGTTTGGTCGGCGCAGGCGGCTGCGGCTACGGCTGTGGTCAATCCTACGGCTGCGGCAGATGTTGTTCGTTTGTCTACTGTCGGCGGTTGTGGTTGCGGTTGATCGCAGATTTTTAGTCGCACCACTGTTTTAATCAGCGGTCGAAAAAATTGCGACGCATAACGCAGCGTCTGATTACTGCTTCTGCAGCAGACAACTAAACGAACAACAATCTGCCACAGCCGCAGGTTCTGCGGCTACCAAACGAACATGACCTGTATAGAAATTCTTGAATCATCGTCAATGCATTGAAACTTTACCGCGAACTAAAAGAAAATCAATCAGATACATCTCGTTTTATTATAGAACCAGTAGACTACGTACATGTGGAATTTCTGTTGAATTACATAAGTTTGAGAATTTTGCAAATACATTTTAGTTTTCCTCACTTGGCAATGCCACGTAAACATTTCAGACTTACAAATTATTTTATTTCATTTTTATGATAAAAATTCTGTAGAATGAATAATTAATAGTTTATGGAGACAACAATTCTTTTGTTTACATGGATTTATACTATTATATTTCGTCATGTCAGTAGTATTTGTGTACAATTGTACCTAATTATACCAATAGTATTTTTATACAGTTGTACTCAATTGTATCTAGTTATATCCGTATTATTTTATGTAATTGTATCTATTTATACCATAGTATTTTTATACAATTGTACTTGCGGTGGAAATGTCGGAAGTGTTTGCGATACAGACATCGTAAGTGTCTCCGATGGAGACGTCGTAGATGTCTCCGATGAAGACGGCCAAACTCTGTGAGTAACCCATGCATCCTAGCAAAGATATAATGGATTTTTAATTCTATAAATTTTCAAAATTGTATGAAAATTGAAAGAAAAAGAAGATGAAAAGTTTCAGAGATATGAGAAGAAAACGAATCAAAGAGAAAAAGGAGAAAAAAGAGAAGAAAAATATAAAAAGAAAGAAATTAATGTCACTAAGAGAAGCAGGGGAAAGAGATGAGGTGGCCGTAAAGGAGAGAATGAGAAGTAAGAAAATTTAAGTTCAGGGTTTTAATTGATTTGGTTTAATCTATTAGTTTGGTTCAATCAATTAGTTTAGGTTAAGTTTAATTGATTTGGTTTGAATTTAATTGATTAGGGTCAATAAATTAAATGAATTTTTGGTAAAAAAATTGATTTATTATTTGAAAAAATAAACATAAAATAAAATTTATAAAAAAAAAATTTTTGAGAAGTTTTGAGAAGCTTGAAGGTTATCTCGAAGGCGCGTTTGATTTAGTTAATTTAGAACAAAATCACTTAAAACAACATTTAAACCAAATAAGTTTTTTTTTTCTTTTCTTTACTTCTAGTAGATATGTGAATTTGGAGTGGCCCACTATGGTCCTGACAGAAATCACCGAAAAATAACTTTATTACAAAATTTGACTTGTTGGGCAAAAATCTCCAAAATTCATATAATTTTGAACTGAGAAAAAAATTGGACATGTTTTAGAGGCCGGTTACGTCTGAACACGGGATTTATTACAAGTTTAAAATAACTTTAGAACTTAATTTTAATGCTTTTATTCATTCAGTAACACTTTACAATTATTTTCATAGTTTATATTTAGTTTTCTGTATTTATAAAATTTCACATATGAAAACTAAAAAATATCTGATGAAAACTGAAAAATATCTGATAAAAACTTTTAAAATGAGTTTTTTATAACACCAAGTGAATTTAAATTTTAAAAACCACAAACATATTTTTATCCAATATAACTTAATTAAAAATTAAAACCAAATAAATTTATACTAAGTCAACTAGAAAATAAAAAATATCAAATTTAGATAGCATAATCAAAATTAAAAAATATTTTATGTTTTAGTAATTTTTATTACCATTAAAATCTATATAAAAAATGTTAAATACATTCTCATATTTATTTAAGAGTTTTAGGATCGGCATAACTGTACTGGTCTAAACTCGAAATATCATTTAATCCTAGTGAATCTAAAATATATTACATTTTATAAATTTATTTTTCTAAATACAAACTAAACTGATAAATTTCAAAACTGAGTCGAGTCAGCATTCGGATTCTAATTATTTAGATATTATTAAATACAAGCTGCTTGGTTCGGGTCCTAAACTTTTAGAAGTCAAGAAACGAATTAAGATAAACAAATGAAAGATACTTAGAGCGCATCCCAGACAGGATTTGATGCATTGTTCTTACCTCCATTAACATTTTGAAAATTCTTGTCAAAACTTTAGTGATATAATATATGATATTTATTATAAAAAAAAATATTTTACGAATTATCAAAGTGTAAATGCATCTTATTGTCTAATCAGAATCATCAGTTCTCTACTTTTCGTTAAAAATATTTTAATAACTCTGATTCCTTTAGGTGGGGTAAATCACAAAACGAGAATCTAAAAGTCAGATATCAAAAATATTAATCCATGTTTGAATACGTGGTAGACACTAGTCAATTAGTTGATATAGTTTTAATGCCTAACGAAAAAATTAAATGTTTTTTGACATATTTATTATTTTATATATGATAATGTATAATTATTTATAAATAAAATATAATTTTATAAAACACATTAAATATAAGTTTTTAGATCTACTATATTATAATTTTCATTTACATTATAAACATAAGCTAAGTTAAATTTTGATCAAAATTTTAAATATTAAAAAGTGAGTAATATTTTAAATTAGTGTTTTTTAAGTTTGTATTTCAAATTTAATACTTAAATTTAAAATTTCAAAAATAATACTATAAATTTAAAATTAAAAATAACACAAATTATTTTTTGAAAATACTTATTTATCATAAATAAAATATAAATAAAATTAAAATACTATGATTATGTTCTTTTTACGATTTAGGGTATATATATATTTTTTATTAAGAAGTTTTAAGATATTTTAATATTAAATTTGTGATGTTTTTAAAAAATTAAACTAAAGTTGTTATATTAGAAACAAAAAACTTAAAATAATGTTATTTGTCAATTGTCCAAAAAAATTAGGCGGTCGTCTAGACGACTAGACGTCTGTTTAAACATATTATGCATACAAAATCAGATATCCAACTTATTTGACCAATTTGAATAAAATTGTCACAATTGTATAATGTCTAGAGCTTAGACGGGTGGTTAGACAGTTAGGCGACTGACTTTTTGAACAGCAATATGAATGTCATATGTGTGAATTTTTATATAGATAAATAGAGAGATATATAATATTAAATTTTTTTTTGGGTATTTATACATTTAGAAAATTAGGTCATCAGATTACCTCAAATATAATTAAATTTCTATTCAAATGTTCTGTACTTGTATCGTTTTCGTGATATCATATAAATTAATTTTGTACAAAAATATTTTTTGAGAGAAAAATATGAAAATAAAACAGCAACAATAGAAAAAAAATTGAGAATTTGCCATGTTTAGCATACACCTATGCCAAAATTTGCTATCGCACGAAAACCTTTTGTGCACTGTACACTTTTTAAAAATTTCATGTTGCCCCTTTGTACCTATATTGTTAGAGTGATGTAGTTTTGATTTTTTTATATGCAGTCAGTAGGAGAGATATGCATATTATGATGAGAAAGAATATTATTTTGAATTTGCAGGAAGTTAGTGTTAAGAAAAGAAAAAATAATTCAAAATTATCAGTCATCTTCTTCGTTGACACCATTTCCCAACAGCGACATTCAGTCGCAAATCCATATGGCCATATTCGAAGAAACCCATTCGCAACATTCTCATCTGTTAGCCGGAATTGATGTTGTTTATAAAAACCAACGATAAACGCACAATGCTTCTCCAATACTAATATCACTCTGCCGGAAAACACGTCTAAGAAAAGCAGAACTCGGTCCACTATGCATCTTAGAAGAAATGGTATGCTAACACATCACACCTCTATTATTTTACATTTCAGATACATTCATGATTTCAGTGTTGTTTTGGGTTCTACCAATGAAAAAAACATATTTATTTCGTGAATGTATACAATCTATTAAGCCGGAATTATCCGAGCGGCTATTTGTATAAACCTGTTGGCGAGAGAGTGAACTCATACCAAAAAAAAGAAAAAGAATTGACGTTATCCTCAATGCATTACCGGAGGAGGAGGTTGAATTCCTCCGCAATTTACGATTTGGTCAAATCATTGGCGTTATGAAGAAACCGTCATATTCGGAGAGTTTTGGATAATTTATCATCAATCGACAACTAAAAGTATTAAAAAAACAGGAGGTATATTTTTGTTTGCCGATAAGCTAGTAATATTTCACCTTAGGAAATTTGCAATCATCACCGGTTTCCCATGCGGTAAGTTTCTAAGTAGATCGAAGGAGAAGAAAAATCATCCACTAAAGGAGAAATCTTACTGGCCACATTATTCAGTAATCTCCAAACTTGCACCATTGACTTTGAAATCAAGATGCTTAAGAAGAAAACTATGACGGATAGAGAATTTAGGATTAAACATGTTTGTCTGTTCTAGCCGCGATATCACATATACTTAAGCTTGAGAAGACATACGTGGAACTCAAAGGAGACCTCTATGCGTTTTTTGTATATCTATGGGAGAGGTTGGCATTTGACTTAGTTGGGCCCAACATCAAGAAACGAGATGTACTGGTGTTATCTCAAAGTATATTTGTTGTATAAGAATTTTTCACTTTATATAGCTCCTCATGTTACAAGTTATTGCAGCACTAATAATCTGTGCAAATTAATGACTCTTTCTCAATCGACCGAGAGCGACGATGACGACGTGGATAACACTTTCCTCGGACCAACCATTCAAATAAAAATAAACTTAGTTGACCACGAGACATGTGTGGTCCTTGACGACGAAGATGAGATAATTTAGACATTACATACACTTACATCTATTCTTTCATATTTTACGTAGCATACGTATTACAATTCTGGAGTTTTTACACTACTGAAGTTTTAATTAAAAGAAATGGTAACTCTTATAACTTTACAACAACTTATTTCTAAGATACTATAAGACAATCATTGTACATAAATAAATCGTTACGTATCATGCAACATAATTTTTATCCTTCAACATTGTTCGTTAACAATAATTGCATATTTATCCTACAAGTTCGTAGGTGACAATTTATTGTATTATATATGATTCCGGCCCAACACCAATCAACGAGTCCGAGCTTGGATGGTCAGATGATGAGAAAGATGAGAAGGTGAACAATATGGTGAGGTTGATTGGTGAAAATTTCCACTTCTCGAAAGACATGTTTGTTGGTGGTGTAACGAAAGTGGATCTAGATAATCTCAGAAACGAAGATAAGGAGAAAAAAAGAAAAAAAGGAAAAACAAAAGGAAAAGAGACCGATTACAGAAGCTCGTTAACCTTCAACCAACATTCCATCAAATATCGTTGATCATATAAACGTGCAATGTCTTGCGGATTTGTGGTTTGTAATTTTAAAGATGAGTTGGGTAACATAGATATGAAGTTAACACAAATGTTGGAAAATGTCAAATTCCTAAAGGATTCAGCCCTAGTACTAGGTGGCCTAGTTGAGAAGGCGATTTTTGTGTAGTAATTAACAATGATTATAAACGATAACAACTTGTTTTATAGTTAACAATATTACTTTAAACTTCCCACCCGAGAAGATACATTGTTTACGAGGTCGACCAGACGATCGTCTAGTTGAAGGTGGGAGCAAGTTCAGTTCAAAAAGTGGACCACCCAACGAAGGCGTGTTAAATACACCCGGAACAGAGTAAACACTTGTGGCATATGCCATCCTCCAATATGATAATGAAAATTCAACACAAACAAGTGAAGACACCCTTACCTTTGTTTGTACAGCAGCGACCACTGCATGTGAACATGTAATCTTAAGAATTTGAAATTCACCAGGTACAAGTTTTTTTTGTGTAGACTTACATGGTTCCAACCAACTTCCTTACTACGTATCTCAAATTCAATCGTGTTAAACGATGGACTTTGAAAGGAGTGGAACTCTCAAAATTCTTTCTAATAATTTCTTGAATTTTGGGCATGAGAGGTCTGGAAATCCGTTGGAAGCATCCCACTTTTTAGAGAACCAACTTGTAATTGTCGACCTTATGTATTCAATAAAAAGGATAACTGGAAACCCTCAGGCTTCATTTAAAAGTGCACTCAATGACTCTGCTACGGTTCTTGTCATGTTATTGTAGCTTTTGAAATGCGATCATTTTCAATGCTCTAACTAGAAATCTAAGAGATAACTCGCACTATTGATATCAATCAGTTTAATCTCATTGAAATAAGAATAAAACTCGGCTAAAATATACGCCCGCATTGCTCTCGACACCAGATAAGCGAAGTGTTTCTTTTAGTATCGTAAAATTTTTTTGTTGGAGATGCACAATGACTACTGTTGTGATACACCTGGGTTTTGTAAAAGGTAACATAATAAGTTTCAACACAAATTGGTAAAGTACTGTAACCAAATTTTATTACCAGTTATGAATTTCAATGTCGATCTACATTAAATAAGTAATGTCTATGGATTATATTACCTTACGCAAACCTGTGTAGATTTGATGCAGGAGCAAGAGTACTTGTTCGAGTAAGGGGAATTGCTGGAGAGACTCTAGCTTACTGTACAACACTTTCTAGAGACTCAAGAGTGATGGGTTGATGGTGACCCTTCAGCTGGCTGTAGAGCACTTTCTGGAGGATCTAAGTGAGGATTGAGTAGAGAGGTGGATCGAGAGATGCCACACAGATTATGGAAGATCTGTGATAAGTCTAGAGCACTCAAGCTTCAAGGATTCTCATACAAGAAGGCTGGAGGCATCAGCTCCTTTCAAAGGAAGAAAAGCTAGGTTTTTATTTCATAAAACTTAAGTGATTACATGCTGAGAATGGACTTTATATAATAGTCCAGTAGTAGGTACCTTCTAGGGCTGAAAATACATTATAATGGAAGGACTAAAACGAAAATAACAACAAGACATTAGGACCTAATGACAAATAAAGAATCTTAAACTTAACAGTCATATTGCTACAAAAACAAGCAAATAAATTTGTTAATTCAAACATAAGAATTTTAAATACGCACCTTGGTCTCTTATAGCACCTTAGTCTCTTGTAGCTCCTTATAATGCCTTCTTAAGTTTGTTTAGCAATGATGAACAAGGTTTTATCTCTTAAGCCTTGTAAAACTGGAAGGAGTGAAATTGTTGTAGTCTTTAGTTGTTCATAGTCTTCTTCTTGTAATTTTTTAGTAAGTTCAGCTTCATGGAATTATCCATCTTCTATGATTGTTATGAGACTCTCGACAGACTTGTTGAACATCTTACTAAGGTTTTTTTTGCCTGATCTTGTTCTTGGAGTTTGTCTCATAATAGGTATATTAATAAGCTCTTCCTCAGCTTCTAGTGAGCTAGTATTGATGTCCTCATCATCTCCTCCCTCTTGAAAAGGTTATGTCCTCAGAACAGGTACATCTGCATGAAAAGGAGCAAGATCAGTAATATTAAAAGTAGGAGATGTGGTCATCTCAGCTAGCAGCTCAAGCTTATAGGCATTGTTATTGATCTTCTCTAAAACACGAAAAGGACCATCTCCTCTTGGGGAAAGCTTGGATTTCCTTTGGTTGGGGAGTCTGTGCAACCAGACTCAATCTCCAGGTTCAAATGATATGTCTTTTTGGTATTTATCAACATTTCTTTTGTACTGCTCGTTTCTCTTTTCCAAGTTTTCCTTGACCTTTTGATGAATCTTCTTAACATAATCTGCCCTGGTTTCTCCTTCACTAGACATAACATCTTGCGGTAAAGATATAAGATCCAATGGAGTAGTAGGAGTAAATCTATAAAGCACTTCAAAAGGAGAAAGTTTAGTTGCTGAATGCTTAGCATGATTATAAGCAAACTCAATGTAAGGTAAGCAAGACAACCAGTTTTTTAGATTCTTACCGACCGTGGCTCTCAACAATGTTGAAAGAGTTCGGTTTACTACCTTTTTTTAACCATTGGTGTGTGGGTGGCAAGTCGTTGAGAAGAGCAGCTTAGTTCCCAAATTTTTCCATAGTGTCTTCTAGAAATGACTTAGAAATTTGGTGTCACGATCTGAAACAATTGTTCTGGGAACTCCATGTAGGCACACTACTTCTTTAAAAAAAAAGATCAGCTGTTTGTGTAGCATCATTAGTCTTGTTACATGGTATAAAATGAGCCATGTGTTTTGATCACATAGAGAAAAGTCTCCACAAACTCAAGCCACTTTGCATGCCTCTTCTTAAGCTTAGTTTGTTCTCTTAAGTGCTTGAGCGTCTCATGATCTGTATGAATAACAAACTCCTTTGACAGTAGATAATGTTGCCAAGTTTCTAGAGACCTTACCAAAGCATAGAGCTCCTTATCATATGTGGGATAGTTAAGTGAAGCTCCACTAAGTTTCTCACTGAAGTAAGCCACTGGTTTTCCTTCTTGCATTAGGACAGCTCCTATACCTGTTCCAGAAGCATCACATTCAATTTCAAAGGTTTTATCAAAGTTAGGAAGTACCCAAACAGGCGCATGTGTGAGGCTATCTTTCAGCTTGTTGAATGCATTCTCGTGTGCTGGTCCCCATTTGAACTCCACATTCTTCTTAATTATTGAAGTGAGGGGTGCATCAACAGTACTAAAGTCTTTGACAAATCTTCTATAGAAACTAGCCAATCCATAGAAACTCCTCACATGTCCGATTGTTGTTGGGGTTCGCCAATCTTGAATTGCTTTGATCTTTTCTTCATCGACCTTTAAGTTCTGAGAACTTACAACGAATCCTAGGAATACAACTTGATCAGTGCAGAAAGTACATTTATTAAAGTTAGCATAAAGGTTTTCAACCTTAAGCGTTTCAAGTACCTGCTCAAGATGTTGTAAGTGATCTTCAAGAGTTGAGCTATAGATTAGAATGTCATCAAAATAAACTACTACGAACTTACAGATAAATGCTCTTAGGACGTGGTTCATGAGTCTCATGAAAGTACTTGGAGCGTTTGTGAGTCCAAATGGTATGACTAGCCATTCATACAATCCTTGTTTGGTTTTAAACGTTGTCTTCCATTCATCACCTTTTTTCATTCTCACCTGATGATATCCACTTCTTAGATCAATTTTTGAGAAGATAGTTGCTCCATTGAGTTCATCTAGCATGTCATCAAGTCTTGGAATTGGATGTCGGTATTTGACAGTGATATTGTTGATTGCTCTACAATCAACACACACTCTCCAAGTTCCATCTTTCTTAGGCACTAGAAGAACAGGAATATCACATGGGCTTAGACTTTCTCGGATATATCCCTTAGACATTAGGTCTTGTACTTGTCTTTCCAGCTCCTTTGCTTCTTCTGGATTCACTCTACACGCAGATCGGTTTGGCAATGGTGCTCTAGGAACAAGATCAATCTGATGCTCGATTCCTCTTATAGGTGGCAATTCTGGTGGTATCTCTTCTGGAAAAACATTAGTGAATTTATCAAGAAGCTCTAGAATAGCAGCAGGGAGTTCCTCCTTTTCTTGTCCTGAAAACAACACTTCTTTAAAGATCATTAGTAGCAGCTCTTTTTTAGAATCAAGAGATTTCAAAACAGTGGCAGGTGTTACATAAAGTTTAGTTTTATTTAGCTTTTCTCTTTCAGACATAGTTTCTTGCATCTCATGCACTTCCTATGGAGTTAAAGGTGCTAAGCTATGTTTCTTGTTATTGTGCATGAAGGTATAGTGATTGGTGCGTCCAGTGTGTAATGCTTCTTTGTTAAATTGCCATGGACGACCTAGAAGTAGATGTCCAGCTTGCATAGGCACCACATCACACACAACTTGATCTGCATACTTGCATATGCTGAATGGTATGGTGACTTGTTCTGCGATTTTTAGCTCAGTTTCATTGTTCAGCCATTTGAGGTTGTATGGTCGAGGATGCTTTCTCTTTTGTAACCCTAGCTTATCAACCAAATACTTGCTGGCTACGTTAGTACAAGAACCACCATCTATGATCAAGCTACATACCTTAGAGTATATTGTGCACCGAGAATGGAAAATGTTTTCTCTTTGTATAGTTTCTGGTTCAAAAAGAGCACTTAGGGATCTCCTTGTAACTAGAAGCTCTCCGGTATCAGGATAGTCCACAACTTCTTCCTCAGAGTTTTCTGCTTCATACTCGTCTTCATCTTGAGACTCATATTTTCCATTTGATTTAAGGATCATAACTCTCTGGTTTGGGCATTCCCTTGCATAATGGCCCTTTTCCTGACATTTAAAACATGCTATGTCACGAGATCTTTGAGTTGGAGTTTTACCTTGCTCTGTGATGGGGACATCATGTCGTATGGCTGGCCAGGAGACCAAACTGGCCGACCAGAGAGCTTGCCCGAGACAGCCAGGCCATTTGGCATGTCTGCCGGCCCAAGCGGTACCGCCGGACCTTCGACCAACCGGGCCAGACCGATCAACATTGCCGGCGGAGAGGCCCAAACCTCCGGCCCAACTAGAAACGACGTGGATGACACCGCCGGTCCAATTGGTGATGCCGCCGGCTCAGTCATCAACTAGGCCGGCTCAGAAGACATTCCGGCCAGTACCTCGCACAGTCCAGCTGGTACAGCCGATCCAGCCGAGAGCACGGGCATTTCAACATCTACACAAGGAGACTCGGATCAGATAAGCTACCAGCTTCAGGACATGCATCTAGAGGAAGTCTCTACACCAGTGGTGCCACCAGGAGCAATGACAAGGAGCAGATCAAGGGCACTCTTCCACAAATTCAGCTTATGGGTCGACAAGCTCCTAGAGGATGATCGACAAAGGACATTGGGCCAGAAGTGCAAAGAAGAGTCCAAAGGTTTCACAACAATGCAAGGGACTTCAGAGACTTGGGCTTTAGTGGCAAGAGAGGTCAGGGCCCAAAGATTCCTAACCCTACTCCAAGTCGAAGACTAGGAGCAAGGCGCGTGCATGCCACAAGGTCGGCCACCTTCCATTTCTTGGCCGTGAGGTAAGAAAGGTAAGTTTTCAAATTGGATATTTACCTCTTTCTGTTTTCTACGGTAGGATTTACATTATTTACATTTTTGAGTCAAAGACATTTTAGGAATAAGTTTTTTTCGGTTATGCACTTTTGTAAGTTTTCCATTTGTGCAATTTTGTAAACTTTCCATTTCTTTTCTTGAGTCAACCCTAGAAGGTCAAGCTGTCGAGCATATTAATAAGGCTCCTTCCAGCATTGTAGTTCGGCAACTTTTTTGATAATTAATAAAGTGCGAATTTTCTTCTACAAGTTTTTCTCTCTAAGAGACTTGTGCGCTTAGATCCTAGTTGAGACCAGCCCTCCTAGCTCTAAGTTTGTGATTTATCACGAGGTTCATCATCTCTCGTGTGGTTAACTTCACCCTTCCATCCAATACCAATCAGAAAATCCCTATCCAGAAGCTTAAGGTCGAGTTTCTCACCTAAACTTCTCCACACAGTCCACGCGCATCCAAGCCTTGAATCGAGGCTTGTATCACTCTGGTTTATTGTTTTTAAACGTTTCAGCAATGGATTTCTTGAATCTGGATTCTATATCGATGACCTTTCCTTTGTCCAGAGCCTTTTGAGGTTGTTGATTCCAGGTAGACTTGCTACGATTTGCTGAGATAGTCTTCCTTTTTATGTGCTGCTCGGCCTGAACCGCAAGATGCAGCAACTCGCCCAGATCATGATAGGTTTGTCACTCCTTTTTTCTAGCAATTCTATCTTGCATAACATCTAGGAATTGAGCCATCAAAGTTTCTTCTGAATCTTCGGTCTCCAACCTGTTTCTAAGCATTTCAATCTCATCAAAGTATTCTTCAACAGATTTAGAACCTTGAGTTAGTTTTCTAAATTTCTTCTGCAACTCTCTGTAGTAGTATGCAGGGACATATCTCCTCCTTAGTTGGAACCTCATGTCTTCCCAAGTAGTGATCTGACCATGTCTATGTCTTTTTCTTTCAGACACATCTCTGTCCCACCAAGCTAGAGCGTTTTCAGTGAGTTGAGCAGCTGCTAGAGACACTTTTATTTGATCTGAGTAGTTGTAATACTCAAATATGTATTCCATACGCCTTTCCCAATCAAGGTAGACATCTGGATTAACCTTTCCAGCAAAGGTTGGTGCTATGAGCTTTACGTCTTTGTTTCCATGCCAAGATTCTTCTACTCTATCTCTGTCACGTTGATATTGTCTTCTTGGTGTATGATTATGATCAGGTTCTGGTGGAAAATCATCTTCTAAGTCAGCTATTTCATCCTCCTCATGATTCACACGTTGGGCATTCACATTTCTGATAGGATTTCTGCGGATTGGTGGTGGTTGTTCTATTCTTGTCATGCGATCTCCTAGGTTCTGAAGTTGAATATGCATAGCAGCAAGCATCTGAGCAACATTCACATCTACTGGTTCTCCCATAGTCACACAATCTCCTAGGTTCTGAAGTTGAATCTGAATAGAGAGGATTGAGTAGAGAGGTGGATCGAGAGACGCCACACAGATTATAGAAGATCTGTGATAAGTCTAGAGCACTCAAGCTTCAAGGATTCTCACACAAGAAGGCTGGAGGTGTCAGCTCCTTTCAAAGGAAGAAAGGATAGGTTTTTATTTCATAAAACTTAAGTGATTACATGGTGAGAAGGGACTTTATATAATAGTCCAACAGCAGGTGCCTTCTAGGGCTAAAAATACATTATAATGGAAAGACAAAAACGAAAATAACAACAAGACATTAGGACCTAATGACAAATAAAGACTCTTAAACTTAACAGTCACATTCCTTCAAAAACAAGCAAATAAATTTGTTAATTCAAACATAAGAATTTTAAATATGCAACTTGGTCTCTTGTAGCTCCTTATAATGCCTTCTTAAGTTTGTTTAGAAATGATGAAAAAGGTTTTATCTCTTAAGCCTTGTAAAACTGGAAGGAGTAAAATTGTTGTAGTCTTTAGTTGTTCATAGTCTCCTTGTAATTTTTTAGTAAGTTCAGCTTCATGGAATCCTCCATCTTCTATGATTGTTATGAGACTCTCGACACACTTGTTGAACATCTTACTAAGGTTTCTTGTGCCTGATCTTGTTCTTGGAGCTTATCTCATAATAGGTATATTAATAGGTTATTCCTCAGCTTCTAGTGAGCTAGTATTGATGTCCTCATCAAGATTGAATTCTGACGATCATATACGAAAACTATCTTCTACTCGTCAGGAACAACACTGAGCAAGTTCGAAAAACATCATTCCCAAGGTTTGTCATTCTCTCCAACGACAATCCCGAAAGCCATTGGATAATTGATAATTTCAGTTCTAAGCACTAGCTGTGAGTAAAGAGCTTGGGTACTTTCCTTTTCAAGTTTGTACTGTCGATAATGATGACCTTATGCATATAACAATATCTCATCACACTAGGTCCTCGTACGAAGAAAAGGTACTTATATCATTGGTCAACACCATCATCGTATGTTGTCTCGAGGCCCATGATAGAGTCTAGATTTGGATGAACAATTTGCTGAAGATAAGATGGCAACAATCTATAAGAATCACCAGTTGATCCTTTAGAAAAGTCATATGTGACTTTCCATGACCGGCAAGCTTTCAAATACAATATGGGAACCTCATGATCATTTCTCATCATCTCCTGGAACTCGCTCGGCCAAGGGCCGTGATACAAGCCTCTTATTTAAGGCTTATATGCACGTGGGCTGTTTGGAGAAGGTTAGGTGAGAAACTTGACCTTAGACTTCTTGGATAGGGGATTTTTGGTTGGTATTCGATGGAAGGGTGAAGTGAACCACACAAGGGGTGATGAACCTGGTGATAAATCACAAACTTAGAGCTAGGAGGGCTGGTCTCAACTAGGTTCTAAAGAAAAACTTGTAAAGAAAATTCGATCTTTATTAATTAGCAAAAAGGTTGTCGAACTACAATGCTGGAAGGAGCCTTATTAATATGCTCGATAGCTTGACCTTATAGGGTCGACTCAAATAAGAAAAAGGAAAACTTACAAAAGTGCACAAAAGGAAAAGATACAAAAGTGTATAATCGAAAAAGGACCTATTCCTAAAATGTCTTTGACTCAATAAAAGTAAATATTCTAGATCCTTCCCTGCAAAACAGAAAGAGGCATATATTGGAATTGAAACTTACCTTAACTTACCTCATGGCCAAGAAATGGAAGGTGGCCGTCCTTGTGGCATGCACACGCCTTGCTCCTAGTCTTCGACTTGTAGTAGGGTTAAGAATCTTTGGGCCCTAACCTCTCTTGCCACTAAAGCCCAAGTCTCTGATGTCCCTTGTGTTGTTGAGAAGCCATTGGACTCTTCCTTGCACTTTTGGCCCATTGTCCTTAGTCGATCTTCCTCTAGGAGCTTGTCGACCCATAAGCTGAATTTGTGGAAGAGTGCCCTTGATCTGCTTCTTGTCATTGCTCCTTGAGGTACCACTGGTGTAGATACTTCCTCTAGGTGCATGTCCTGGAGCTGGTAGCTCATTTGGTCCGAGTCCTCTTGTGTAGAAGTGGAAATGCACGTGTACTCGGCTGGATCGGCTGTACCGGCTGGATTGTGCGAGGTACTGGCCGGAATGCCTTTAGGACCGGCCAAGTTGATCCCGGAGTTGGCGGCATCACTAGAGGGACCGGCGGTGTCATCCATGTCGCCACCAAGTGTGCCGGAAGCTTGGGTCTCTCCCCCGGCAATGCTGGTTGCTCTGGTCCTTGTGGTCGAGGGTCCGGCGATACTGCTTGGGCTGGCAGGCGTGCCAGATGGTCCGGCTGTCTCGGGCAAGCTTCCTGGTCGGCCAGTCTGGTCTCCTGGCTGGATGTACGACCTGATGTCCTCATCATCCCCCCCCCCCTCTTCAATAGGTTTTGTCCTCAAAACTGGTTCATCTGCATGGAAAGGGGCTAAGTCAGTAACATTGAACGTATTGGACACATTAAACTCATTTGGGAGCTCGATCCGGTAGGCGTTGTTGTTGATCCTCTCGAGCATTCTGAATGGTCCATCTACTCTTGGTGCTAGCTTGGAACTCCTTAGGTTTGGGAACCTCTCATGCCGTAGGTGTAGCCACACCCAATCGCCTGGTTTAAAGATCACCTCCTATCTTCCCTTGTTGGCATGAGTCACGTACTGTCCGGTCCTCTTCTCCAAGTTTTCTGCTACCTTCTGGTGTAACCTCCTTATGGACTCTGCCTTGGATGCTCCGTTGAGGTTGGTCATCTCAGCTGGTGGTAGTGGCGTTTGCTCCAATGGGGTGAGAGGGTTGAAGCCGTATACTACTTCAAATGGTGTCTTCTTGGTTTCTGAGTGCACGGCTCGGTTGTAAGAAAACTCTATGAATGGCAGACACTCCACCCAAGTCTTTAGGTTCTTCCCTAGTGTAGTCCTGAGAAGAGTCGATAGTGTCCTGTTGACAACTTCAGTTTGGCCATCGGTTTGAGGATGGCAGGTGGTAGAGAAGAGTAGCTTCGTGCCTAGCTTTCTCCAAAGGGTCCTCCAGAAATGGCTGAGGAACTTGGTGTCCCTGCCTGATACGATGGTCCTTGGCACTCCGTGAAGCCGTACTATCTCCCTGAAGAACAGCTCAGTTGTTTGTGTGGCATCATTGACATTGGCACATGGAATGAAGTGTGCCATCTAGGAGAATTTGTCCACCACTACAAAGATTGCATCTTTGTGGTTGATCTTGGGCAAACCTAGAACAAATTCCATTGAGATGTCCACCCATGGATGTGTAGGTATGGGCAGTGGGAGATACAACCTGTGAGGTTGCACTCGGGACTTTGCCTTCTTGCAAGTGATGCATCTTGCACAACGAGCTTCTACTGTCCTCTTGATGTGTGGCCA
>CM032162.1:40072960-40138237 GCA_018901935.1 Pugionium cornutum | reverse complement strand
TGGCCCGTTGTCCTTAGTCGATCTTCCTCTAGTAGCTTGTTGACCCATAGGCTGAATTTGTGGAAGAGCGCCCTTGATCTGCTTCTTGTCATTGCTCCCTGAGGTACCACTGGTGTTGAGACTTCCTCTTAGTGCATGTCCTGGAGCTGGTAGCTCATTTGGTCCGAGTCCTCTTGTGTAGAAGTGGAAGTGCGCGTGTACTCGGCTGGATCGGCTGTACCGGCTGGATTGTGTGTGGTACTGGCCGGAATGACTTCAGGACCGGCCAAGTTGATCCCGGAGTCGGCGGTGTCATCAGAGGGACCGGCGGTGTCATCCACGTCCCCACCAAGTGTGCCAGAAGCTTGGGCCTCTCCGCCGCAATGTTGACCGGTCTGGTCCTATAGGTCGAGGGTCCGGCGGTACTGTCTGGTCCCGCAGGCGCGCCAGATGGTCCTGCTGTCTCGGGCAAGCTTCCTGGTCGGCCAGTCTGGTCTCCTGGCTGGATGTATGACCTGATGTCCTCATCATTCCCTCCCTCTTCAGTAGGTTTTATCCTCAAAACTGGTTCATCTGCATGGAAAGGGGCCAAGTCAGTAACATTAAACGTATTGGACACATTAAACTCACCTGGTAGCTCGATCCCGTAGGCGTTGTTGTTGATCCTCTCGAGCACTCTGAATGGTCCATATCCTCTTGGTGCTAGCTTGAAACTCCTTAGGTTTGGGAACCTCTCCTGCCGTAGGTGTAGCCACACCCAATCGCCTGGTTGAAAGATCACCTCTCTTCTTCCTTTGTTGGCATGAGTCACGTACTGCCCGGTCCTCTTCTCCAAGTTCTCTGCTACCTTCTGGTGTAACCTCCTTATGAACTCTGCTTTGGATGCTCTGTTGAGGTTGGTCATCTCAGCTGGTGGCAGTGGCGTTTGCTCCAATGGGGTGAGAGGGTTGAAGCCGTATACCACTTCAAATGGTGTCTTCTGGTTGCTGAGTGCAGGCTCGGTTGTGAACTCAATGAATGGCAGGCACCACCCAAGTCTTTAGGTTCTTCCCTAGTGTAGTTCTGAGAAGAGTTGATAGTGTCCTGTTGACAACTTCAGTTTGGCCATCGGTTTGAGGATGGCAAGTGGTTGAGAAGAGTAGCTGCCTAGCTTTCTCTCAAAGGGTCCTCCAGAAATGGCTGAGGAACTTGGTGTCCCTATCTGATACGATGGTCCTTGGCACTCCATGAAGCATTATCTCCTGAAGAACAGCTCAGCTGTTTGTGTGGCATCATTGACATTGGCACATGGGATGAAGTGTGCCATCTTCTGTTCACCACAAAGATTGCATCTTTGTGGTTGATCTTGGGCAGACCTAGAACAAAATCCATCGAGATGTCCACCCATGGATGTGTTGGTATGGGCAGTGGGAGATACAACCCGTGAGGTTGCACTCGGACTTTGCCTTCTTGCAAGTAATGCATCTTGCACAATGTGCTTCTACTGTCCTCTTGATGTGTGGCCAGTAGAAGTGCTCCTTGACCACTGCTAGAGTCTTGTCGACACCAAAGTGGCCCATGAGTCCTCCTCCATGAGCTTCTCGGATGATAAGCTTCCTTAGTGATCCTTGTGGTATGCACAGCCTTCTTTCTCGGAACAAGAATCCTCATGGATGTAGGATTTGCCATGACTCCCTGTGCTACACTCCTTGTAGCTCTCAGCAAGGTCAGGATCATCCTTGTATAGATCCTTGATGTGCTCGAATCCCAGGACCTTTGCCTCCATGGTTGATATCAAGGCAAACCTCCTTGATAGTGCATCGGCTACCACATTGTCTTTGCCCTTCTTGTACTTGATGATGTACGGGAAGATCTCTATGAACTCCATCCACCTGGCATGTCTCCTCTTGAGATTGGTTTGCCTCTGAGGTGTTTGAGAGTCTCGATCAGTGTGGATCACAAACTCCTTGGACAGCAAGTAATGCTGCCAAGTCTCCAATGCTCGGACAAGGGCATAGAGCTCCTTGTCATAAGTGTAGTTCAGTGAGGCACCACCTAGCTTCTCACTGAAGTATGCCACTGGTCTCCCTCCTTGGGTTAGCACTGCTCCTATGCCTATTCCAGAGGCATCACACTCCACTTCAAACGTCTTGTTGAAGTCGGGAAGGACTAACACTGGTGTGTAAGGCTGTCCTTCAAGGCCTTGTTTCCTGAGCTTCTCCCAGCTGAATCCCACGTTCTTCTTCACTGCCGTCAGTGGTGAGGCAATACTGCTGAAGTTGGGCACGAATCTCCTATAGAAGCTGGCAAGTCCGTGGAAGCTCCTTACTTGGCTGATGTTTCCTGGTGTTGGCCATTCTTGTATGGCTCGAATCTTCTTCTCATCAACCTGTAGGCCCTGTGAACTCACAACAAAACCTAAAAAGACAAGCTTATCAGTAAAAAAGATGCACTTCTTGAGATTGGCATAAAGCTCTTCTTGTCGAAGGGTTTTAAGTACCATCTCAAGATGTGTGAGGTGTTCCCGTAGGCACTTACTATAAACTAGTATATCATCAAAGTAAACCACTACAAACTTACTGATGTACGCTCTAAGAACTTGGTTCATAAGGCGCATGAAGGTGCTTGGGGCATTAGTCAAGCTGAATGGCATGACTGTCCACTCGTATAGCCCTTGCTTTGTCTTGAAAGCAGTCTTCCATTCATCACCTTCCTTCATCCTGACCTGGTGGTATCCACTCTTGAGGTCTATCTTTGAGAAGACCGTGGCTCTACTCAGCTCATCTAGCATGTCATCCAGCCGTGGTATCGGATGCCGGTACTTGACTGTGATGTTGTTGATTTCTCGGCAGTCCATGCACATTCACCAAGTCCCATCCTTCTTGGGCACTAGTAGCACTGGTACAGCACATGGACTGAGGCTCTCTCTAACATATCCTTTCTCCAAGAGCTCCTTGACTTGCTTCTCAAGCTCCTTGGACTCCTATGGACTCATCCGGTAGGCTGGCCGGTTGGGCAGGGCTGCTCCGGGCACTAGATCAATCTGGTGTTCTATGCCACGTAAAGGAGGCAAGCCTGCTGGTATCTCCTCTGGAAATACATCTTGGAACTTGTTGAGGAGAGTTGCTACTTAGGAGGTAGCTCTACCTGTCCTTTTTCTACACTCAACACTTCCTTGAAAACCATTAGTATTATTAAATCCTTCGAGGCTAAAGCTCTCCGGACATGGCTTGGTTGAATAAGAAAATTAGACTTGATAAGTTTCTTTTCCTTACTCATTTGGAGTTGTAGCTCATGTACCTGGGCAGGTGTAAGAGGAGCTAGGCTGACCTTTCTCTTGTCATGCACGAAGGTGGATTGGTTCGCCATCATGCCTGGTCTCTTTGTCAAACTGCCATGGTCTTCCTAGCAGAAGATGGCCAGCTTGCATGGGCACCACGTCGCACACGACTTGGTCTTGGTACTTGACCACACTGAATGGCACAGTAACCTGCTCATGGATCTTTAGCTCCACTTTGTCATCGAGCCATCTCAGTCTATGTGGTCGAGGATGCCTTGTCTTCTCTAGACCTAGCTTATCAACCATATATGCACTAGCAACGTTAGTGCAAGAACCACCATCTATGATGAGGTTACATACCTTGCCCTTGATGGTGCAACGGCTGTGGAAGATGTTCTCCTTTGGATGGTCTCTGAAGGATCCACCATTGCATTGAGGATACGTCTAGTGACCAGCACTTCCCCCACATCAGGGTACTCAATGTCACCGTATTCTTCTTCTGGTTCACAGTCCTCTTCATCTTGGGGCTCATATTCTCCTGCCTCCAGCATGACTCGTTGTTTGGGCACCCTTGAGATGTGTCCACGTCCTGCACTTGAAACAAGGTCACGTGATCTTGAGGGTTAGAAGACTTACCATTTCTCTGGTCACGGTGGGTTCAGGAGGCTTGCTCTTGAACCTTGACTGATCTCACGCTGCCTTTGTCCACTGTCTTAGGCATGTTGCTTGGTGCCCAAGGTGTCTTAGGCTTGCTGCGGATGTCTTGGCTCTTACGTTTGATGTGCTGCTCAGCTTGCACAGATAGGTTGAACAAGTCCTTGAAGTCATTGTAGATTTGCCTTTCCACCTTGTGGCTGATCCTTTCTTGGAGTCCATCCAAGAATTGTGCCATCAATGCTTCTTCATCATCATTGAGCTTCAATCTGTTCCTTAACTTCTCGAACTCTTCATAGTACTCCTCTACTGATCTGGTACCTGCTTAAGAAGTACGAAAACGACGTTGCAAATCCCTATGAAAGTAAGGTGGAACAAACCTTTGTCGCATGAGGTCTTTCATGTCGACCCATGAGTCTACGGGTCTCATTCTCTTCCTCCTTCTGTCAGATACCTCACGATCCCACCAGATGAGGGCATTGTCCGTGAGTTGTGCTACTGCCATTGAGACTCTCCTAGGTCCTGGTTGGTTGTAGTGATCAAAGATATGATCCATTCGCTCTCCCAATCTAGGTAAGCCTCGGGGTCTACTTTTCCTGCAAAACTTGGAGGAGTTAGTTTAACATCAGGATGAATTACCCGTTGTAGGTGTGTTCATCTCCATCCTCATGACGTCTAGGAGGCATTCTTGGTCTCTGGTGAAGACCATATGGCTCAAAGCCATCATCTTCTGCCTCTGGTTGCCGTGGAGGTCCTCTCGGCCTATGGTGATAGTTATGAGGTTGCGTGTCCTCATCTCCATCTGGCTGGGGTTCCTCCTGTTCGTGCCGTGTCCTAAGGTACTCAGGACCCTCAGGACGGTCTTGCTCAGCTCTCACGTGCCTTATGGCCTGAATCTTCACTGGTCTCTCCACGCTCCAACCTCTCGCCTATGGATGCGAGTTGTGTTTGGAGTGTGGTGAACATGGCCATCATGGCTTCAGCTGCTTCTCTATTCTCTTCTCCCATGTGTGCTACAAAGAAAGAAGACAATTAGGGTGCTCCTAAATTATTAGGAGGGTTTTCTTTTATAAGGGGTTTGAAAAATGCAAAAGGAAAAAAAGGAAAAAAAAAAAAAAAAAGGAAACTTCCTAGACAACTTGTGCTAGCTGTCCAATTCGAATTCTTTTAGTATTTTTCTATTTTCTTTTTTTTTTTTTAATTTAACTTAAAATAATGGAAATATGATTAAACAAAAGGAAAACGTGAATGCAATGCAAAAGTGAATCTAAACCCTAGTGATACACGAGGAGGCTAGATGCACTGGAGTTTGATGTTATTTTTTGATTTTTCTTGAATGCGACTTAAACTAATGCAAGAACTAAAACAAAACAAGCAAAAGGATAGAAACAACCTGGTTTAGGAGCTTTAAGCTCTGATACCAAAATGATACAAGCCTTGATTCAAGGATGTATGCGTGGGCTGTTTGTAGAAGATTAGGTGAGAAACTCAACCTTAGGCTTCTGGATAGGGGTTTTCTGGTTGGTAACGATGGAAGGGTGAAGTGAACCACAGGGGTGATGAACCTCGTGATAAATCACAAACTTAGAGCTAGGAGGGCTGGTCTCAACTAGGTTCTAAGCACAAGATTCTTGAGAGAAAAAAGAAAAGTTCTATCTTTATTAATATCAAAAGGTTGTCGAACTACAATGCTGGAAGGAGCCTTATTAATATGCTCGACAGCTTGACCTTCTAGGGTCGACTCAAATAAAGAAAAGGAAAGTTTACAAAAGTGCACAAAAGGAAAAGATACAAAAGTGTATAACCAAAAAGGACCTATTCCTAAAATGTTCTTGACTCAAAAATGTAAAGCAATCTAGATCCTACCCTGCAAAACAGAAAGAGGCATATATTCGAATTGAAACTTACCTTAACTTACCTCACGGCCAAGAAATGGAAGGTCCTTGTGGCATGCACGCTTGCTCCTAGTCTTCGACTTGGAGTAGGGTTAAAATCTTTGGGCCCTGACCTCTCTTGCCACTAAAGCCCAAGTCTCTGATGTCCTTGTGTTGTTGAGAAGCCTTTGGACTCTTTTGCTCTTCTGGCCCATTGTCCTTAGCTGCTCTTCCTCTAGGAGCTTGTCGACCCATAAGCTGAATTTGTGGAAGAGTGCTCTTGATCTGCTTCTTGTCATTGCTCCTGGAGGTACCACTGGTGTAGATACTTCTTCTAGGTGCATGTCCTGGAGCTGGTAGCTCATTTGGTCCGAGTCCTCTTGTGTAGAAGTGGAAGTGCGCGTATACTCGGCTGGATCGGCTGTACCGCTGGATTGTGCGCGGTACTGGCCGGAATGACTTCAGGACCGGCCAAGTTGATCCCGGAGTCGGCGGTGTCATCAGAGGGACCGGCGGTGTCATCCACGTCCCCACCAAGTGTGCCGGAAGCTTGGGCCTCTCCGCCGGCAATGTTGACCGGTCTGGTCCTATAGGTCGAGGGTCCGGCGGTACTGTCTGGTCCGGCAGGGGCGCCAGATGGTCCTGCTGTCTCGGGCAAGCTTCCTGGTCGGCCAGTCTGGTCTCCTGGCTGGATGTACGACCTGATGTCCTCATCATTCCCTCCCTCTTCAGTAGGTTTTGTCCTCAAAACTGGTTCATCCGCATGGAAAGGGGCCAAGTCAGTAACATTAAATGTATTGGAAACATTAAACTCACCTGGTAGCTCGATCCGGTAGGCGTTGTTGTTGATCCTCTCGAGCACTCTGAATGGTCCATCTCCTCTTGGTGCTAGCTTGGAACTCCTTAGGTTTGGGAACCTCTCCTGCCGAGGTGTAGCCACACCCAATCGCCTGGTTGAAAGATCACCTCCTTTCTTCCCTTGTTGGCATGAGTCACGTACTGTCCGGTCCTCTTCTCCAAGTTTTGTGCTACCCTCTGGTGTAATCTCCTTATGAACTCTGCCTTGGATGCTCCGCTGAGGTTGGTCATCTCAGCTGGTGGCAGTGGTGTTTGCTCCAATGGGGTGAGAGGGTTGAACCGATACCACTTCAAATGGTGTCTTCTTGGTTGCTGAGTGCAGCGGCTCGGTAGGCGAACTCAATGAATGGCAGGCACTCCACCCAAGTCTTTAGGTTCTTCCCTAGTGTTGTTCTGAGAAGAGTTGATAGTGTCCTGTTGACAACTTCAGTTTGGCCATCGGTTTGAGGATGGCAAGTGGTTGAGAAGAGTAGCTTCGTGCCTAGCTTTTCCAAAGGGTCCTCCAGAAATGGCTGAGGAACTTGGTGTCCCTGTCTGATACGATGGTCCTTGGCACTCCATGAAGCCGTACTATCTCCCTGAAGAACAGCTCAGCTGTTTATGTGGCATCATTGACATTGCACATGGGATGAAGTGTGCCATCTTGGAGAATCTGTCCACCACTACAAAGATTGCATCTTTGTGGTTGATCTTGGGCAGTCCTAGAACAAAGTCCATTGATATATCCACCCATGGATGCGTCGGTATGGGCAGTGGGAGATACAACCCGTGAGGTTGCACTCGGGACTTTGCCTTTTTGCAAGTGATGCACCTTGCACAATGAGCTTCTACTGTCCTCTTGATGTGTGCCAGTAGAAGTGCTCCTTGACCACTGCTAGTGTCTTGTCGACACCAAAGTGGCCCATGAGTCCTCCTCCATGGGCTTCTCTGATGATAAGCTCCCTTAATGATCCTTGTGGTATGCACAGCCTTCTCGGAACAAGAATCTCATGGATGTAGAATTTGCCATGACTCCTGTGCTACACCTTGTAGCTCTCAGCAAAGTCAGGATCATCCTTGTATAGATCCTTGATGTGCTCGAATCCTAGGACCTTTGCCTCCATGGTTGATATCAAGGCAAACCTCCTTGATAGTGCATCGGCTACCACATTATCTTTGCCCTTCTTGTACTTGATGACGGAAGGTCTCAACTCCATCCACCTGGCATGTCTCCTCTTGAGATTGGTTTGCCCTCTAAGGTGTTTGAGAGTCTCATGATCAGTGTGGATCACAAACTCCTTGGACAGCAAGTAATGCTGCCAAGTCTCCAATGCTCGGACAAGGGCATAGAGCTCCTTGTCATAAGTGAGGTAGTTCAGTGAGGCACCACCTAGCTTCTCACTGAAGTATGCCACTGGTCTCCCTCCTTGGGTTAGCACTGCTCCTATGCCTATTCCAGAGGCATCACACTCCACTTCAAACGTCGTGTTGAAGTCGGAAGGACTAGCACTGCATGTGTAAGGCTGTCCTTCAAGGCCTGAATGCCTTCTCCTGAGCTTCTCCCCAGCTGAATCCCACGTCTTCTTCTTCACTACTGCCGTCAGTGGTGAGGCAATACTGCTGAAGTTGGGCACGAATCTCCTATAGAAGCTGGCCAGTCCATGGAAGCTCCTTACTTGGCTGATGTTTCCTGGTGTTGGCCATTCTTGTATGGCTCGAATCTTCTCCTCATCAACCTGTAGGCCCTGTGAACTCACAAAAAAACCTAAAAAGACAAGCTTATCAGTACAAAAGGTGCACTTCTTGAGATTGACATAAAGCTCTTCTTGTCGAAGGGTTTTAAGTACCATCTCAAGATGTGTGAGGTGTTCCCGTAGGCACTTACTATAAACCAAAATGTCATCAAAGTAAACTACTACGAACTTACTGATGTACGCCCTAAGAACTTGGTTCATAAGGCGCATGAACGTGCTTGGGGCATTAGTCAAGCCAAATGGCATGACTGTCGTGCACTCAGCAACCAAGAAGACACCATTTGAAGTAGTATACGGCTTCAACCCTCTCACCCCATTGGAGCAAACGCCACTACCACCAGCTGAGATGACCAACCTCAACGGAGCATCCAAGGCAGAGTCCATAAGGAGGTTACACCAGAAGGTAGCAGAAAACTTGGAGAAGAGGACCGGACAGTACGTGACTCATGCCAACAAGGGAAGATAGGAGGTGATCTTTAAACCAGGCGATTGGGTGTGGCTACACCTACGGCATGAGAGGTTCCCAAACCTAAGGAGTTCCAAGCTAGCACCAAGAGTAGATGGACCATTCAGAATGCTCGAGAGGATCAACAACAACGCCTACCGGATCGAGCTCCCAAATGAGTTTAATGTGTCCAATACGTTCAATGTTACTGACTTAGCCCCTTTCCATGCAGATGAACCAGTTTTGAGGACAAAACCTATTGAAGAGGGGGGGGGGGATGATGAGGACATCAGGTCGTACATCCAGCCAGGAGACCAGACTGGCCGACCAGGAAGCTTGCCCGAGACAGCCGGACCATCTGGCACGCCTGCCAGCCCAAGCAGTATCGCCGGACCCTCGACCACAAGGACCAGAGCAACCAGCATTGCCGGGGGAGAGACCCAAGCTTCCGGCACACTTGGTGGCGACATGGATGACACCGCCGGTCCCTCTAGTGATGCCGCCAACTCCGGGATCAACTTGGCCGGTCCTAAAGGCATTCCGGCCAGTACCTCGCACAATCCAGCCGGTACAGCCGATCCAGCCGAGTACACGTGCATTTCCACTTCTACACAAGAGGACTCGGACCAAATGAGCTACCAGCTCCAGGACATGCACCTAGAGGAAGTATCTACACCAGTGGTACCTCAAGGAGCAATGACAAGAAGCAGATCAAGGGCACTCTTCCACAAATTCAGCTTATGGGTCGACAAGCTCCTAGAGGAAGATCGACTAAGGACAATGGGCCAAAAGTTCAAGGAAGAGTCCAATGGCTTCTCAACAACACAAGGGACATCAGAGACTTGGGCTTTAGTGGCAAGAGAGGTTAGGGCCCAAAGATTTTTAACCCTACTCCAAGTCGAAGACTAGGAGCAAGGCGAGTGCATGCCACAAGGCCGGCCACCTTCCATTTCTTGGCCGTGAGGTGAGTTAAGGTAAGTTTACATTCGAATATATGCCTCTTTCTGTTTTGCAGGGTAGGATCTAAAATATTTACTTTTATTGAGTCAAAGACATTTTAGGAATAGGTCCTTTTTCGATTATACACTTTTGTATCTTTTCCTTTTGTGCACTTTTGTAAGTTTTCCTTTTTCTTATTTGAGTCGACCCTATAAGGTCAAGCTATCGAGCATATTAATAAGGCTCCTTCCAGCATTGTAGTTCGACAACCTTTTTGCTAATTAATAAAGATCGAATTTTCTTTACAAGTTTTTCTTTAGAACCTAGTTGAGACCAGCCCTCCTAGCTCTAAGTTTGTGATTTATCACCAGGTTCATCACCCCTCGTGTGGTTCACTTCACCCTTCCATCGAATACCAACCAAAAATCCCCTATCCAAGAAGTCTAAGGTCAAGTTTCTCACCTAACCTTCTCCAAACAGCCCACGTGCATATAAGCCTTAAATAAGAGGCTTGTATCACGGCCCTTGGCCGAGCGAGTTCCAGGAGATGATGAGAAATGATCATGAGGTTCCCATATTGTATTTGAAAGCTTGCCGGTCATGGAAAGTCACATATGACTTTTCTAAAGGATCAACTGGTGATTCTTATAGATTGTTGCCATCTTATCTTCAGCAAATTGTTCATCCAAATCTAGACTCTATCATGGGCCTCGAGACAACATACGATGATGGTGTTGACCAATGATATAAGTACCTTTTCTTCGTACGAGGACCTAGTGTGATGAGATATTGTTATATGCATAAGGTCATCATTATCGACAGTACAAACTTGAAAAGGAAAGTACCCAAGCTCTTTACTCACAGCTAGTGCTTAGAACTGAAATTATCAATTATCCAATGGCTTTCGGGATTGTCGTTGGAGAGAATGACAAACCTTGGGAATGATGTTTTTCGAACTTGCTCAGTGTTGTTCCTGACGAGTAGAAGATAGTTTTCGTATATGATCGTCAGAATTCAATCTTGATGAGGACATCAATACTAGCTCACTAGAAGCTGAGGAATAACCTATTAATATACCTATTATGAGATAAGCTCCAAGAACAAGATCAGGCACAAGAAACCTTAGTAAGATGTTCAACAAGTGTGTCGAGAGTCTCATAACAATCATAGAAGATGGAGGATTCCATGAAGCTGAACTTACTAAAAAATTACAAGGAGACTATGAACAACTAAAGACTACAACAATTTTACTCCTTCCAGTTTTACAAGGCTTAAGAGATAAAACCTTTTTCATCATTTCTAAACAAACTTAAGAAGGCATTATAAGGAGCTACAAGAGACCAAGTTGCATATTTAAAATTCTTATGTTTGAATTAACAAATTTATTTGCTTGTTTTTGAAGGAATGTGACTGTTAAGTTTAAGAGTCTTTATTTGTCATTAGGTCCTAATGTCTTGTTGTTATTTTCGTTTTTGTCTTTCCATTATAATGTATTTTTAGCCCTAGAAGGCACCTGCTGTTGGACTATTATATAAAGTCCCTTCTCACCATGTAATCACTTAAGTTTTATGAAATAAAAACCTATCCTTTCTTCCTTTGAAAGGAGCTGACACCTCCAGCCTTCTTGTGTGAGAATCCTTGAAGCTTGAGTGCTCTAGACTTATCACAGATCTTCTATAATCTGTGTGGCGTCTCTCGATCCACCTCTCTACTCAATCCTCTCTATTCAGATTCAACTTCAGAACCTAGGAGATTGTGTGACTATGGGAGAACCAGTAGATGTGAATGTTGCTCAGATGCTTGCTGCTATGCATATTCAACTTCAGAACCTAGGAGATCGCATGACAAGAATAGAACAACCACCACCAATCCGCAGAAATCCTATCAGAAATGTGAATGCCCAACGTGTGAATCATGAGGAGGATGAAATAGCTGACTTAGAAGATGATTTTCCACCAGAACCTGATCATAATCATACACCAAGAAGACAATATCAACGTGACAGAGATAGAGTAGAAGAATCTTGGCATGGAAACAGAGACGTAAAGCTCACAGCACCAACCTTTGCTGGAAAGGTTACTCCAGATGTCTACCTTGATTGGGAAAGGCGTATGGAATACATATTTGAGTATTACAACTACTCAGATCAAAGAAAAGTGTCTCTAGCAGCTGCTCAACTCACTGAAAACGCTCTAGCTTGGTGGGACAGAGATGTGTCTGAAAGAAAAAGACATAGACATGGTCAGATCACTACTTGGGAAGACATGAGGTTCCAACTAAGGAGGAGATATGTCCCTGCATACTACTACAGAGAGTTGCAGAAGAAATTTAGAAAACTAACTCAAGGTTCTAAATCTGTTGAAGAATACTTTGATGAGATTGAAATGCTTAGAAACAGGTTGGAGACCGAAGATTCAGAAGAAACTTTGATGGCTCAATTCCTAGATGGTCTGCAAGATCGAATTGCTAGAAAAAAGGAGAGACAAACCTATCATGATCTGGGCGAGTTGCTGCATCTTGCGGTTCAGGCCGAGCAGCACATAAAAAGGAAGACTATCTCAGCAAATCGTAGCAAGTCTACCTGGAATCAACAACCTCAAAAGGCTCTGGACAAAGGAAAGGTCATCGATATAGAATCCAGATTCAAGAAATCCATTGCTGAAACGTTTAAAAACAATAAACCAGAGTGATACAAGCCTCGATTCAAGGCTTGGATGCGCGTGGACTGTGTGGAGAAGTTTAGGTGAGAAACTCGACCTTAAGCTTCTGGATAGGGATTTTCTGATTGGTATTGGATGGAAGGGTGAAGTTAACCACACGAGAGATGATGAACCTCGTGATAAATCACAAACTTAGAGCTAGGAGGGCTGGTCTCAACTAGGATCTAAGCGCACAAGTCTCTTAGAGAGAAAAACTTGTAGAAGAAAATTCGCACTTTATTAATTATCAAAAAAGTTGCCGAACTACAATGCTGGAAGGAGCCTTATTAATATGCTCGACAGCTTGACCTTCTAGGGTTGACTCAAGAAAAGAAATGGAAAGTTTACAAAATTGCACAAATGGAAAACTTACAAAAGTGCATAACCGAAAAAAACTTATTCCTAAAATGTCTTTGACTCAAAAATGTAAATAATGTAAATCCTACCGTAGAAAACAGAAAGAGGTAAATATCCAATTTGAAAACTTACCTTTCTTACCTCACGGCCAAGAAATGGAAGGTGGCCGACCTTGTGGCATGCACGCGCCTTGCTCCTAGTCTTCGACTTGGAGTAGGGTTAGGAATCTTTGGGCCCTGACCTCTCTTGCCACTAAAGCCCAAGTCTCTGAAGTCCCTTGCATTGTTGTGAAACCTTTGGACTCTTCTTTGCACTTCTGGCCCAATGTCCTTTGTCGATCATCCTCTAGGAGCTTGTCGACCCATAAGCTGAATTTGTGGAAGAGTGCCCTTGATCTGCTCCTTGTCATTGCTCCTGGTGGCACCACTGGTGTAGAGACTTCCTCTAGATGCATGTCCTGAAGCTGGTAGCTTATCTGATCCGAGTCTCCTTGTGTAGATGTTGAAATGCCCGTGCTCTCGGCTGGATCGGCTGTACCAGCTGGACTGTGCGAGGTACTGGCCGGAATGTCTTCTGAGCCGGCCTAGTTGATGACTGAGCCGGCGGCATCACCAATTGGACCGGCGGTGTCATCCACGTCGTTTCTAGTTGGGCCGGAGGTTTGGGCCTCTCCGCCGGCAATGTTGATCGGTCTGGCCCGGTTGGTCGAAGGTCCGGCGGTACCGCTTGGGCCGGCAGACATGCCAAATGGCCTGGCTGTCTCGGGCAAGCTCTCTGGTCGGCCAGTTTGGTCTCCTGGCCAGCCATACGACATGATGTCCCCATCACAGAGCAAGGTAAAACTCCAACTCAAAGATCTCGTGACATAGCATGTTTTAAATGTCAGGAAAAGGGCCATTATGCAAGGGAATGCCCAAACCAGAGAGTTATGATCCTTAAATCAAATGGAAAATATGAGTCTCAAGATGAAGACGAGTATGAAGCAGAAAACTCTGAGGAAGAAGTTGTGGACTATCCTGATACCGGAGAGCTTCTAGTTACAAGGAGATCCCTAAGTGCTCTTTTTGAACCAGAAACTATACAAAGAGAAAACATTTTCCATTCTCGGTGCACAATATACTCTAAGGTATGTAGCTTGATCATAGATGGTGGTTCTTGTACTAACGTAGCCAGCAAGTATTTGGTTGATAAGCTAGGGTTACAAAAGAGAAAGCATCCTCGACCATACAACCTCAAATGGCTGAACGATGAAACTGAGCTAAAAATCGCAGAACAAGTCACCATACCATTCAGCATATGCAAGTATGCAGATCAAGTTGTGTGTGATGTGGTGCCTATGCAAGCTGGACATCTACTTCTAGGTCGTCCATGGCAATTTTACAAAGAAGCATTACACACTGGACGCACCAATCACTATACCTTCATGCACAATAACAAGAAACATAGCTTAGCACCTTTAACTCCATAGGAAGTGCATGAGATGCAAGAAACTATGTCTGAAAGAGAAAAGCTAAATAAAACTAAACTTTATGTAACACCTGCCACTGTTTTGAAATCTCTTGATTCTAAAAAAGAGGTGCTACTAATGATCTTTAAAGAAGTGTTGTTTTCAGGACAAGAAAAGGAGAAACTCCCTGCTGCTATTCTAGAGCTTCTTGACAAATTCACTAATGTTTTTCCAGAAGAGATACGACCAGAATTGCCACCTATAAGAGGAATCGAGCATCAGATTGATCTTGTTCCTAAAGCACCATTGCCAAACCGATCTGCGTGTAGAGTGAATCCAGAAGAAGCAAAGTAGCTGGAAAGACAAGTACAAGACCTAATGTCTAAGGGATATATCCGAGAAAGTCTAAGCCCATGTGATGTTCCTGTTCTTCTAGTGCCTAAGAAAGATGGAACTTGGAGAATGTGTGTTGATTGTAGAGCAATCAACAATATCACTGTGAAATACCGACATCCAATTCCAAGACTTGATGGCATGCTAGATGAACTCAATGGAGCAACTATCTTCTCAAAAATTGATCTAAGAAGTGGATATCATCATGTGAGAATGAAAGAAGGTGATGAATGGAAGACAACGTTTAAAACCAAACAAGGATTGTATGAATGGCTAGTCATACCATTTGGACTCACAAGTACTTTCATGAGACTCATGAACCACGTCCTAAGAGCATTTATCTGTAAGTTCGTAGTAGTTTATTTTGATGACATTCTAATCTATAGCTCTACTCTTGAAGATCACTTACAACATCATGAGCAGGTACTTGAAACGCTTAAGGTTGAAAACCTTTATGCTAACCTTAATAAATGTACTTTCTGCACTGATCAAGTTGTATTCCTAGGATTCGTTGTAAGTTCTCAGGACTTAAAGGTCGATGAAGAAAAGATCAAGGCAATTCAAGATTGGCCAACCCCAACAACAATCGGACATGTGAGGAGTTTCCATGGATTGGCTAGTTTGTATAGAAGATTTGTCAAAGACTTTAGTATTGTTGATGCACCCCTCACTTCAATAATTAAGAAGAATGTGGAGTTCAAATGGGGACCAGCACACGAGAATGCATTCAACAAGCTGAAAGATAGCCTCACACATGCGCCTGTTTGGGTACTTCCTAACTTTGATAAAACCTTTGAAATTGAATGTGATGCTTCTGGAACAGGTATAGGAGCTGTCCTAATGCAAGAAGGAAAACCAGTGGCTTACTTCAGTGAGAAACTTAGTGGAGCTTCACTTAACTATCCCACATATGATAAGGAGCTCTATGCTTTGGTAAGGTCTCTAGAAACTTGGCAACATTATCTACTGTCAAAGGAGTTTGTTATTCATACAGATCATGAGACGCTCAAGCACTTAAGAGAACAAACTAAGCTTAAGAAGAGGCATGCAAAGTGGCTTGAGTTTGTGGAGACTTTTCTCTATGTGATCAAATATAAGAAAGGTAAAGATAACGTTGTGGCTGATGCTTTATCAAGGAGACATGCTCTCATCAGCACAATGGAAGCTAAGATTATGGGATTTGAACACATCAAGGCAATGTATGAAACTGATCCAAATTTTCAAGAAAACTGTTTAAGGAGACCAACAAGGCTGCATCTGGTATGTTTTATCAACATGATGGATTTTTGTTTAAGGAAAAGCGTCTTTGTATTTCTCAGGGATCAATGAGAGAACTATTGATTGGAGAAGCTCATGGAGGAGGACTCGTGGGACATTTTGGCCGAGTTAAGACATTGAGTGTACTTATGGAACATTTCTACTGGCCACATCTAAAACGAGATGTTGAAAGATTTTGTGCTAAGTGCACCACTTGCTTGAAAGCAAAATCCAGGTCACACCCCTATGGTTGTTATATGCCTTTGCCCATTCCTAACCTACCTTGGGTAGATATCTCTATGGACTTTGTCTTAGGTCTGCCGAAGATCAACCACAAGGATTCTATCTTTGTAGTTGTAGACATGTTCTAAAAAATGGCTCATTTTATACCATGTCACAAGACTAATGATGCTACGCAAACAGCTGATCTTTTTTTTAAAGAAGTAGTGTGCCTACATGGAGTTCCCAGAACAATTGTTTCAGATCGTGACACCAAATTTCTAAGTCATTTCTAGAAGACACTATGGAAAAATTTGGGAACTAAGCTGCTCTTCTCAACGACTTGCCACCCACACACCAATGGTCAAACAAAGGTAGTAAACCGAACTCTTTCAACATTGTTGAGAGCCACGGTCAGTAAGAATCTAAAAACCTGGTTGTCTTGCTTACCTTACATTGAGTTTGCTTATAATCATGCTAAGCATTCAGCAACTAAACTTTCTCCTTTTGAAGTGGTTTATGGATTTACTCCTACTACTCCATTGGATCTTATATCTTTACCGCAAGATGTTATGTCTAGTGAAGGAGAAACCAGGGTAGATTATGTTAAGAAGATTCATCAAAAGGTCAAGGAAAACTTGGAAAAGAGAAACGAGCAGTACAAAAGAAATGTTGATAAATACCAAAAAGACATATCATTTGAACCTGGAGATTGTCCTTTTCGTGTTTTAGAGAAGATCAATAATAATGCCTATAAGCTTGAGCTGCTAGCTGAGATGACCACATCTCCTACTTTTAATATTACTGATCTTGCTCCTTTTCATGCAGATGTACCTGTTCTGAGGACAGAACCTTTTCAAGAGGGAGGAGATGATGAGGACATCAATACTAGTTCACTAGAAGCTGAAGAAGAGCTTATTAATATACCTATTATGAGACAAACTCCAAGAACAAGATCAGGCAAAAAAAAAACCTTAGTAAGATGTTCAACAAGTCTGTCGAGAGTCTCATAACAATCGTAGAAGATGGATAATTCTATGAAGCTGAACTTACTAAAAAATTACAAGAAGAAGACTATGAACAACTAAAGACTACAACAATTTCACTCCTTCCAGTTGTACAAGGCTTAAGAGATAAAACCTTGTTCATCATTGCTAAACAAACTTAAGAAGGCATTATAAGGAGCTACAAGAGACTAAGGTGCTACAAGAGACCAAGGTGCGTATTTAAAATTCTTATGTTTGAATTAACAAATTTATTTACTTGTTTTTGTAGCAATATGACTGTTAAGTTTAAGATTCTTTATTTGTCATTAGGTCCTAATGTCTTGTTGTTATTTTCGTTTTAGTCCTTCCATTATAATGTATTTTCAGCCCTAGAAGGTACCTATTGCTGGACTATTATATAAAGTCCCTTCTCAGCATGTAATCACTTAAGTTTTATGAAATAAAAACCTAGCTTTTCTTCTTTTGAAAGGAGCTGACGCCTCCAGCCTTCTTGTATGAGAATCCTTGAAGCTTGAGTGCTCTAGACTTATCACAGATCTTCCATAATCTGTGTGGCATCTCTCGATCCACCTCTCTATTCAGTCCTCACTTAGATCCTCCAGAAAGTGCTCTACAGCCAGCTGAAGGGTCACCATCAACCCATCACTCTTGAGTCTCTAGAAAATGTTGTACAGTTAGCTAGAGTCTCTCCAGCAATTCCCCTTACTCGAACAAGTACTCTTGCTCCTGCATCAAATCTACACAGGTTTGCGTAAGGTAATATAATCCATAGACATTACTTATTTAATGTAGATCGACATTGAAATTCATAACTGGTAATAAAATTTGGTTACAGTACTTTACCAATTTGTGTTGAAACTTATTATGTTACCTTTTACAAAACCCAGGTGTATCACAACAGTAGTCATTGTGCATCTCCAACAAAAAATTCTTACGATACTAAAAGAAACACTTCGCTTATCTGGTGTCGAGAGCAATGCAGGCGTATATTTTAGCCGAGTTTTATTCTTATTTCAATGAGATTAAACTGATTGATATCAATAGTGCGAGTTATCTCTTAGATTTCTAGTTAGAGCATTGAAAATGATCGCATTTCAAAAGCTACAATAACATGACAAGAACCATAGCGGAGTCATTGAGTGCACTTTTAAATGAAGCCTGAGGGTTTCCAGTTATCCTTTTTATTGAATACATAAGGTCGACAATTACAAGTTGGTTATCTAAAAAGTGGGATGCTTCCAACGGATTTCCAGACCTCTCATGCCCAAAATTCAAGAAATTATTAGAAAGAATTTTGAGAGTTCCACTCCTTTCAAAGTCCATCGTATAACACGATTGAATTTGAGATACGTAGTAAGGAAGTTGGTTGGAACCATGTAAGTCTACAAAAAAAAAAACTTGTACCTGGTGAATTTCAAATTCTTAAGATTCCATGTTCACATGCAGTGGTCGCTGTACAAACAAAGGTAAGGGTGTCTTCACTTGTTTGTGTTGAATTTTCATTATCATATTGGAGGATGGCATATGCCACAAGTGTTTACTCTGTTCCGGGTGTATTTAACACGCCTTCGTTGGGTGGTCCACTTTCTGAACTGAACTTGCTCCCACCTTCAACTAGACGATCGTCTGGTTGACCTCGTAAACAATGTATCTTCTCGGGTGGGAAGTTTAAAGTAATATTGTTAACTATAAAACAAGTTGTTATCATTTATAATCATTGTTAATTACTACACAAAAATCGCCTTCTCAACTAGGCCACCTAGTACTAGGGCTGAATCCTTTAGGAATTTGACATTTTCCAACATTTGTGTTAACTTCATATCTATGCTACCCAACTCATCTTTAAAATTACAAACCACAAATCCGCAAGACATTGCACGTTTATATGATCAATGATATTTGATGGAATGTTGGTTGAAGGTTAACGAGCTTCTTAATCGGTCTCTTTTCCTTTTGTTTTTCCTTTTTTTCTTTTTTTCTCCTTATCTTCGTTTCTGAGATTATCTAGATCCACCTTCGTTACACCACCAACAAACATGTCTTTCGAGAAGTGGAAATTTTCACCAATCAACCTCACCATATTGTTCACCTTCTCATCTTTCTCATCATCTGACCATCCAAGCTCGGACTCGTTGATTGGTGTTGGGCCGGAATCATATATAATACAATAAATTGTCACCTACGAACTTGTAGGATAAATATGCAATTATTGTTAATGAACAATGTTGAAGGATAAAAATTATGTTGCATGATACGTAACGATTTATTTATGTACTATGATTGTCTTATAGTATCTTAGAAATAAGTTGTTGTAAAGTTATAAGAGTTACCATTTCTTTTAATTAAAACTTCAGTAGTGTAAACATTCCAGAATTGTAATACGTATGCTACGTAAAGTATGAAAGAATAGATGTAAGTGTATGTAATGTCTAAATTATCTCATCTTCATCGTCAAGGACCACACATGTCTCGTGGTCAACTAAGTTTATTTTTATTTGAATGGTTGGTCCGAGGAAAGTGTTATCCACGTCGTCATCGTCGCTCTCGGTCGATTGAGAAAGAGTCATTAATTTGCACAGACTATTAGTGCTGCAATAACTTGTAACATGAGGAGCTATATAAAGTGAAAAATTCTTATACAACAAATATACTTTGAGATAACACCAGTACATTTCGTTTCTTGATGTTGGGCCCAACCAAGTCGAATGCCAACCTCTCCCATAGATATACAAAAAATGCATAGAGGTCTCCTTTGAGTTCCACGTATGTCTTCTCAAGCTTAAGTATATGTGATATCGCGACTAGAACAGACAAACATATTTAATCCTAAATTCTCTATCCGTCATAGTTTTCTTCTTAAGCATCTTGATTTCAAGGTCAATGGTGCAAGTTTGGAGATTACTGAATAATGTGGCCAGTAAGATTTCTCCTTTAGTGGATGATTTTTCATCTCCTTCGATCTACTTAAAAACTTACCGCATGGGAAACCGGTGATGATTGCAAATTTCCTAAGGTGAAATCTTACTAGCTTATCGGCAAACAAAAATATACCTCCTGTTTTTTTAATACTTTTAGTTGTCGATTGATGATAAATTATCCAAAACTCTCCGAATATGACGGTTTCTTCATAACGCCAATGATTTGACCAAATCGTAAATTGCGGAGGAATTCAACCTCCTCCTCCGGTAATGCATTGAGGATAACGTCAATTCTTTTTCTTTTTTTTTGGTATGAGTTCACTCTCTCGCCAACAGGTTTGTAAAAATAGCCGCTCGGATAATTCCGGCTTAATAGATTGTATACATTCACGAAATAAATAGGTTTTTTTCATTGGTAGAACGCAAAACAACACTGAAATCATGAATGTATCTGAAATGTAAAATAATAGAGGTGTGATGTGTTAGCATACCATTTCTTCTAAGACGCATAGTGGACCGAGTTCTGCTTTTCTTAGACGTGTTTTCCGGCAGAGTGATATTAGTATTGGAGAAGCATTGTGCGCTTATTGTTGGTTTTTATAAACAACATCAATTCCGGCTAACAGATGAGAATGTTGCGAATGGGTTTCTTCGAATATGGCCATATGGATTTGCGACTGAATGTCGCTGTTGGGAAATGGTGTCAACGAAGAAGATGACTGATAATTTTGAATTATTTTTTCTTTTCTTAACACTAACTTCCTGCAAATTCAAAATAATATTCTTTCTCATCATAATATGCATATCTCTCCTACTGACTGCATATAAAAAAATCAAAACTACATCACTCTAACAATATAGGTACAAAGGGGCAACATGAAATTTTTAAAAAGTGTACAGTGCACAAAAGGTTTTCGTGCGATAGCAAATTTTGGCATAGGTGTATGCTAAACATGGCAAATTCTCAATTTTTTTTCTATTGTTGCTGTTTTATTTTCATATTTTTCTCTCAAAAAATATTTTTGTACAAAATTAATTTATATGATATCACGAAAACGATACAAGTACAGAACATTTGAATAGAAATTTAATTATATTTGAGGTAATCTGATGACCTAATTTTCTAAATGTATAAATACCCAAAAAAAAATTTAATATTATATATCTCTCTATTTATCTATATAAAAATTCACACATATGACATTCATATTGCTGTTCAAAAAGTCAGTCGCCTAACTGTCTAACCACCCGTCTAAGCTCTAGACATTATACAATTGTGACAATTTTATTCAAATTGGTCAAATAAGTTGGATATCTGATTTTGTATGCATAATATGTTTAAACAGACGTCTAGTCGTCTAGACGACCGCCTAATTTTTTTGGACAATTGACAAATAACATTATTTTAAGTTTTTTGTTTCTAATATAACAACTTTAGTTTAATTTTTTAAAAACATCACAAATTTAATATTAAAATATCTTAAAACTTCTTAATAAAAAATATATATATACCCTAAATCGTAAAAAGAACATAATCATAGTATTTTAATTTTATTTATATTTTATTTATGATAAATAAGTATTTTCAAAAAATAATTTGTGTTATTTTTAATTTTAAATTTATAGTATTATTTTTGAAATTTTAAATTTAAGTATTAAATTTGAAATACAAACTTAAAAAACACTAATTTAAAATATTACTCACTTTTTAATATTTAAAATTTTGATCAAAATTTAACTTAGCTTATGTTTATAATGTAAATGAAAATTATAATATAGTAGATCTAAAAACTTATATTTAATGTGTTTTATAAAATTATATTTTATTTATAAATAATTATACATTATCATATATAAAATAATAAATATGTCAAAAAACATTTAATTTTTTCGTTAGGCATTAAAACTATATCAACTAATTGACTAGTGTCTACCACGTATTCAAACATGGATTAATATTTTTGATATCTGACTTTTAGATTCTCGTTTTGTGATTTACCCCACCTAAAGGAATCAGAGTTATTAAAATATTTTTAACGAAAAGTAGAGAACTGATGATTCTGATTAGACAATAAGATGCATTTACACTTTGATAATTCGTAAAATATTTTTTTTTATAATAAATATCATATATTATATCACTAAAGTTTTGACAAGAATTTTCAAAATGTTAATGGAGGTAAGAACAATGCATCAAATCCTGTCTGGGATGCGCTCTAAGTATCTTTCATTTGTTTATCTTAATTCGTTTCTTGACTTCTAAAAGTTTAGGACCCGAACCAAGCAGCTTGTATTTAATAATATCTAAATAATTAGAATCCGAATGCTGACTCGACTCAGTTTTGAAATTTATCAGTTTAGTTTGTATTTAGAAAAATAAATTTATAAAATGTAATATATTTTAGATTCACTAGGATTAAATGATATTTCGAGTTTAGACCAGTACAGTTATGCCGATCCTAAAACTCTTAAATAAATATGAGAATGTATTTAACATTTTTTATATAGATTTTAATGGTAATAAAAATTACTAAAACATAAAATATTTTTTAATTTTGATTATGCTATCTAAATTTGATATTTTTTATTTTCTAGTTGACTTAGTATAAATTTATTTGGTTTTAATTTTTAATTAAGTTATATTGGATAAAAATATGTTTGTGGTTTTAAAAATTTAAATTCACTTTGTGTTATAAAAAACTCATTTTAAAAGTTTTTATCAGATATTTTTCAGTTTTCATCAGATATTTTTTAGTTTTCATATGTGAAATTTTATAAATACAGAAAACTAAATATAAACTATGAAAATAATTGTAAAGTGTTACTGAATGAATAAAAGCATCAAAATTAAGTTTCATATGTAAACAAAAGAATTGTTGTCTCCATAAACTATTAATTATTCATTCTACAGAATTTTTATCATAAAAATGAAATAAAATAATTTGTAAGTCTGAAATGTTTACGTGGCATTGCCAAGTGAGGAAAACTAAAACGTATTTGCAAAATTCTCAAACTTATGTAATTCAATAGAAATTCCACATGTACGTAGTCTACTGGTTCTATAATAAAACGAGATGTATCTGATTGATTTTCTTTTAGTTCGCGGTAAAGTTTCAATGCATTGACGATGATTCAAGAATTTCTATACAGGTCATGTTCGTTTGGTAGCCGCAGAACCTGCGGCTGTGGCAGATTGTTGTTCGTTTAGTTGTCTGCTGCAGAAGCAGTAATCAGACGCTACGTCATGCGTCGCAATTTTTTCGACCGCTGATTAAAACAGTGGTGCGACTAAAAATCTGCGATCAACCGCAACCATAACCGCCGACAGCAGACAAACGAACAACATCTGCCGCAGCCGTAGGATTGACCACAGCCGTAGCCGCAGCCGCCTGCGCCGACCAAACGAACAACACTACAATTGTACTATACTATAATTAAAATTTTGCGGTACAACTAGATACATTTTTACTACTTCAGTCTAATGCGTACGATTAGAATTCTTTTGTACAACTTAGAATACAACAATGGGTTAGTTGGAATAACTATTATTCTTTTGTAAAACTTCATACTATTTGGTACAACTATATAAATAACCGTGGTTGTTTTTAGTGCAAAACATCGAGCCGGTGAAACCTCTTCAGTTTTTTTCAACCACATCCATTACTCTGTTACTTGCAAGATCGAAATCCGGTGTGATATTCAAAAAATGGTAGATATTATAGATCATACACTATTGAGTCAAGAGAAGAGATGGTTTTTGGAACACCCTCAATTTTATCATCTATTCCACATGTTCAAGCACCCTAACCCAAAAGTGATGGGTTTGTGGATGTTACTTCTCCGGATAATTTTTATAGAGAAGAAGAGATAATGTTGATTCGTAGTTAATGTGGTTCCAATTCGATACTCCTTAACAAAGCACAACCTCATATCTGGGTTAGATTGTCACTACTTTCCCGAAGATTATAAAATGTAAGTAGTTTTAGGTTTGTCGAGAGACATTTTTGAAGAAGAGTTAAAATAGATATCAAAGATGTCTAAGAAAAACTAGAATTTATGGTTGGATGTGGAGATCTTTTGAAGATGGCCATCCTATTCTTCTTAGACAGAATGATCAAAGGAAAGTCAAACATAATCGTAGTTTGTATAGTCTTTTTTACTAAGAGTGGTGGATGATTTCGAATTGTGTCGTACATTTCCATGGGCGTGATTCACATGCATCAAAGAAATTGATCACATGATGAATCATTTTAAGGGCATAATAAGATTGACTTGGATATTTCTTGGATTCATTATCCCTTTGGAGGTAAGTGAAATATCACTAAATTATGTATGAAGATATATTTGTGTTTTTATTAAAATATGGTTTCAGTTTATGTTTGTTGTTCTGTGTTGTATGTTTTGGCATTTGAATGTATTCCGAGATTGATGAGCACATTTTGAGAAAAATTAACTAATGCAAAGAATGATTGTCCTAGAATGTGCAAGAAAAAATTCAAATCTACAAGCTTGAAAGGTTTTTAGTTGGACGAATTCTATAAAGCAATTAAAATTACGAAATTTAGAAAACATATTTTTTGTTAATTCTTATCATAATTGTTATTAAATTCTTAATTTTTTTTAGTTACAGGATATTCGTAGTATTGTATAAACTACATGTGATGAGGAATCACTACTAGCTCGCATCATGGGAAGAAGAAGTTGATGACGATGTAGATGACCCAATCATCAAACGGTTGGAAAAAGTGTCTGATCGTATATATTAAATCTATATGGTGTGAAAATCTAAAAGCTGGATGTAATTTCCCGAGGGTTAAGACATGTAAGAGATGAAGAAATATAACCATAAACTGGTGCTGAAAATCTCGGATCACAACCGGAAACTGTTGCTGAAGATCATGGGCCTTTACGTACATTAGAACACTACAAAAAAACAGGTGATTTGCGACCAAACAAGTGGTCATGAAATGGTCACAAATCGTATATTTGCGACCATGCCCTATGGTCGCAAATCACATATTTCCGACCACGCCATGTGGTCGCAAATCACATATTTGCGACGACGATTTGTGGTCGCAAATTTTTTGTAACAAAATTTTTGTGGTCGCATATTAGTCGCAAATTTGCGATTATTTTGTGACTACTACAATAGTTGTATATTAGCGACCACAATATCGTCACAAAAAATTCGACTAATTTGCCACTCCAAAAAATTTACAAATTTTACGACCAATTTGCTACTACGCGTTAGTCATAAAAATCCATTATATCTTTGCTAGGATGCATGGGTTACTCACACAGTTTGGCCGTCTTCATCGGAGACATCTACGACGTCTCCATCGGAGACACTTACGATGTCTGTATCGCAAACACTTCCGACATTTCCACCGCAAGTACAATTGTATAAAAATACTATGGTATAAATAGATACAATTACATAAAATAATACGGATATAACTAGATACAATTGAGTACAACTGTATAAAAATACTATTGGTATAATTAGGTACAATTGTACACAAATACTACTGACATGACGAAATATAATAGTATAAATCCATGTAAACAAAAGAATTGTTGTCTCCATAAACTATTAATTATTCATTCTACAGAATTTTTATCATAAAAATGAAATAAAATAATTTGTAAGTCTGAAATGTTTACGTGGCATTGCCAAGTGAGGAAAACTAAAACGTATTTGCAAAATTCTCAAACGTATTTGCAAAATTCTCAAATTCTCAAACTAAAACGTAATTCGATAGAAATTCCACATGTACGTAGTCTACTGGTTCTATAGTAAAACGAGATGTATCTGATTGATTTTCTTTTAGTTCGCGGTAAAGTTTCAATGCATTGACGATGATTCAAAAATTTCTATACAGATCATGTTCGTTTGGTAGCCGTAGAACTTGTGGCTGCGGCAGATTGTTGTTCGTTTAGTTGCCGTAGGTACCTGCGGCAGACGCAGCGATCAGACGCTGCATCCTGCGTCACAATTTTTTCGATCGCTGATTAAAACAGTGGTGCGACTAAAAATTTACGATCAACCGCAACCGCAACCGGCGGCGGTAGACAAACGAACAACATCTACCGCAGCCGCAGGATTGACTGTAGCCGCAGCCGCAGCCGCAGCCGCAGCCGTCTGCGGCGACCAAACGAACAACACTATAATTGTACTAAATCATAATTAAAATTTCGCGGTACAACTAGATACATTTTTACTACTTCAGTCTAATGCGTACGATTAGAATTCTTTTGTACAACTTAGAATACAACAATGGGTTAGTTGGGATAACTCTTATTCTTTTGTAAAACTTCATACTATTTGGTACAACTATATAAATAGCTGTGGTTGTTTTTAGTGCAAAACATCGAGCCGGTGAAACCTCTTCAGTTTTTTCAACCACAACCATTACTCTGTTACTTGCAAGATCGAAATCCGGTGTGATATTCAAAAAATGGTAGATATTATAGATCATACACTATTGAGTCAAGAGAAGAGATGGTTTTTGGAACACCCTCAATTTTATCATCTATTCCACATGTTCAAGCACCCTAACCCAAAAGTGATGGGTTTGTGGATGTTACTTCTCCGGACAATTTTTACAGAGAAGAAGAGATAATGTTGATTCGTAGTTAATGTGGTTCCATTTCGATACTCCTTAACAGAGCACACCCTCGTATCTGGGTTAGATTGTCACTACTTTCCCGAAGATAATAAAATGTAAGTAGTTTTAGGTTTGTCGAGAGACATTTTTGAAGAAGAGTTAAAATAGATATCAAAGATGTCTAAGAGAAATTAGAATTTATGATTGGATGTGGAGAGCTTTTGAAGATGGTCATCCTATTCTTCTTAGACAGAATGATCAAAGGAAAGTCAAACATAATCAGAGGTTTTATAGTCTTTTTTACTAAGAGTGGTGGATGATTTCGAATTGTGTCGTACATTTCCATGGGCGCGATTCACATGCATCACGGAAATTGATCACATGATGAATCATTTTAAGGGCATAATAAGATTGACTTGGATATTTCTTGGATTCATTATCCCTTTGGAGGTAAGTCAAATATCACTAAAGTATGTATCAAGATATATTTGTGTTTTTATTAAAATATGGTTTCAGTTTATGTTTGTTGTTCTGTGTTGTATGTTTTGGCATTTGAATGTATTCCGAGATTGATGAGCACATTTTGAGAAAAAATAACTAATGCAAAGAATGATTGTCCTAGAATGTGCAAGAAAAAATTCAAATCTACAAGCTTGAAAGGTTTTTGGATGGACGAATTCTATAAAGCAATTAAAATTACAAAATTTAGAAAACATATTTTCTTGTTAATTCTTATCATAATTGTTATTAAATTCTTAATTTTTTTTAGTTACAGGATATTCGTAGTATTGTATAAACTACATGTGATGAGGAATCACTACTAGCTCGCATCATGGGAAGAAGAAGTTGATGACGATGTAGATGACCCAATCATCAAACGGTTGGAAGAAGTGTCTGATCGTATATATTAAATCTATATGGTGTGAAAATCTAAAAGCTGGATGTAATTTCCCGAGGGTTAGAACATGGAAGAGATGAAGAAATATAACCATAAACTGGTGCTGAAAATCTCGGATCACAACCGGAAACTGTTGCTGAAGATCATGGGCCTTTACGTACATTAGAACGCTACAAAAAAACAGGTGATTTGCGACCAAACAAGTGGTCACGAAATGGTCACAAATCGCATATTTGCGACCATGCCTTATGGTCGCAAATCACATATTTCCGACCATGCCATGTGGTCGCAAATCACATATTTGCGACGACGATTTGTGGTCGCAAATTTTTTGTAACAAAATTTTTGTGGTCGCATATTAGTCGCAAATTTGCGATTATTTTGTGACTACTACAATAGTTGTATATTAGCGACCACAATATCGTCACAAAAAATTCGACTAATTTGCCACTCCAAAAAATTTACAAATTTTACGACCAATTTGCTACTACGCGTTAGTCATAAAAATCCATTATATCTTTGCTAGGATGCATGGGTTACTCACACAGTTTGGCCGTCTTCATCGGAGACATCTATGACGTCTCCATCGGAGACACTTACGATGTCTGTATCGCAAACACTTCCGACATTTCCACCGCAAGTACAATTGTATAAAAATACTATGGTATAAATAGATACAATTACATAAAATAATACGGATATAACTAGATACAATTGAGTACAACTGTATAAAAATACTATTGGTATAATTAGGTACAATTGTACACAAATACTACTGACATGACGAAATATAATAGTATAAATCCATGTAAACAAAAGAATTGTTTTCTCCATAAACTATTAATTATTCATTCTACAGAATTTTTATCATAAAAATGAAATAAAATAATTTGTAAGTCTGAAATGTTTACGTGGCATTGCCAAGTGAGGCAAACTAAAACGTATTTGCAAAATTCTCAAACTTATGTAATTCAATAGAAATTCCACATGTACGTAGTCTACTGGTTCTATAGTAAAACGAGATGTATCTGATTGATTTTCTTTTAGTTCGCGGTAAAGTTTCAATGCATTGACGATGATTCAAAAATTTCTATACAGATCATGTTCGTTTGGTAGCCGTAGAACCTGTGGCTACGGCAGATTGTTGTTCGTTTAGTTGCCGTAGGTACCTGCGGCAGACGCAGCGATCAGACGCTGCGTCCTGCGTCACAATTTTTTTCGATCGCTGATTAAAACAGCGGTGCGACTAAAAATCTGCGATCAACCGCAACCGCAACCGGCGGCGGTAGACAAACGAACAACATCTGCCGCAGCCGCAGCCGCAGGATTGACTGCAGCCGCAGCCGCAGCCGCAGCCGTCTGCGGCGACCAAACGAACAACACTACAATTGTACTAAATCATAATTAAAATTTCGCGGTACAACTAGATACATTTTTACTACTTCAGTCTAATGCGTACGATTAGAATTCTTTTATACAACTTAGAATACAACAATGGGTTAGTTGGGATAACTATTATTCTTTTGTAAAACTTCATACTATTTGGTACAACTATATAAATAACTGTGGTTGTTTTTAGTGCAAAACATCGAGCCGGTGAAACCTCTTCAGTTTTTTTCAACCACATCCATTACTCTGTTACTTGCAAGATCGAAATCCGGTGTGATATTCAAAAAATAGTAGATATTATAGATCATACACTATTGAGTCAAGAGAAGAGATGGTTTTTGGAACACCCTCAATTTTATCATCTATTCCACATGTTCAAGCACCCTAACCCAAAAATGATGGGTTTGTGGATGTTACTTCTCCGGACAATTTTTACAAAGAAGAAGAGATAATGTTGATTCGTAGTTAATGTGGTTCCATTTCGATACTCCTTAACAGAGCACACCCTCATATCTGGGTTAGATTGTCACTACTTTCCCGAAGATTATAAAATGTAAGTAGTTTTAGGTTTGTCGAGAGACATTTTTGAAGAAGAGTTAAAATAGATATCAAAGATGTCTAAGAGAAACTAGAATTTATGGTTGGATGTGGAGAGCTTTTGAAGATGGTCATCCTATTCTTCTTAGACAGAATGATCAAAGGAAAGTCAAACATAATCAGAGGTTTTATAGTCTTTTTTACTAAGAGTGGTGGATGATTTCGAATTGTGTCGTATATTTCCATGGGCGCGATTCACATGCATCAAGGAAATTGATCACATGATGAATCATTTTAAGGGCATAATAAGATTGACTTGGATATTTCTTGGATTCATTATCCCTTTGGAGGTAAGTGAAATATCACTAAAGTATGTATCAAGATATATTTGTGTTTTTAATTAAAATATGGTTTCTGTTTATGTTTGTTGTTCTGTGTTGTATGTTTTGGCATTTGAATGTATTCCGAGATTGATGAGCACATTTTGAAAAAAAATAACTAATGCAAAGAATGATTGTCCTAGAATGTGCAAGAAAAAATTCAAATCTACAAACTTGAAATGGTTTTGGTTGGACGAATTCTATAAAGCAATTAAAATTACAAAATTTAGAAAACATATTTTTTTGTTAATTCTTATCATAATTGTTATTAAATTCTTAATTTTTTTTAGTTACAGGATATTCGTAGTATTGTATAAACTACATGTGATGAGGAATCACTACTAGCTCGCATCATGGGAAGAAGAAGTTGATGACGATGTAGATGACCCAATCATCAAACGGTTGGAAGAAGTGTCTGATCGTATATATTAAATCTATATGATGTGAAAATCTAAAAGCTGGATGTAATTTCCCGAGGGTTAGAACATGTAAGAGATGAAGAAATATAACCATAAACTGGTGCTGAAAATCCCGGATCACAACCGGAAAATGTTGCTGAAGATCATGGGCCTTTACGTACATTAGAACACTACAAAAAATAGGTGATTTGCGTCCAAACAAGTGGTCACGAAATGGTCACAAATCGCATATTTGCGACCATGCCCTATGGTCGCAAATCACATATTTCCGACCATACCATTTGGTCGCAAATCACATATTTGCGACGACGATTTGTGGTCGCAAATTTTTCGTAGCAAAATTTTTGTGCTCGCATATTGGTCGCAAATTTGTGATTATTTTGTGACTACTACAATAGTTGTATATTAGCGACCACAATGTCGTCACAAAAAATTTGACTAATTTGCCACTCCAAAAAATTTATAAATTTTACGACCAATTTGCTACTACGCGTTAGTCATAAAAATCGTGATCGCAAATAATACATATAACTTCAATTTAAAAACAAAAAATTATTTTTTTTTTAAATGTGGTTGCAAATTAGTCACTAAAAGTGTGACTAATTTGTAACCACAACTGTTTTAGTAAACAATGTAGTCACAAATTGGTCATATTTTTGTTACCAATTTGCAACCACACCTCAAATATAGTGGTAATATGGTGGAAAAGTAGTCACAAATAATATTCTAAATCCTAAATTTAATGAATTTTTAGAAATAATGAATTATATGATACTAGTTATAAGATTACGAATTGTATAAACTAATTAATAAGTACACAATAACAATTAACAAATTTATCAAATTTGTAAATAATTTTACTAAATACTTTACACATTTGATTAACCTTAGACTACATATCATAAACCTTATATGTTTCATAATTTTGAACAACATACTTGTTGTTTATAATTGTATATTTGGACTTATAATAATTTGTACATACATAGTATTGAAATTAGAAGTTTAAAATGTGTAATTTTTTTTGAAAAATATGAAAAAATACACACGTGGTTATAAATTGGTCGCAAATTTGCGACCACCAAAGAAATTTCATATCGTAGCCTCAAATTGGTGGCTCTTTAGTGACCAATTTGTGACTACAACTTATTTTTGTGACCAATTTACAACCACACTCTCAATGTAGTGGCAATGTCGTGGGAAAATATTCACAAATAATATCATAAACCCTAAATTTAATAAATTTTTAAAAATTATGAATTATATGAGACTAATTATAACATTCTTAATTGTATAAAAATTAAATTAGTATGTAAACAACAACAACAATTAACAAATTTATCAAATTTGTAAATAATTTTACTAAAATACTTTACACATTTCCTTAACCTTATACTACACATTATAAACTTTATATAATTCATAATTTTGTACAACATATTTGTGGTTTATAATTGTATATTTACACTTATAATAATTTTTTATATACATAGTATTGAAATTAGAAGTCTAAAATGTGTAATATAGTCCCAAAAAGTCGTTAAATATGCGGCCACATATGTGGTCGCAAATTTGAGTTGTAAAACGACTGTTTTCTTGTAGTGGAAGAGAGGGTGACTAATTTTATCAAAGAAGAGTGTGATATATTGATTAAGTCGATGAAAAAAGATTACAAGAAGATCCATAACAAGATTGAAGATTAAATCAGTCGAAGCATATGTCCTGGAGAAAAAGGGAGATGATATGGACTATCAGTTTGGAAATGCATTAAGAGAAACACACACTCAATGGGGAGAAACTTCAACAAGACAACAAAGTGATAGCACAACAAGAAAACACGGGTTTTTCGACCACGCATGTGCTAGCAAAGTGGTCGAAAATCGTAAATTTGTGACAACTTTGCGACCACGGCCCTTGGTCGCAAATCATTCGTCGCAAATTTTTGTGGTCGCAAATCAGCCACAAATTTACGACTAATTTGTGACCATGGTAATAGTTGTACATTTTGCAACTAATTTGCGACTACTGTAATAGTTGTACATTTTGCGACTAAATTGCGACCATTATAACAGTTGTACATTTTGTGACCAATTAGCGACCAAATACTGGTCATGATATTTGCGACTATTTTGGGACTCCAATGTAGTAACAAAGTTTGCGGCCACTTTGCTACTACATCCGTGGTTGCAAAAACCATGGTCACAAAATGGTCACAAAAATTTATGACCAATTTGCCAGCACGTTTTCAACCATGGTCGTAAATTGGTCACAAAGTTTTGTGACCAGTTTGCAACTACGCATACATCGTAGTCGCAAATCAGTCATAAAATTTTGTAACTGATTTGTCACTGCGTACCAAGTGTGGTCGCAGATTAGTCACAAAATCTTGTGAGCAATTTGCAACTACGGTGTTTTCGAAATGAACTATAGTCGCAAAATGGTCACAAATAGTTGCGACCAATTTGCGATCAATTTACGACTAATTTGCGACCATAATTCTATTGTAGTAAAAAAATAAATGTGGTTGCAAATTGGTCACAAATATTTCTCACCAATTTGCGATCAATTTGCGATCACAAACGAATTATTTTAAAATATTTTAATTAATTAATTTTTTATAATAATTATTTTTATTATAATAAAATAATAAATATTTCTATTAATTATTTTCTAAAATATAAAGAAATTATTAAAAGAAAAATAATTATTTTATTAATAAAAAATTCAAATTACAAAAAATAAAAATAAAAACTAATTTTCTGGAGGTGTAAAATTGAAATCAGATGGCGAAAAAGCAAGTGAAGCATTCGACGGTCCAGCTGGTGCATTGTCAAACCGCATAAGCGATGTGAAAACGGGATCCTTTCGTTGAAAATAACCGACGATCATCTCCAAGCTGTTTATCCGGTTTTGGTTTTCTTTTAACAATGTTGCATGCTCTCTACGTTCCTCATCGAACCGTTCCTCCATTCTCTGATTTGCTTCCATCATCTCAACATTTTGTTTTTCAATCGACGCATTTCTTGCGACTTGTTCTTCAAACTGTCGCTGCACGAAAAGTAATTGATAATAAATCGCAACAAAGTCGGAGTGGATGAGAAGCCACTACGCCCCGTGAATCTAGTTCAGACTACCGAGTCTGTAAAGACGTCCTCGGTCATCCGCAACGTACGACTACAAAATAATTAAAAAATAGAATAAATAAACTTAGTGCAAATAAAAAAAATACTTTTAAAATATTTTTATACCTGAATAAAGATCTCATTCTTCTCGTCTTGGGTCAGCTCAATTCGAAGGGAAGTGCCGTTGGATGTTTCAGTTTGATCGACCTCCATGATCACCAAATCAACATACGAACCATCCTCTCGAGTGTGAGTCTTTATAAAGACCTAACCAATTGAGATCGGTCGTTCCAAATTATTTTTCTAAATTTTGAAATAAATTATTAATAAATAATAATTAAATTTAAATTTAAATATTGTAAATTACTTACCATTTCCTGTTGGATCTGGATGATGGATTTTTGTCCCGAAAAATGCTTGTGCAGACCAAGGCCATCGCGAGAGGAGTTGCGGTTATTGGAGGATTTGCTACTCCTCTCATTTGACGTTTCTGTATCCAGTAATATGTCATTGTTTTGTACAGACTCGGAGAAATCCACCTTATACATTTGTCAATTGGAACCTTGCTCAACATCTCTTTCATCCGTCTTACACAGACGGATTCCAATTCTTTTCGTACGACCGAAGTGAGCACAGGATCCCAGGTTTACGACTGGTTGCAATTTTAAAATTAATAAGTTTATTAATTATTAAATTTTATTAAATAAAAAATAATAAATAAAAAACACTTACTGCAAATTCGATGAAATATTTCTGCTGTCGTTCAATTGACACAACCGTCCAACTATAGTAGGGGCCATCAATTTTTTTTTTCAAAACTTTTGAATTTTGACGGGTTATAGACCTTTTCTCTCGGTAAAACCTAATATTTTAAATATATTAAAAATTTTGAATTTCAAATAAACTTTTATAAATTTTAAATAATTAATAATTTTAGTAATTTTATTAATTATATTACTTTTAAATATAAATAATTGATATTAAATTAATAAATTAAAATATATAATTTTAAAATTCTTACCAGGTCATGTTCGGTGCCGGCACTATAGACAACACTGTCAAGGTCCCGTCCCGGGGTTTATAACAAACTATCTAAGGTGTTAGTTTGTTCTCTTGTTTCACTTGCGGAAGGCAAACCTCTTCCTCTTCATGCTCCTCCGATTCCTAAAACCGATTAGACGGTTCGGTTTCAGGAACCATGTAAGGAGTGAAAGTATATTGGGGTGGTAGGTGGGATGCTGTTCTATAAGCGGCAGGTGAAGGGTTCGAAGAGGCCGATGAGTTACCACGGCCGGAAGACGATGGGATTTGTCGTCTTGTACGACCTCTCAACGACCTACCGCTACTTGCCATTGGGTATTGATTTTTTTTTGGAATTTGGTTAAGTGTTTTTGAGAGGATTTTAGAAAGTGAGGGTTGTTTGAAGTGTGAAAATGAGGGAGGAAAGAGTCACGTATATATAGAAAATATGTGTGACCACGTATGTGGTCGCAAATCAGTTGGAATATGTAAAATCGTATAATTTGCGACTGATTTGCGACCACCAATTAATTTGGTTGGAGTTGAGTTTTACGAAAACTTTCAAACTCCCATCAAATTTGCGACTGATTTGCGACCACCATTAACTGGGGGGGGGTGTTGAAAATTTTCGGAAATTTCAACTCACTCGAAATTCACTAATTTATGACTGATTTGCGAACACCGTTGTAAATATTTGACTTCCATCTTATTTTTTATAGGTGGTCGCAAATTGATCGTAAAAAGTGCGAATTGGTCGAAAAAACCACCCTTTAAAATATCGGTATGGTTGCAAATTGGTCACACACCTATAGAAAATAAGGTGTGGTTGCAAATTGGTCATAATTTACCACACAAACATTTTTGTTATGTGGTGGCAATGTGGTGGCAAATTAGTGACAAATAATACCCTAAACCCTAAATTATGTGAATTTGGTAAAAATTATGAATTATATAAGATTGATAACATCATTACGAGTTATATAAACTTCAATTACTAAGTAAACAACAACAATTTACACATTAACGGAATTTACATATCATTTACCTAAAACACTTAACACATTCGCTTAACCTTATACCACTTATATACACTTCAGATGTTTCATAAATTTACATCAACACAATTATAATTTTATTTATATTTTTCCACTTATAATGGTTTGTACTTACCTAATTTTGAAAATATAAGTTGTAAATATGAAAAATACATAGAAAAAATATAAATTTACAATTGTGGTTGCAAATTGGTCGCAAATTACCGACCAATTTGCAACCACCGAAGAAATTTTGAACTTGTAGTCGTAAATTGGTGACTCTTTTGTGACCTCGAATATACCTTATTTTTGTGACCAATTTGCTACTACATTCCCAATATAATGGCATCGTGGTGGCAAAATAGTCATAATTAATATCCTAAACCCTAAATTATATGAATTTGGTGAAGATTATGAATTATATAAAATTGATAACATCATTATGAGTTGTATAAACTTCAATTACTAAGTAAAAAACAACAATTTACACATTTACCAAATTTACATGGTGTGAAAATTTCGATGTAGTCATAAATTGGTCGCTAATTTGTGACCACTTTGCGACTACATTCAAAAACCAAAATGTAGTCACAAATTGGTCGCAAATTAGTGACCAATTTGCGAATACATAGTTAAAAGTTTGTTAAAAATTGGATAAAAAATTTGGTAAAAAGAATTATTTTTTAGAGTTTGTAGACATAAATACGTACAAAATTTGTAGTAGCAGTTTCATAAGTAAAATATATTACATCTTTCGTCCTCAACGTCATCTAAAGCTGAAATATTACACTGAAATTCATCTTCTAATTCGATATCTCCGACATCAAAATCAATTTCTTCGGTATGATTAACTCTATCAACCAAACGATCCACTTCTATCTCATCAACCACCGTTATCTATTCATCATTTTCTTGCTGCAAATGGCCAATCTCGTCTTTGTTTTTGTATTTCCCCAAAATGTTAGATATGAGATTAACTTTGAGAACATCGAGTCATGTTTGTTTTGATGATGATTTGATGTACGGATAAAGAATATAAAAAACTTGATCTGCTTGCGAGGCTGCGGTACATCATAATTAATGAAATATAAATTAGTTAATTATATAAACAAATTAAGTTATAGAATTTTACGTACATGATATATATAAATTAACATATATTGCACATGTCCACCCAATTTATCTTTGTATGGCAGATCTATAGGTAGGTTCTCCGTGACGTTGAAAAATGCAAGTTGAAAGATATTCTCCAAATTGCACAAAATTATGACTATGTTTTTCTTCAGAATTCGGACACAACTTTGTTGCAATAATCTAGAGCATAGATCACAGAACAATTCTCCAAGCCCTATATTTGAATCTAGTAATTAGTACATGCAATTATTATTATTTTACATATCTAAAAAATAAAATATGTTTAATATTATATACATGATAATGTTAAATGAACGTTTTGTGGTAAAAGTTATGCAAATATTTTAATGGAGAAGTCTTTCCATAAAAACATGGCAGTCATGGCTTTCATGCCCGAGAACTTCGGTATATCCATATGAACACAATTTGCTAAATTTTCCATATAGCCATCCGGAAATTTGACATCTGTTTTGATACATTCCAATAAGCGTTCTTTATCTTTTTGTGTCAATCTAAATATAGGGAATGGAGTATTACTCTGACCATCCACGTGCAACTCTTTCAAAGAGCAAAACTTTGCAATTCCAACCTTGACTTAGCTGTATCTTTTGATTTATTCTTGACATTCATAACAATATTAATGATGTTATCGAAGAAATTATTCTCTATATGCATCACAACAAGATTATATCGTAGGTTAAGATTCGTCTAGTATGGTAACTCCAAAAATATGCTTTGTTTGTGCCAATTATGCCAGCTTCCATAACCTTCTTCTTTAGTTTCATTATCGTTTCCACCACAGTTACATGTTCTTACATTATTGACAGATTTTATTTGCTCGTATAATACTTATTCACCTGTCAATGATTGTGGAGAATAGTCATTCAAAGCATGGTTGCCTTTTAAAAATTTTGTTTTATTTTTCTATAAAGGATGACCCTTAGGAAGAAACCTTCCGTGACAATCAAACCAACACGTCTTTCTACCATTTGGTAATTGAAATGCCTTCGTATCATCCATAAAAATTGGATAAGACAGTCTACCATGCGTTGTCCATCCTGACAACATTCCATACGCTAGAAAATCGCTTATCGTCCACAGTAATACATCTTTTAGATTGAAATTTTGATTCAACGACACATCGTATGCCCCAACTCCCATAGACCAAAATTCTTTCGGCTCATCAACAAAGGTCGGAGGAATATATCCAGACTAGTGCGTGGATTGGCCCCAAATTCAAAATTGTTAGAAACAAATACTCTTTCTTCATAGATATATCAGGTGGAAAGTTATATGGAATGATAATCACCAGCCATAATGAATGATTAAAAGACATCCCAAATGGATTGAACCCATCAATACATAAGCCAAGATAAATATTTTGAGATTCAGTAGCAAATCTTGGATGTAGATATTGAAAATTTTTGCACTCCGCAGCATATGATGGATGACTCATTTCTTTGTCTTCTGCTTGATACTCTGTGTGCCACCTCATTGCCTCTGCGGTTTTCTTGCTTTCATACATTCTCTTAAGTCTGTCGTCTATAGGTAAATACGACATACGACTGAAAGATATTCTCGCCCTGTCCTTGCTTGGTTTATATCGGGGGGAATCACAAAATTTATATTTTTCCCATTTCTCATCTTCTTTCCAAAAGATCATACAATTGTGAACACACACGTCAATTGTAAAAAATGGGATCCCTAAATTTTGCATTATTTTGTGGTTTCATAATATGAACCCATTGCCTTATTCTCCTCGGGCAAATATTCAGTGAATAGCTCCACCCAAGAGTCCATGCATTTTTTAGGTAGATTAAAATCATACTTAATGTTCATGAATAGAGCAGCTAAAGATAACTGTGAATATCTTTCATGAAAACTATCATATAATAGATTTTTTGCAGATTCTAACATGTTGTAAAATTTTTGTGCTTTTGAATTTGGTTCTTCTACATTATTAAATTTTTCCTCGTGCTGATTATAGTACTCATCAGTCGTATTCTCACGAAATGCATCCGTCACCATTTCAACATATATATTACCAGATGTACCTATTGTTTCTTCACTAGCACCACATGTACCTCCGTGATTTCTTTGGACATCATGACCCCGACTACTTGTGTCTAACTGAACATTCAGTTCTTCTGCATGTTTATACCAAATATAATAATTTGGCATAAATCCTCGACTATATAGATGATTCCAAAATTTGCGTACCAAAAGAAATTTATCATTTTTATAATTAATACAAGGACATAAAAACTTACCTCCACTAATATGAGCTATTGGTTGACTACTTGCAAAATTTATGAACTGCTCTATGTCTTGTGCAAATTCCACATATATATTTCTTGTTTGATTATCAATTATTTTGTACATCCAATCTCTCGAATTATTGTAATTTCCCTACATGTTTGAAGTTTTTTCCCTTTTGATTCTACAAATGAGAGAATGGGACATGGGGATATATATAAAAGATTTTGCCACTACTTTGCCACTACCTTGCCACTACTTTACCACTACTTTGCGACCACAACAATGTGGTCGCTTATATGTCGGTATACCTACCACACACATGTTTGTCATGTTGTGGATTTGCCACCACTTTGTGACTGAAGTGCCACTCCCACTGTGGTTGCAAATTGGTCGCATATTCTACGACCAATATGCGATCAACAAGTGGTTATACCACATGCAGTCTCTAATCAGTCGCAAATTGACAACTGATTAGCGACTGCATACACTAGTGGCAAATTAGTCGCATAGTATTCGTAAAATGGTTGCGTATTACGACTGATTTGCAACTACTGTTTTTAGTCCCAAAGTTGCGACAAATATGCGACTACTGCTCCATAGTCATAAATTGGCCGCAAACCATGGTAAATATAGTCACAAATTTTGCGACCAGGTATGTGGTCATAAAATGCAGTGGCATTGTGGTAGTTTTCTTGTAGTGTAATTTATAATTATTTTTATGCACAACTAGTAATTTTATGTACAATATATAATTATGCACACCTGGTTTTTAGGTAAAACTCACGTAGAACAAGAAGGCAATGCTTTTGAAGATAGAGAAGAAGAAACACTGATTGAGGAGGTGGGTAGCGATGGGATTGGTAATAGTTCCAACCTACCATCAAATCCTCGTCGCAATAATGGTGATAATCTAGATCATGAGCCATTGCAACAATAAGTAATGTGCTATGATTTTATTACATTCTAACCATTGTTTTGAAAATGTTTTTGAGTCTTTATCAAATATTTATAGTCTTTTATAAGTTTTTACAGGTTTTATGTTACATGGGATGAAAACGGGTAGTTTTGGAAGAAAAAAAAGAACAAAACATGAATTTTGGGTACAAACTGGCAGGATCGATCGGTCTAGAGAGGGATCGATTGATCCAATGTATGCATATGGAGCAGTCCAAATAGTGATCGAGGAGATCTATCGGTCCAGTGAGGATTTCTTTATTATGATTATGATTTGTTCAATGTTATTTATGTATGAGTAAATCTTTAGTTAGGTTTTTGGGTTTTCAAAAAAATTTCAGGAATCCATAGATTAGGGTGTCGGAATTAGAAATTTTCAGTTGGATTTTCATTTAGGTTGTTCTTATTGCTTAATCTCTAATAAATTAGACTACGATATTAGGATTAATCGAACACATGAAAATTGTTGTTAGGGCACGTGAATAGAACCTAGATGAGCAAATTATTCTTAAGTAACATAAGATGATGTTAAGGCAATTTGTGAACATATTAGAATTTGAAAAAAATAATGCGTGTTTAAAAATTTGAATTTAAATGGAAATTTAGAACGATAGATTATTAGACATAGTAGTTTAGTGCAAGGACAGTTGGCTAGCTGATAGTCGTGTTTTAATTTCTAAACACCACTTAATCAAATCCTCAATAGAATCCCAATTAGCGACATTGATTCCCTGTGAATTTTTTAAACCTAGCACTTTTCATGTTATAAGTTTACATCAATAAAAATTCTTGTTATTTAGATTATTTACCCATAAAATCTTGTATTTTTCCTTCTTACCCAAATTGTTATTCTGAGAATTATAGTGTAACGATTGGTCCTTTTGGATTCGATTCTAAAGTACTACTACGTTTGTCTGTGCACTTGCATCGAGTTTCTTTGGGTTAAAACATGAGCGATCATGTTTTTGGCATCGTTTCCGGGGATAAATAATGTTGCCTATAAGTTTATGATTATTATTTTGTCTAAGAAATCTTGTTATTTATCGTTTTTTTCTTGTGTGTTTCAGTGTATACTAGAAGCAGAGGGTGTGACAATCTCATTGCTTTGGACAACCAAGAACTCCCAATACTATAGAAAGGCTTCTCGAGAAACCAAAGGAGACATCATCAGGTTGGAGGCCATTGTATCCTAGGAGATTATGGCATGCCATATGCGTTCTATGCTAATCGATCTGCGATTAAGCCTCCTCCAATCGCGAGAAAAGATTTTGAGATCAAGCCCTAGATAATTGTTTTGGTGAAGCAGAGTAATCCTTACCTGGTGTTAGACACTCCGTAGATCTACCTTTGAAAAACTTGTGGCTCCATGAAGCTTATCAGGCATTTCATCTAGCTCAGGTATGGAATGACAGTGGTTATGTTGATGACTACTGTACAATCAACACACATGTGCCATCTACCATCCTTCTCAGGTACTAAGAGGAACAACGCAAGGGTTGAGGCTTTCTTAAATATAGAATTTGGCCATCCAATTTTGAGCTTGGCATTCAAGTTCCTTAGTCGCGGTGGGATTCATATGATAGGAGGTCAATCTGGTGCGCAATGCCTTAGACAAAAAGGGTAGCCATCTAGAATCTCTTCCGGGAATACGTCTTAAAACCTGACTAATAATGGAAGGACTTCACGAAAAAGGTCTTTTCGAGAGCACTTGAAAGCAAAGATCATGAATAGCACGAGAATGTATGGGATGACAGTGGTTATGTTGTTGATTACTCTACAATCAACACACATGCGCCATGTACCATCCTTTTCAGGTAGTAAGACGAACAACGCAAGGGTTGAGGCTTTCTCGAATATAGCATTTGGCCATCAAATTATGAGCTAGGCCTTCAAGTTCCTTAGTCTCGGTGGAATTCATCTGATAGGAGGTCAATCTGGTGCAATGCCTCAGACAAAAGGGGTAGTCCATCCAGAATATTTTCCGGGAATACATCTTGAAACCTGTCTAATAATGGAAGGACTTCACAAAAAGGTCTTTTTCGAAGAGCACCTGAAATCAAAGATCATGTTGTTTATTAATAGAGCTTGGATTGATGCAAAATTTGTTGTTACTTACCTTAGTGTCCTTAGCAAAATTAGTGTGCATCTCATGGACTTCGGCCGGGGTGAGTAGGGCAAGTTGGAACTTACGTTTATCATGGCTGAATGAGTAATGGTTGGTATGGCCATTGAGAAGGGTCTCCTTGTTAAATTGCCATGGGCGTCCTAAAAATAAATGACCACCTTCCATTAGCATAACATCACAGAACACCTGGCCACGATATTTGTCGATGCTAAATAGTATGGTTACTTGTTCAGAAATCCATAGCTCGGCTCATCACTGAGCCACTAGAGCCGGTACGGCTTTGGGTGTTTGACCAACTTGAGGCCAAGCTTGTTTACTATGAACTTGCTGGCCACGTTAGTACAAACCACCATCTATGATTAGGTTACAAACGTTGTTGTTGATTGTGCATCAAGTATGACATAAATACGTACAAAATTTGTAGTAGCAGTTTCATAAGTAAAATATATTACATCTTTCGTCCTCAACGTCATCTAAAGCTGAAATATTACACTGAAATTCATCTTCTAATTCGATATCTCCGACATCAAAATCAATTTCTTCGGTATGATTTACTCTATCAACCAAACGATCCACTTCTATCTCATCAACCACCGTTATCTATTCATCATTTTCTTGTTGCAAATGGCCAATCTCGTCTTTGTTTTTGTATTTCCCCAAAATGTTAGATATGAGATTAACTTTGAGAACATCGAGTCATGTTTGTTTTGATGATGATTTGATGTACGGATAAAGAATATAAAAAACTTGATCTGCTTGCGAGGCTGCGGTACATCATAATTAATGAAATATAAATTAGTTAATTATATAAACAAATTAAGTTATAGAATTTTACGTACATGATATATATAAATTAACATATATTGCACATGTCCACCCAATTTATCTTTGTATGGCAGATCTATAGGTAGGTTCTCCGTGACGTTGAAAAATGCAAGTTGAAAGATATTCTCCAAATTGCACAAAATTATGACTATGTTTTTCTTCAGAATTCGGACACAACTTTGTTGCAATAATCTAGAGCATAGATCACAGAACAATTCTCCAAGCCCTATATTTGAATCTAGTAATTAGTACATGCAATTATTATTATTTTACATATCTAAAAAATAAAATATGTTTAATATTATATACATGATAATGTTAAATGAACGTTTTGTGGTAAAAGTTATGCAAATATTTTAATGGAGAAGTCTTTCCATAAAAACATGGCAGTCATGGCTTTCATGCCCGAGAACTTCGGTATATCCATATGAACACAATTTGCTAAATTTTCCATATAGCCATCCGGAAATTTGACATCTGTTTTGATACATTCCAATAAGCGTTCTTTATCTTTTTGTGTCAATCTAAATATAGGGAATGGAGTATTACTCTGACCATCCACGTGCAACTCTTTCAAAGAGCAAAACTTTGCAATTCCAACCTTGACTTAGCTGTATCTTTTGATTTATTCTTGACATTCATAACAATATTAATGATGTTATCGAAGAAATTATTCTCTATATGCATCACAACAAGATTATATCGTAGGTTAAGATTCGTCTAGTATGGTAACTCCAAAAATATGCTTTGTTTGTGCCAATTATGCCAGCTTCCATAACCTTCTTCTTTAGTTTCATTATCGTTTCCACCACAGTTACATGTTCTTACATTATTGACAGATTTTATTTGCTCGTATAATACTTATTCACCTGTCAATGATTGTGGAGAATAGTCATTCAAAGCATGGTTGCCTTTTAAAAATTTTGTTTTATTTTTCTATAAAGGATGACCCTTAGGAAGAAACCTTCCGTGACAATCAAACCAACACGTCTTTCTACCATTTGGTAATTGAAATGCCTTCGTATCATCCATAAAAATTGGATAAGACAGTCTACCATGCGTTGTCCATCCTGACAACATTCCATACGCTAGAAAATCGCTTATCGTCCACAGTAATACATCTTTTAGATTGAAATTTTGATTCAACGACACATCGTATGCCCCAACTCCCATAGACCAAAATTCTTTCGGCTCATCAACAAAGGTCGGAGGAATATATCCAGACTAGTGCGTGGATTGGCCCCAAATTCAAAATTGTTAGAAACAAATACTCTTTCTTCATAGATATATCAGGTGGAAAGTTATATGGAATGATAATCACCAGCCATAATGAATGATTAAAAGACATCCCAAATGGATTGAACCCATCAATACATAAGCCAAGATAAATATTTTGAGATTCAGTAGCAAATCTTGGATGTAGATATTGAAAATTTTTGCACTCCGCAGCATATGATGGATGACTCATTTCTTTGTCTTCTGCTTGATACTCTGTGTGCCACCTCATTGCCTCTGCGGTTTTCTTGCTTTCATACATTCTCTTAAGTCTGTCGTCTATAGGTAAATACGACATACGACTGAAAGATATTCTCGCCCTGTCCTTGCTTGGTTTATATCGGGGGGAATCACAAAATTTATATTTTTCCCATTTCTCATCTTCTTTCCAAAAGATCATACAATTGTGAACACACACGTCAATTGTAAAAAATGGGATCCCTAAATTTTGCATTATTTTGTGGTTTCATAATATGAACCCATTGCCTTATTCTCCTCGGGCAAATATTCAGTGAATAGCTCCACCCAAGAGTCCATGCATTTTTTAGGTAGATTAAAATCATACTTAATGTTCATGAATAGAGCAGCTAAAGATAACTGTGAATATCTTTCATGAAAACTATCATATAATAGATTTTTTGCAGATTCTAACATGTTGTAAAATTTTTGTGCTTTTGAATTTGGTTCTTCTACATTATTAAATTTTTCCTCGTGCTGATTATAGTACTCATCAGTCGTATTCTCATGAAATGCATCCGTCACCATTTCAACATATATATTACCAGATGTACCTATTGTTTCTTCACTAGCACCACATGTACCTCCGTGATTTCTTTGGACATCATGACCCCGACTACTTGTGTCTAACTGAACATTCAGTTCTTCTGCATGTTTATACCAAATATAATAATTTAGCATAAATCCTCGACTATATAGATGATTCCAAAATTTGCGTACCAAAAGAAATTTATCATTTTTATAATTAATACAAGGACATAAAAACTTACCTCCACTAATATGAGCTATTGGTTGACTACTTGCAAAATTTATGAACTGCTCTATGTCTTGTGCAAATTCCACATATATATTTCTTGTTTGATTATCAATTATTTTGTACATCCAATCTCTCGAATTATTGTAATTTCCCTACATGTTTGAAGTTTTTTCCCTTTTGATTCTACAAATGAGAGAATGGGACATGGGGATATATATAAAAGATTTTGCCACTACTTTGCCACTACCTTGCCACTACTTTACCACTACTTTGCGACCACAACAATGTGGTCGCTTATATGTCGGTATACCTACCACACACATGTTTGTCATGTTGTGGATTTGCCACCACTTTGTGACTGAAGTGCCACTCCCACTGTGGTTGCAAATTGGTCGCATATTCTACGACCAATATGCGATCAACAAGTGGTTATACCACATGCAGTCTCTAATCAGTCGCAAATTGACAACTGATTAGCGACTGCATACACTAGTGGCAAATTAGTCGCATAGTATTCGTAAAATGGTTGCGTATTACGACTGATTTGCAACTACTGTTTTTAGTCCCAAAGTTGCGACAAATATGCGACTACTGCTCCATAGTCATAAATTGGCCACAAACCATGGTAAATATAGTCACAAATTTTGCGACCAGGTATGTGGTCATAAAATGCAGTGGCATTGTGGCAGTTTTCTTGTAGTGTAATTTATAATTATTTTTATGCACAACTAGTAATTTTATGTACAATATATAATTATGCACACCTGGTTTTTAGGTAAAACTCACGTAGAACAAGAAGGCAATGCTTTTGAAGATAGAGAAGAAGAAACACTGATTGAGGAGGTGGGTAGCGATGGGATTGGTAATAGTTCCAACCTACCATCAAATCCTCGTCGCAATAATGGTGATAATCTAGATCATGAGCCATTGCAACAATAAGTAATGTGCTATGATTTTAGCACATTCTAACCATTGTTTTGAAAATGTTTTTGAGTCTTTATCAAATATTTATAGTCTTTTATAAGTTTTTACAGGTTTTATGTTACATGGGATGAAAACGGGTAGTTTTGGAAGAAAAAAAAGAACAAAACATGAATTTTGGGTACAAACTGGCAGGATCGATCGGTCTAGAGAGGGATCGATTGATCCAATGTATGCATATGGAGCAGTCCAAATAGTGATCGAGGAGATCTATCGGTCCAGTGAGGATTTCTTTATTATGATTATGATTTGTTCAATGTTATTTATGTATGAGTAAATCTTTAGTTAGGTTTTTGGGTTTTCAAAAAAATTTCAGGAATCCATAGATTAGGGTGTCGGAATTAGAAATTTTCAGTTGGATTTTCATTTAGGTTGTTCTTATTGCTTAATCTCTAATAAATTAGACTACGATATTAGGATTAATCGAACACATGAAAATTGTTGTTAGGGCACGTGAATAGAACCTAGATGAGCAAATTATTCTTAAGTAACATAAGATGATGTTAAGGCAATTTGTGAACATATTAGAATTTGAAAAAAATAATGCGTGTTTAAAAATTTGAATTTAAATGGAAATTTAGAACGATAGATTATTAGACATAGTAGTTTAGTGCAAGGACAGTTGGCTAGCTGATAGTCGTGTTTTAATTTCTAAACACCACTTAATCAAATCCTCAATAGAATCCCAATTAGCGACATTGATTCCCTGTGAATTTTTTAAACCTAGCACTTTTCATGTTATAAGTTTACATCAATAAAAATTCTTGTTCTTTAGATTATTTACCCATAAAATCTTGTATTTTTCCTTCTTACCCAAATTGTTATTCTGAGAATTATAGTGTAACGATTGGTCCTTTTGGATTCGATTCTAAAGTACTACTACGTTTGTCTGTGCACTTGCATCGAGTTTCTTTGGGTTAAAACATGAGCGATCATGTTTTTGGCATCGTTTCCGGGGATAAATAATGTTGCCTATAAGTTTATGATTATTATTTTGTCTAAGAAATCTTGTTATTTATCGTTTTTTCTTGTGTGTTTCAGTGTATACTAGAAGCAGAGGGTGTGACAATCTCATTGCTTTGGACAACCAAGAACTCCCAATACTATAGAAAGGCTTCTCGAGAAACCAAAGGAGACATCATCAGGTTGGAGGCCATTGTATCCTAGGAGATTATGGCATGCCATATGCATTCTATGCTAATCGATCTGCGATTAAGCCTCCTCCAATCGCGAGAAAAGATTTTGAGATCAAGCCCTAGATAATTGTTTTGGTGAAGCAGAGTAATCCTTACCTGGTGTTAGACACTCCGTAGATCTACCTTTGAAAAACTTGTGGCTCCATGAAGCTTATCAGGCATTTCATCTAGCTCAGGTATGGAATGACAGTGGTTATGTTGATGACTACTGTACAATCAACACACATGTGCCATCTACCATCCTTCTCAGGTACTAAGAGGAACAACGCAACGGTTGAGGCTTTCTTAAATATAGAATTTGGCCATCCAATTTTGAGCTTGGCATTCAAGTTCCTTAGTCGCGGTGGGATTCATATGATAGGAGGTCAATCTGGTGCGCAATGCCTTAGACAAAAAGGGTAGCCATCTAGAATCTCTTCCGGGAATACGTCTTAAAACCTGACTAATAATGGAAGGACTTCACGAAAAAGGTCTTTTCGAGAGCACTTGAAAGCAAAGATCATGAATAGCACGAGAATGTATGGGATGACAGTGGTTATGTTGTTGATTACTCTACAATCAACACACATGCGCCATGTACCATCCTTTTCAGGTAGTAAGACGAACAACGCAAGGGTTGAGGCTTTCTCGAATATAGCATTTGGCCATCAAATTATGAGCTAGGCCTTCAAGTTCCTTAGTCTCGGTGGAATTCATCTGATAGGAGGTCAATCTGGTGCAATGCCTCAGACAAAAGGGGTAGTCCATCCAGAATATTTTCCGGGAATACATCTTGAAACCTGTCTAATAATGGAAGGACTTCACAAAAAGGTCTTTTTCGAAGAGCACCTGAAATCAAAGATCATGTTGTTTATTAATAGAGCTTGGATTGATGCAAAATTTGTTGTTACTTACCTTAGTGTCCTTAGCAAAATTAGTGTGCATCTCATGGACTTCGGCCGGGGTGAGTAGGGCAAGTTGGAACTTACGTTTATCATGGCTGAATGAGTAATGGTTGGTATGGCCATTGAGAAGGGTCTCCTTGTTAAATTGCCATGGGCGTCCTAAAAATAAATGACCACCTTCCATTAGCATAACATCACAGAACACCTGGCCACGATATTTGTCGATGCTAAATAGTATGGTTACTTGTTCAGAAATCCATAGCTCGGCTCATCACTGAGCCACTAGAGCCGGTACGGCTTTGGGTGTTTGACCAACTTGAGGCCAAGCTTGTTTACTATGAACTTGCTGGCCACGTTAGTACAAACCACCATCTATGATTAGGTTACAAACGTTGTTGTTGATTGTGCATCAAGTATGAAAAATGTTTTCCTTTTACACGGTCTTTGGGTCCAACAAAGCACCTAGGGCACACCAGTTCACCAACATTTCTCCCACATCGGGATAAGTAACCTCCATTTCAGGTTCGGACAAATCTATGTCCTTTTGTTCATTTTAAGACTTGTAGTCTCCGGCCGGCGTGATCATCATGGCCCATTGGTTGGGGCATTTTCGGGCCATGTGTCTTCTTCCCTGACACTTGAACCATATAATATCTCGTTCTTAAAGGGTCAGTTCAGTTACCTGGTTCTGGCTGTGTGGCTATGTATGGCTCTACCACAGGCCTCTTGAATCGTGAATCTAGTTCTATGGATTTGCCTTTATCACAAAACATAGGAATTGGTGGTAAGTTCCAGCTTGAGCTGGCCATACTCCTACTAGTGGCAGGCATCTTTAGTTTGATATGTTTCTCCTCTTGAATGGATAAGTTCAAGCGCTCTATCATATCGTGCTATGGCTGCCTTTCAACATTTTGACCAATGCGGACTTGAAGGCCGTCTATGAACTGGAGCATCAAAGTCTCCTCAGTGTCTTCTAACTCAACCCGGTTTCTGAGCTACTCAAACTCCTCTAAATACTTTTCTATGGCCTTTTTTTCCGCACTAACTTACCAAATATCTTTTGCTCGTCTCTATGAAAGTTTGGAGGTAAATACCATTTTCATAGGTTGAAGTTCATGGTAGTCCATGTTGTAATATGTCCATATCTATACCTCCTTCTTTGTAACACATTATGGTTTGACCAAGTCCAGGCATGGTCAGTTAGTTGGGTGACGGCGAGGGACTCGAAAACGTATTCCATCCTTCTTTCCAATTCCAAGTATGCCTCAGGATCAACCTTTCTTGTAAAGGTTGGGTCCGTGAGCTTGATGTTCAGGCCAACTTTCCAGATTGGTTCCTCTTCTCGAATTTGCCACGACGAACCAAATCTCTCATTCAAGGTTGTGGGTTGACAGGTTCGTTCCGGCTACGGTCCTCGGGCTATGATAATCATGGTTTTTGTATTATTTCACCGTACATTTTGATTACCATTTTCATAGTATTCATAATTAGATTGTTTGCTCATTCTTTGACAATTATTCTCATATAGCATGCACATTCCGGTCTAGGACATATATTTTGCATCCTATGTTTTATTGACTGGTTTTTAGGCACAATACGACAAAGGAGAGGTTGGAAATTGAAAATAGGTGAACGCTTGATTAAAGAAGTAATAAATGGCCATCAGAGGGTTGCCATCGGCCCACTGGCCAATGACATTACCCAATAGCCCAAGTGAGTTGGCCGAGGCCCCTGTATTATGAGCCATTTGCCCATTGGCTGATCATGCCAGCTGATCAGCTGATCGTGCCAGCTGATCGCCCAAGAGTGCAAGGAAGAGTCCAAAGGCTTCTCAACAATACAAAGGACTCCAGAGACTTGGGCTTTAGTGGCAAGAGAGGTGATGAGGACATCAGGTCGTATGTCCGGCCAGGAGTCCAGACTGGCCGACCAGGAAGCTTGCCCGAGACAGCCGGGCCATTTGGCACGTCTGCCGGCCCAAGCGGTACCGCCGGACCCTCGACCAATAGGACCGGACCGATCAGCATTGCCGGCGGAGAGGCCAAAGCTTCCGGCACAATTGGTGGCGACGTAGATGACACCGCCGGCCCCCTTGGTGACGCCGCCGACTCCGGGAACAACTTGGCCGGTTCTGAAGGCATTCCAGCCAGCACCTCGCACAGTCCAGCCGGTACAGCCGATCCAGCCGAGTACACGAGCATTTTAACTTCTACACAAGGAGACTCGGACCTGATAAGCTACCAGCTTCAGGACATGCATCTAGAGGAAGTCTCTACACCAGTAGTGCCACCAGGAGCAATGACAAGGAGCAGATCAAGAACACTCTTCCACAAGTTCAGCTTATGGGTTGACAAGCTCCTAGAGGAAGATCGACTAAGGACAATGGGCCAGAAGTGCAAAGAAGAGTCCAAAGGCTTCTCAACAATGCAAGGGACTTCAGAGACTTGGGCTTTAATGGCAAGAGAGGTCAGGGCCCAAAGATTCCTAACCCTACTCCAAGTTGAAGACTAGGATCAAGGCGCATGCATGCCACAAGGACGGCCACCTTCCATTTCTTGGCCGTGAGGTAAGTAAGGTAAGTTTTCAATTCAAATATTCGCCTCTTTCTGTTTTGCAGGGTAGGATCTAGAATATTTATATTTTTTGAGTCAAAGATATTTTAGGAATAGGTCCTTTTTCGGTTATGCACTTTTGTACCTTTTCTATTTGTGCACTTTTGTAATCTTTCCTTTTCTTTCTTTGAGTCGACCCTAGAAGGTCAAGCTGTCAAGCATATTAATAAGGCTCCTTCCAGCATTGTAGTTCAACAAACTTTTTGATATTAATAAAGATAGAACTTTCTTCCAACAAGTTTTCTCTCTAAGAATCTTGTGCGCTTGGAACCTAGTTGAGACCAGTCCTTCTAGCTCTAAGTTTGTGGTTTATCACGAGGTTCATCACCTTTTGTGTGGTTCACTTCACCCCTCCATCAAATACCAACCCAAAACACCTATCCAAGAAGTCTAAGGTCGAGTTTCTCACCTAACCTTCTCCAAATAGCCCACGCGTATATAAGCCTTGAATTGAGGCTTATATCAGATGATGAGGACATCAGGTCGTATGTCCGACCAGGAGACCAGAATGGCCGACCAGGAAGCTTGCCCGAGACAGCCGGGCCATCTGGCACGTCTGCCGGCCCAAGCGGTACTGCCGGACCCTCGACCAATAAGACTGGACCGATCAGCATTACGGTCGGAGAGGCCCAAGCTTCCAGCACAATTGGTGGTGACGTGGATGACACCACCGGCCCCCTTGGTGACGCCGCGGACCCCAGGATCAATTTGGCCGGTCCAGAAGGCATTCTGGCCAGTACCTCGCACAGTCCAGCCGGTACAGCCGATCCAGCCGAGTACACGGGCATTTCAACTTCAACACAAGGATACTCAGACCAGATAAGCTACCAGCATCAGGAAATGCATCTAGAGGAAGTCTCTACACCAGTAGTGCCACCAGGAGCAATGAAAAGGAGCAGATCAAGAGCACTCTTCCACAAGTTCAGCCTATGGGTCGACAAGCTCCTAGAGGAAGATCAACTAAGGACAATGGGTCAGAAGTGCAAAGAAGAGTCCAAAGGCTTCTCAACAATGCAAGGGACATCAGAGACTTGGGCTTTAATGGCAAGAGAGGTCAGGGCCCAAAGATTCTTAACCCTACTCAGAGTCGAAGACTAGGAGCAAGGTGCGTGCATGCCACAAGGACGGCCACCTTCCATTTCTTGGCCGTGAGGTAAGTAAGGTAAGTTTTCAATTAAAATATTTGCCTCTTTCTGTTTTGCAGGGTAGGATCTAGAATATTTACATTTTTTGAGTCAAAGACATTTTAGGAATGGGTCCTTTTTCGGTTATGCACTTTTGTACATTTTCCATTTGTGCACTTTTCTAATCTTTCCTTTTCTTTCTTTGAGTCGACCCTAGAAGGTCAAGCTGTCGAGCATATTAATAAGGCTCCTTCCAGCATTGTAGTTTGACAACCTTTTTGATATTAATAAAGTAGAGCTTCCTTCCAACAAGTTTTCTCTCTAAGAATCTTGTGCGCTTAGAACCTAGTTGAGACCAGCCCTCCTAGCTCTAAGTTTGTGATTTATCACGAGGTTCATCACCCCTCGTGTGGTTCACTTCACCCTTCCATCAAATACAACCCCAAAAACCCCTATCCAGAAGTCTAAGGTCGAGTTTCTCACCTAACCTTCTCCAAATAGCCCACGCGCATATAAGCCTTGAATCGAGGCTTGTATCATTTTGGTATCAAAGCTTAAAGCTCCTAAACCAGGTCGTTTCTATCCTTTAGCTTGTTTTGTTTCTTTTTATTGCATTAGTTTAAGTTCCATTCAAGAAAATAAAAAAATAACATCTAAACTCATACCGAGTGCATCTAGATCCTACGTGCATCACTAGGTTCTAGAATCATTCTTGCATTGCTATATTCGACTTTCCTTTTTGTTAGAATCATATTTCCATTATTTTTAAGTTAAATTAAAAAGAAAAAAAAAGAAAATAGAAAAAATACCTAAAGGATTCGAATTGGACAGCTAGCAATAGTTGTCAAGAAAGTTTCCTTTTTATTCAAATCTTTATATTTTCGAATTTCCAATTCTCATATTTTTTTTTTTTGCATTTTTTCGAATCCCCTTATAAAAGAAAAACCCTACTAATAATTTAGGAGCAGCATAACTTGTCTTCTATCTTTGTAGTACGCAATGGCAGAAGAAAATAGAGAAGCAACCGAAGCCATGATGGCCATGTTCACCACCCTCCAAACGCAACTCGCATCCATAGGCAAGAGATTGGAGAACGTGGAGAGGCCTGTGAGATTCCAAGCCATAAGGCACGTGAGAGCTGAGCAAAACCGTGTTGAGGGTCCTGAGCACCTTAGGACACGGCACGAACAGGAGGAGCCCCAGCCAGATGGAGATGAGGACACACAACCTCATAACTATCACCAAAGGCCGAGAGGACCTCCACGGCAACCAGAGGCAGAGGATGATGGCTTCGAGCCATATGGTCTTCACCAGAGACCAAGGATGCCTCCTAGACATCATGAGGATGGAGATGAACATGCCTACAACCGGGTAACTCATCCTGATGTTAAGCTAACTCCTCCATGTTTTGCAGGAAAAGTAGACCCCGAGGCTTACCTAGATTGGGAGAGAAGAATGGATCATATCTTTGATCATTACAACCAACCAGGGCCTAGGAGAGTTTCAATGGCAGTAGCACAACTCATGGACAATGCCCTCATCTGGTGGGATCGTGAGGTATCTGACAGAAGGAGGAAAAGAATGAGGCCCATAGACTCATGGGTCAACATGAAAGATGTCATGCGACAAAGGTTTGTTCCACCTTACTTTCATAGAGACTTGCAACGTCGTTTTCGTACTCTTACGCAGGGTACCAGATCAGTAGAGGAGTACTATGAAGAGTTCAAGAAGCTAAGGAACATGCTGGAGGTCATTGATGATGAAGAAGCATTGATGGCACAATTCTTGGATGGACTCCAAGAAAGAGTCAGCCGCAAGGTGGAAACACAAATCTACAATGACTTCAAAGACTTGTTCCACCTATATGTCCAGGCTGAGCAGCACATCAAACGTAAGAGCCAAGACATCCGCAGCAAGCCTAAGACACCTTGGGCACCAAGCAACATTCCCAAGCCCGTAGACAAAGGCAAGAGCGTAGAGATCGAGTCAAGGTTCAAGAGCAAGCCTCCTGAACCCACCCTTGACCAGAGAGAGCCTAGTAAGTCTTCTAACCCTCAGAGATCACGTGACATCACTTGTTTCAAGTGTAGGGGTCGTGGACACACCTCAAGGGAGTGTCCAAACAACCGGGTCATGCTGATTACGGAGGCTGGAGAATATGAGTCCTAAGATGAAGAGGACTATGAACCAGAAGAGGAATATGGTGACATTGAGTACCCTGATGTGGGGGAAGTGCTGGTCACTAGACGGATCCTTAGTGCAATGGTGGATCCTTCAGAGATCATCCAAAGGGAGAACATCTTCTACAGCCGTTGCACCATCAAGGGCAAGGTATGTAACCTCATCATAGATGGTGGTTCATGCACTAACGTTGCTAGTGCATATATGGTTGATAAGCTAGGTCTAGAGAAGACAAGACATCCTCGACCATATAGACTGAGATGGCTCGATGACAAAGTGGAGCTCAAGATCCATGAGCAAGTCACTGTGCCATTCAGTGTGGGCAAGTACCAAGATCAAGTCATGTGCGACGTGGTGCCCATGCAAGCTGGCCATCTTCTACTAGGAAGGCCATGGCAGTTTGACAAGGAGACCAGGCATGATGGCCGAACCAATCTCTACACTTTCGTGCATGACAAGAGAAAGGTCAGCCTAGCTCCTCTCAGACCTGCCCAGGTACATGAGCTTCAACAGCAAATGAGTAAAGAAAAGAAGCTCATTAAATCTAATTTTATCATTCAACCAAGTCATGTCCGGAGAACTTTAGCCTTGAAGGATCTAATGCTACTAATGGTTTTCAAAGAAGTGTTGAATATAGAGAAAGAACAGGTAGAGCTACCGCCTGAAGTAGCAACTCTCCTCAACAAGTTCCAGGATGTGTTTCCAGAGGAGATACCAGCAGGCTTGCCTCCTTCACGTGGCATAGAACACCAGATCGATCTAGTGCCCGGAGCAGCCCTGCCCAACCGGCCAGCCTACCGGATGAGTCAAGAGGAGTCGAAGGAGCTTGAGAAGCAAGTCAAGGAGCTCCTGGAGAACGGCTATGTTCGAGAGAGCCTCAGTCCATGTGCCGTACCAGTGCTACTAGTGCCCAAGAAGGATGGGACTTGGCAAATGTGCGTGGACTGCCGAGCAATCGACAACATCACAGTCAAGTACCGGCATCCGATACCACGGCTGGATGACATGCTAGATGAACTGAGTGGAGCCACAGTCTTCTCCAAGATAGACCCCAAGAGTGGATACCACCAGGTCAGGATGAAGGAAGGTGATGAATGGAAGACTGCTTTCAAGACAAAGCAAGGGCTATACGAGTGGACAGTCATGCCATTCGGCTTGACTAATGCCCCAAGCACCTTCATGCGCCTTATGAACCAAGTTCTTAGGGCGTACATCAGTAAGTTTGTAGTGGTTTACTTTGATGACATACTAGTTTATAGTAAGTGCCTACGGGAACACCACACACATCTTGAGATGGTACTTAAAACCCTTCGACAAGAAGAGCTTTATGCCAATCTCAAGAAGTGCATCTTTTGTACCGATAAACTTGTCTTTTTAGGTTTTGTTGTAAGTTCACAGGGCCTACAGGTTGATGAAGAGAAGATTCGAGCCATACAAGAATGGCCAACACCAGGCAACATCCTCCAAGTAAGGAGCTTCCACGGACTGGCCAGCTTCTATAGGAGATTCGTGCCCAATTTCAGCAGTATTGCCTCACCATTGACGGCAGTAGTGAAGAAGAACGTGGGATTCAGCTGGGGAGAAGCTCAGGAGAAGGCATTCAAGGCCTTGAAGGACAGCCTTACACATGCACCAGTGCTAGTCCTGCCCGACTTCAACAAGATGTTTGAAGTGGAGTGTGATGCCTCTGGAATAGGCATAGGAGCAGTGCTAACCCAAGGAGGGAGACCAGTGGCATACTTCAGTGAGAAGCTAGGTGGTGCCTCACTGAACTACCTCACTTATGACAAGGAGCTTTATGCCCTTTTCCGAGCATTGGACACTTGGCAGCATTAATTGCTGTCCAAGGAGTTTATGATCCACACTGATCACGAGACTCTCAAACACCTCAGAGGGCAAACCAATCTCAAGAGGATTGAGTTCATAGAGACCTTCCCGTACGTCATCAAGTGCAAGAAGGGCAAAGATAATGTGGTAGCCGATGCACTATCAAGGAGGTTTGCCTTGATATCCACCATGGAGGCAAAGGTCTTAGGGTTCGAGCACATCAAGGACCTATATAAGGATGATCCTGACCTTGGTGAGAGCTACAAGGAGTGTGCCACAAGAAGTCATGGCAAGTTCTACCTCGATGAGGGGTTCTTGTTCCAAGAGAAAAGGTTGTGCACACCACAAGTATCATTACGGGAGTTTATCATCTGAGAAGCTCATGGAGGAGGACTCATGGGCCACTTTGGTGTCGACAAGACTCTAGCAGTGGTCAAGGAGCACTTCTACTGGCCACACATCAAAAGGTCAGTAGAAGCCCATTGTGCAAGGTGCATCACTTGCAAAAAGGCGAAGTCACGACTGCACCCTCACGGGTTTTATCTCCCACTGCCCATACCTACACATCCATGGGTGGACATCTCAATGAACTTACTAATGTACGCCATAAGAACTTGGTTCATAAGGCGCATGAAGGTGCTAGGGGCATTAGTCAAGCCGAATGGCATGACTGTCCACTGGTAGAGCCCTTGCTTTGTCTTGAAAGCAGTCTTCCACTCATCACCTTCCTTCAACCTGACCTGGTGGTATCCACTCTTGAGGTCTATCTTGGAGAAGACCGTGGCTCCACTCAGCTCATCTAGCATGTCATCCAGCCATGGTATCGGCTGCCGGTTGATGAGGTCATGATGACGACATCAGGTCGTACATCCAGCCAGGAGACCAGACTGGCCGACCAGGAAGCTTGCCCGAGACAGCAGGACCATCTGGCGCGCCTGCCGGACCAGACAGTACCGCCGGACCCTCGACCTATAGGACCAGACCGGTCAACATCGCCGGCAGAGAGGCCCAAGCTTCCGGCACACTTGGTGGGGACGTGAATGACACCGCCGGTCCCCCTGATGACACCGCCGACTCCGGGATCAACTTGGTCGGTCCTGAAGTCATTCCGGCCAGTACCGCGCACAACCCAGCCGGTACAGGCCATCTAGCCGAGTACACGCACACTTCCACTTCTACACAAGAGGACTCAGACCAAATGAGCTACCAGCTCCAGGACATGCACTTAGAGGAAGTATCTACACCAGTGGTACCTCCAGGAGCAATGACAAGAAGCAGATCAAGAGCACTCTTCCACAAATTCAGCTTATGGGTCGACAAGCTTCTAGAGGAAGAGCAGCTAAGGACAATGGGCCAGAAGAGAAAATTAGAGTCCAAAGGCTTCTCAACAACACAAGGAACATCAGAGACGTGGGCTTTAGTGGCAAGAGAGGTCAAGGCCCAAAGATATTTAACCCTACTCCAAGTCGAAGACTAGGAGCAAGGCGCGTGCATGCCACAAGGACGGCCACCTTCCATTTCTTGGCCGTGAGGTGAGTTAAGGTAAGTTTACATTAGAATATATGCCTCTTTCTGTTTTGCAGGGTAGGATCTAGTTGCTTTACATTTTTGAGTCAAGAACATTTTAGGAATAGGTCCTTTTCGGTTATACACTTTTGTATTTTTCCTTTTGTGCACTTTTGTAAACTTTCCTTTTTCTTATTTGAGTCGACCCTAGTAGGTCAAGCTGTCGAGCATATTAATAAGGCTCCTTCCAGCATTGTAGTTCGACAACCTTTTTGATTATTAATAAAGTAGAACTTTTTCCTACGAGCTTTCTCTCAAGAGAGACTTGTGCGCTTAGAACCTAGTTGAGACCAGCCCTCCTAGCTCTAAGTTTGTGATTTATCACGAGGTTCATCACCCCTCGTGTGGTTCACCTCACCCTTCCATCGTTTACCAACCAGAAACCCCTATCCAGAAGCCTAAGGTTGAGTTTCTCACCTAATCTTCTACAAACAGCCCACGCGCATCCAAGCCTTGAATCGAGGCTTGTATCATTTTGGTATCAGAGCTTAAAGCTCCTAAACCAGGTTGTTTCTATCCTTTTGCTTGTTTTGTTTTGTGTTCTTGCATTAGTTTAAGTCGCATTCAAGAAAAATCAAAAAAATAACCTCAAACTCCAAACCGAGTTCATCTAGCCTCCTACGTGTATCACTAGGGTTTAGATTCACTTTTTGCATTGCATACACGTTTTCCTTTTTGTTTAAGTCATATTTCCTTTATTTTTAAGTCTAATTAAAAAGAAAAGAAAAAGAAAATAGAAAAGATACTAAAAGAATTCGAATTGGACAGCTAGCACAAGTTGTCTAGGAAGTTTCCTTTTTTTCGAATTTCCTTTCTTTAGAATTTTTCCTTTTTGCATTTTTCAAACCACATATAAAAAGAAAACTCTCCTAATAATTTAGGAGCACCCTAATTGTCTTCTTTCTTTGTAGTACACATGGGAGAAGAGAATAGAGACGCAGCTGAAGCCATGATGGCCATGTTCACCACACTCCAAACACAACTCGCACCCATAGGCGAGAGGTTGGAGCGCGTGGAGAGACCAGTAAGATTCCAGGCCATAAGGCACGTGAGAGCTGAGCCAGATCGCCCTGAGGGTCCTGAGTACCTTAGGACACGGCACGAACAGGAGGAACCCCAGCCAGATGCAGATGAGGACACGCAACCTCATAACTATCACCATAGGCCGAGAGGACCTCCACGGCAACCAGAGGCAGAAGATGATGGCTTTGAGCCATATGGTCTTCACCAGAGACCAAGAATGCCTCCTAGACGTCATGAGGATGGAGATGAACACACCTATAACCGGGTAATTCATCCTGATGTTAAACTAACTCCTCCAACTTTTGCAGGAAAAGTAGACCCCGAGGCTTACCTAGATTGGGAGAAGAGAATGGATCATATCTTTGATCACTACAACCAACCAGGACCTAGGAGAGTCTCAATGGCAGTAGCACAACTCACGGACAATGCCCTCATCTGGTGGGATCGTGAGGTATCTGACAGAAGGAGGAAGAGACTCATGGGTCACATGAAAGACCTCATGCGACAAAGGTATGTTCCACCTTACTTTCATAGGGATTTGCAACACGTTTTCGTACTCTTAAGCAGGGTACCAGATCAGTAGAGGAGTACTATGAAGAGTTCGAGAGGTTAAGGAACAGATTGGAGCTCAATGATGATGAAGAAGCATTGATGGCACAATTCTTGGATGGACTCCAAGAAAGGATCAGCTGCAAGGTGGAAAGGCAAATCTACAACGACTTCAAAGACTTGTTCCACCTATCTGTGCAAGCTGAGCAGCACATCAAACGTAAGAGCCAAGACATCCGCAGCAAGCCTAAGACACCTTGGGCACCAAGCAACATGCCTAAGACAGTGGACAAAGGCAAAAGCATAGAGATCGAGTCAAGGTTCAAGAGCAAGCCTCCTGAACCCACCCGTGACCAGAGAGAGCCTGGTAAGTCTTCTAACCCTCAAAGATCACGTGACATAACTTGTTTCAAGTGCAGGGGACGTGGACACATCTCAAGGGAGTGCCCAAACAACCGAATCATGCTGATTACGGAGGCAGGAGAATATGAGTCCCAAGTTGAAGAGGAATATGAACCAGAAGGAGAATATGGTGACATTGAGTACCCTGATGTGGGGGAAGTGCTGGTCACTAGACGTATCCTCAGTGCAATGGTGGATCCTTCAGAGACCATCCAAAGGGAGAACATCTTCCACAGCCGTTGCACCATCAAGGAAAGGTATGTAACCTCATCATAGATGGTGGTTCTTGCACTAACGTTGCTAGTGCGTATATGGTTGATAAGCTAGGTCTAGAGAGGACACGGCATCCTCGACCATATAGACTGAGATGGCTCGATGACAAAGTGGAGCTCAAGATTCATGAGCAAGTCACTGTGCCATTCAGTGTGGGCAAGTACCAAGACCAGGTCGTGTGCGACGTGGTGCCCATGCAAGCTGGCCATCTTCTACTAGGAAGACCATGGCAGTTTGACAAAGAGACCAGGCATGATGGCAGAACCAATCTCTACACCTTCGTGCATGACAAGAGAAAGGTCAGCCTAGCTCCTCTTACACCTGCCCAAGTACATGAGCTACAACTCCAAATGAGTAAGGAAAAGAAACTTGTCAAGTCTAACTTTCTTATTCAACCTAGTCATGTCCGGAGAGCTTTAGCCTCGAAGGACTTAATGTTACTAATGGTTTTCAAGGAAGTGTTGAGTATAGAACAGGGACAGGTAGAGCTACCTCATGAAGTAGCAACACTCCTCAACAAATTCCAGGATGTATTTCAGAGGAGATACCAGCAGGCTTGCCTCCTTTACGTGGCATAGAACATCAGATTGATCTAGTGCCCGGAGCAGCCCTGCCCAACCGGCCAGCCTACCGGATGAGTCCAGAGGAGTCCAAGGAACTTGAGAAGCAAGTCAAGGAGCTCCTGGAGAAAGGATATGAGAGAGCCTCAGTCCATGTGCCGTACCAGTGCTACTAGTGCCCAAGAAGGATGGGACTTGGCGAATGTGCGTGGACTGCCGAGCAATCAACAACATCACAGTCAAGTACCGGCATCCAATACCACGAGCTGGATGACATGCTAGATGAGCTGAGTGGAGCCATGGTCTTCTCCAAGATAGACCTCAAGAGTGGATACCACCAGGTAAGGATGAAGGAAGGTGATGAGTGGAAGACTGCTTTCAAGACAAAGCAAGGGCTCTACGAGTGGACAGTCATGCCATTCGGCTTGACTAATGCCCCAAGCACCTTCATGCCTTATGAACCAAGTTCTTAGGGCGTACATCAGTAAGTTTGTAGTTGTTTACTTTGATGACATACTAGTTTATAGTAAGTGCCTACGGGAACACCTCACACATCTTGAGATGGTACTTAAAACCCTTCGACAAGAAGAGCTTTATGCCAATCTCAAGAAGTGCACCTTTTGTACTGATAAGCTTGTCTTTTTAGGTTTTGTTGTAAGTTCACAGGGCCTACAGGTTGATGAAGAGAAGATTCGAGCCATACAAGAATGGCCAACACCAGGCAACATCAGCCAAGTAAGGAGCTTCCACGGACTGGCCAGCTTCTATAGGAGATTCGTGCCCAACTTCAGCAGTATTGCCTCACCACTGACGGCAGTAGTGAAGAAGAACGTGGATTCAGCTGGGGAGAAGCTCAGGAGAAGGCATTCCAGGCCTTGAAGGACAGCCTTACACATGCACCAGTGCTAGTCCTGCCCGACTTCAACAAGACGTTTGAAGTGGAGTGTGATGCCTCTGGAATAGGCATAGGAGCAGTGCTAACCCAAGGAGGGAGACCAGTGGCATACTTCAGTGAGAAGCTAGGTGGTGCCTCACTGAACTACCCACTTATGACAAGGAGCTCTATGCCCTTGTCCGAGCATTGGAGACTTGGCAGCATTACTTGCTGTCCAAGGAGTTTGTGATCCACACTGATCACGAGACTCTCAAACACCTCAGAGGGCAAACCAATCTCAAGAGGAGACATGCCAGGTGGATGGAGTTCATAGAGACCTTCCACATCATCAAGTACAAGAAGGGCAAAGACAATGTGGTAGCCGATGCACTATCAAGGAGGTTTGCCTTGATATCAACCATGGAGGCAAAGGTCCTAGGATTCGAGCACATCAAGGATCTATACAAGGATGATCCTGACCTTGCTGAGAGCTACAAGGAGTGTAGCACAGGAGTCATGGCAAATTCTACATCCATGAGGGATTCTTGTTCCGAGAAAGAAGGCTGTGCATACCACAGGATCTCTAAGGAGCTTATCATCCGAGAAGCTCATGGAGGAGGACTCATGGGCCACTTTGGTGTCGACAAGACTCTAGCAGTGGTCAAGGAGCACTTCTACTGGCCACACATCAAAAGGACAGTAGTAGCACATTGTGCAAGATGCATTACTTGCAAGAAGGCAAAGTCCCGAGTGCAACCTCACGGGTTGTATCTCCCACTGCCCATACCAACACATCCATGGGTGGACATCTCGATGGATTTTGTTCTAGGTCTGCCCAAGATCAACCACAAAGATGCAATCTTTGTAGTGGTGGACAGATTCTCCAAGATGGCACACTTCATCCCATGTGCCAATGTCAATGATGCCACACAAACAGCTGAGCTGTTCTTCAGGAGATAGTACGGCTTCATGGAGTGCCAAGGACCATCGTATCAGATAGGGACACCAAGTTCCTCAGCCATTTCTGGAGGACCCTTTGGAGAAAGCTAGGCACAAGCTACTCTTCTCAACCACTTGCCATCCTCAAACCGATGGCCAAACTGAAGTTGTCAACAGGACACTATCAACTCTTCTCAGAACTACACTAGGGAAGAACCTAAAGACTTGGGTGGAGTGCCCCATTCATTGAGTTCGCTACAACCGAGCCGTGCACTCAGCAACCAAGAAGACACCATTTGAAGTGGTATACGGTTCAACCCTCTCACCCCATTGGAGCAAACACCACTGCCACCAGCTGAGATGACCAACCTCAACGGAGCATCCAAAGCAGAGTTCATAAGGAGGTTACACCAGAAGGTAGCAGAAACTTGGAGAAGAGGACCGGACAGTACGTGACTCATGCCAACAAAGGAAGAAAGGAGGTGATCTTTCAACCAGGCGATTGGGTGTGGCTACACCTACGGCAGGAGAGGTTCCCAAACCTAAGGAGTTCCAAGCTAGCACCAAGAGGAGATGGACCATTCAGAGTGCTCGAGAGGATCAACAACAACGCCTACCGGATCGAGCTTCCAGGTGAGTTTAATGTGTCCAATACGTTCAATGTTACTGACTTGGCCCCTTTCCATGCAGATGATCCAGTTTTGAGGACAAAACCTACTGAAGAGGGAGGGAATGATGAGGACATCAGGTCGTACATCCAGCCAGGAGACCAGACTGGCCGACCAGGAAGCTTGCCCGAGACAGCAGGACCATCTGGCGCGCCTGCCGGACCAGAGCAGTACCGCCGGACCCTCGAGCAATAGGACCAGAGCAACCAGCATTGCCGGCGGAGAGGCCCAAGCTTCCGCACACTTGGGTGGGGACGTGAATGACACCGCCGGTCCCCCTGATGACACCGCCGACTCCGGGATCAACTTGGCCGGTCCTGAAGTCATTCCGGCCAGTACCGCGCACAATCCAGCCGGTACAGGCCATCCAGCCGAGTACACGCACACTTCCACTTCTACACAAGAGGACTCGGACCAAATGAGCTACCAGCTCCAGGACATGCACTTAGAGGAAGTATCTACACCAGTGGTACCTCCAGGAGCAATGACAAGAAGCAGATCAAGAGCACTCTTCCACAAATTCAGCTTATGGGTCGACAAGTTTCTAGAGGAAGAGCAGCTAAGGACAATGGGCCAGAAGAGCAAATTAGAGTCCAAAGGCTTCTCAACAACACAAGGAACATCAGAGACGTGGGCTTTAGTGGCAAGAGAGGTCAAGGCCCAAAGATATCTAACCCTACTCCAAGTCGAAGACTAGGAGCAAGGCGCGTGCATGCCACAAGGACGGCCACCTTCCATTTCTTGGCCGTGAGGTGAGTTAAGGTAAGTTTACATTCGAATATATGCCTCTTTCTGTTTTGCAGGGTAGGATCTAGTTGCTTACATTTTTGAGTCAAGAACATTTTAGGAATAGGTCCTTTTTCGGTTATACACTTTTGTATTTTTCCTTTTGTGCACTTTTGTAAACTTTTCTTTTTCTTATTTGAGTCGACCCTAGTAGGTCAAGCTGTCGAGCATATTAATAAGGCTCCTTCCAGCATTGTAGTTCGACAACCTTTTTGATTATTAATAAAGTAGAACTTTTTCCTACAAGCTTTCTCTCAAAAGAGACTTGTGTGCTTAGAACCTAGTTGAGACCAGCCCTCCTAGCTCTAAGTTTGTGATTTATCACGAGGTTCATCACCCCTCGTGTGGTTCACTTCACCCTTCCATCGTTTACCAACCAGAAAACCCCTATCCAGAAGCCTAAGGTTGAGTTTCTCACCTAATCTTCTACAAACAGCCCACGCGCATACATCCTTGAATCAAAGCTTGTATCAGGTCATCAGCCCAACCCCTGGCCAACTGCCCGGCCTGGCCGTCCCAAGGAACACAAAGGCAGCCAAATACGCGCAAAAGGATACATAAGTGTATCTTCATGACTCCAAGCTTAACCAAGAAGCGGCCAGCCAAGACCAAACCTGGCCTATAATCCTGAATCACAGAGGACACGTGGCAACATGCAGCTCACCCAAAACAAGGCCAGATCAAGTCATGCACCATACATCAAATTGGAGTTTTCGAAACTTACCATATTTGGAACTTTCCTTATATGAAAGTCTCCAAATTTGGCGACCAGGAGACTTTTTGGTACTTCTAGGAGTTCCCTTAAGCACTTCTAGAAGCTCAAACACGCTTTGGACCAGGTGGGTCCATCCGTGCCTTCAAATGAACCGATTGGAGCCGTTTATGGCAAGTGAGATGGCCAACTGGTTTAATCACTTGCAAACCAAAACATGGCGTCCAGGAGATATTATTAAGGCCCTAAGGAAGCCCAAAATAAACCTACCATGCACCAGCCACCAGAGGATCAGGCGAATCTCTTTCCTCCAAGACTTGCCATATATGGACCGAAGTGCACTTAATGTGTTCAGATTGCAATATCTCTATTCCTTGCAACTTGGACACGTATTGAAGACTTTACAAAGCATCCAGGACGTACCTAGACACATTACATTCGCCCCAAAGCTCTCAAGATACAAGCATATACACTTTCCTTTTTGGCCAAACTAGACATTAATGGCCAACAGCCATGTATTTTAAATGTATGATTTGCTTTTCTTCTTTTTAGGTTTAGGACCATTGCTAGGAGCACTATATAAGCTCAGCACAACCTCATTGTAAAGATAGACCCCCATTGAACTTAAATTTAAATACAAATTATTTTCTTCAAAGCCTTGTCTTTGAGTCTTGTTCTTTTTCTTTAGAAATAAAGTGTGTGATTCACTTCCTTTCTATTGAAGCCACGGCCAGGTTAGTTTGAGAGATTCACACTCCCTTGGTTCACCTTTGATCGTGTGATTCGATCAAAACTCCCTCCTTTTAGTTCCCTTGCCCGCTTAAACAAAGAGAGATTCTCGGTCTTGCGGGTCACGGCCATACCCCTTGTGATACAAGCCTTGATTCAAGAATGTATGCGCGTGGGCTGTTTGGAGAAGTGTAGGTGAGAAACTCGACCTTAGACTTCTTGTATAGGGGGTTTTGGGTTGGTATTCGATGGAAAGGTGAAGTGAACCACACGAGGGGTGATGAACCTCGTGATAAATCACAAACTTAGAGCTAGGAGGGCTGGTCTCAACTAGGTTCTAAGGGCACAAGTCTCTCGAGAGAATAACTTGTTGGGGAAAA
>CM032162.1:40032145-40072460 GCA_018901935.1 Pugionium cornutum | reverse complement strand
TAATTTTAATGCTTTTATTCATTCAGTAACACTTTACAATTATTTTCATAGTTTATATTTAGTTTTCTGTATTTATAAAATTTCACATATGAAAACTAAAAAATATCTGATGAAAACTGAAAAATATCTGATAAAAACTTTTAAAATGAGTTTTTTATAACACCAAGTGAATTTAAATTTTAAAAACCACAAACATATTTTTATCCAATATAACTTAATTAAAAATTAAAACCAAATAAATTTATACTAAGTCAACTAGAAAATAAAAAATATCAAATTTAGATAGCATAATCAAAATTAAAAAATATTTTATGTTTTAGTAATTTTTATTACCATTAAAATCTATATAAAAAATGTTAAATACATTCTCATATTTATTTAAGAGTTTTAGGATCGGCATAACTGTACTGGTCTAAACTCGAAATATCATTTAATCCTAGTGAATCTAAAATATATTACATTTTATAAATTTATTTTTCTAAATACAAACTAAACTGATAAATTTCAAAACTGAGTCGAGTCAGCATTCGGATTCTAATTATTTAGATATTATTAAATACAAGCTGCTTGGTTCGGGTCCTAAACTTTTAGAAGTCAAGAAACGAATTAAGATAAACAAATGAAAGATACTTAGAGCGCATCCCAGACAGGATTTGATGCATTGTTCTTACCTCCATTAACATTTTGAAAATTCTTGTCAAAACTTTAGTGATATAATATATGATATTTATTATAAAAAAAAATATTTTACGAATTATCAAAGTGTAAATGCATCTTATTGTCTAATCAGAATCATCAGTTCTCTACTTTTCGTTAAAAATATTTTAATAACTCTGATTCCTTTAGGTGGGGTAAATCACAAAACGAGAATCTAAAAGTCAGATATCAAAAATATTAATCCATGTTTGAATACGTGGTAGACACTAGTCAATTAGTTGATATAGTTTTAATGCCTAACGAAAAAATTAAATGTTTTTGACATATTTATTATTTTATATATGATAATGTATAATTATTTATAAATAAAATATAATTTTATAAAACACATTAAATATAAGTTTTTAGATCTACTATATTATAATTTTCATTTACATTATAAACATAAGCTAAGTTAAATTTTGATCAAAATTTTAAATATTAAAAAGTGAGTAATATTTTAAATTAGTGTTTTTTAAGTTTTTATTTCAAATTTAACACTTAAATTTAAAATTTCAAAAATAATACTATAAATTTAAATTTAAAAATAACACAAATTATTTTTTGAAAATACTTATTTATCATAAATAAAATATAAATAAAATTAAAATACTATGATTATGTTCTTTTTACGATTTAGGGTATATATATATTTTTTATTAAGAAGTTTTAAGATATTTTAATATTAAATTTGTGATGTTTTTAAAAAATTAAACTAAAGTTGTTATATTTGAAACAAAAAACTTAAAATAATGTTATTTGTCAATTGTCCAAAAAAATTAGGCGGTCGTCTAGACGACTAGACGTCTGTTTAAACATATTATGCATACAAAATCAGATATCCGACTTATTTGACCAATTTGAATAAAATTGTCACAATTGTATAATGTCTAGAGCTTAGACGGGTGGTTAGACAGTTAGGCGACTGACTTTTTGAACAGCAATATGAATGTCATATGTGTGAATTTTTATATAGATAAATAGAGAGATATATAATATTAAATTTTTTTTTGGGTATTTATACATTTAGAAAATTAGGTCATCAGATTACCTCAAATATAATTAAATTTCTATTCAAATGTTCTGTACTTGTATCGTTTTCGTGATATCATATAAATTAATTTTGTACAAAAATATTTTTTGAGAGAAAAATATGAAAATAAAACAGCAACAATAGAAAAAATAGAGAATTTGCCATGTTTAGCATACACCTATGCCAAAATTTGCTATCGCACGAAAACCTTTTGTGCACTGTACACTTTTTAAAAATTTCATGTTGCCCCTATGTACCTATATTGTTAGAGTGATGTAGTTTTGATTTTTTTATATGCAGTCAGTAGGAGAGATATGCATATTATGATGAGAAAGAATATTATTTTGAATTTGCAGGAAGTTAGTGTTAAGAAAAGAAAAAATAATTCAAAATTATCAGTCATCTTCTTCGTTGACACCATTTCCCAACAGCGACATTCAGTCGCAAATCCATATGGCCATATTCGAAGAAACCCATTCGCAACATTCTCATCTGTTAGCCGGAATTGATGTTGTTTATAAAAACCAACGATAAACGCACAATGCTTCTCCAATACTAATATCACTCTGCCGGAAAACACGTCTAAGAAAAGCAGAACTCGGTCCACTATGCATCTTAGAAGAAATGGTATGCTAACACATCACACCTCTATTATTTTACATTTCAGATACATTCATGATTTCAGTGTTGTTTTGGGTTCTACCAATGAAAAAAACATATTTATTTCGTGAATGTATACAATCTATTAAGCCGGAATTATCCGAGCGGCTATTTGTATAAACCTGTTGGCGAGAGAGTGAACTCATACCAAAAAAAAGAAAAAGAATTGACGTTATCCTCAATGCATTACCGGAGGAGGAGGTTGAATTCCTCCGCAATTTACGATTTGGTCAAATCATTGGCGTTATGAAGAAACCGTCATATTCGGAGAGTTTTGGATAATTTATCATCAATCGACAACTAAAAGTATTAAAAAAACAGGAGGTATATTTTTGTTTGCCGATAAGCTAGTAATATTTCACCTTAGGAAATTTGCAATCATCACCGGTTTCCCATGCGGTAAGTTTCTAAGTAGATCGAAGGAGAAGAAAAATCATCCACTAAAGGAGAAATCTTACTGGCCACATTATTCAGTAATCTCCAAACTTGCACCATTGACTTTGAAATCAAGATGCTTAAGAAGAAAACTATGACGGATAGAGAATTTAGGATTAAACATGTTTGTCTGTTCTAGCCGCGATATCACATATACTTAAGCTTGAGAAGACATACGTGGAACTCAAAGGAGACCTCTATGCGTTTTTTGTATATCTATGGGAGAGGTTGGCATTTGACTTAGTTGGGCCCAACATCAAGAAACGAGATGTACTGGTGTTATCTCAAAGTATATTTGTTGTATAAGAATTTTTCACTTTATATAGCTCCTCATGTTACAAGTTATTGCAGCACTAATAATCTGTGCAAATTAATGACTCTTTCTCAATCGACCGAGAGCGACGATGACGACGTGGATAACACTTTCCTCGGACCAACCATTCAAATAAAAATAAACTTAGTTGACCACGAGACATGTGTGGTCCTTGACGACGAAGATGAGATAATTTAGACATTACATACACTTACATCTATTCTTTCATATTTTACGTAGCATACGTATTACAATTCTGGAGTTTTTACACTACTGAAGTTTTAATTAAAAGAAATGGTAACTCTTATAACTTTACAACAACTTATTTCTAAGATACTATAAGACAATCATTGTACATAAATAAATCGTTACGTATCATGCAACATAATTTTTATCCTTCAACATTGTTCGTTAACAATAATTGCATATTTATCCTACAAGTTCGTAGGTGACAATTTATTGTATTATATATGATTCCGGCCCAACACCAATCAACGAGTCCGAGCTTGGATGGTCAGATGATGAGAAAGATGAGAAGGTGAACAATATGGTGAGGTTGATTGGTGAAAATTTCCACTTCTCGAAAGACATGTTTGTTGGTGGTGTAACGAAAGTGGATCTAGATAATCTCAGAAACGAAGATAAGGAGAAAAAAAGAAAAAAAGGAAAAACAAAAGGAAAAGAGACCGATTACAGAAGCTCGTTAACCTTCAACCAACATTCCATCAAATATCGTTGATCATATAAACGTGCAATGTCTTGCGGATTTGTGGTTTGTAATTTTAAAGATGAGTTGGGTAACATAGATATGAAGTTAACACAAATGTTGGAAAATGTCAAATTCCTAAAGGATTCAGCCCTAGTACTAGGTGGCCTAGTTGAGAAGGCGATTTTTGTGTAGTAATTAACAATGATTATAAATGATAACAACTTGTTTTATAGTTAACAATATTACTTTAAACTTCCCACCCGAGAAGATACATTGTTTACGAGGTCAACCAGACGATCGTCTAGTTGAAGGTGGGAGCAAGTTCAGTTCAGAAAGTGGACCACCCAACGAAGGCGTGTTAAATACACCCGGAACAGAGTAAACACTTGTGGCATATGCCATCCTCCAATATGATAATGAAAATTCAACACAAACAAGTGAAGACACCCTTACCTTTGTTTGTACAGCGACCACTGCATGTGAACATGGAATCTTAAGAATTTGAAATTCACCAGGTACAAGTTTTTTTTTTTGTAGACTTACATGGTTCCAACCAACTTCCTTACTACGTATCTCAAATTCAATCGTGTTATACGATGGACTTTGAAAGGAGTGGAACTCTCAAAATTCTTTCTAATAATTTCTTGAATTTTGGGCATGAGAGGTCTGGAAATCCGTTGGAAGCATCCCACTTTTTAGATAACCAACTTGTAATTGTCGACCTTATGTATTCAATAAAAAGGATAACTGGAAACCCTCAGGCTTCATTTAAAAGTGCACTCAATGACTCCGCTATGGTTCTTGTCATGTTATTGTAGCTTTTGAAATGCGATCATTTTCAATGCTCTAACTAGAAATCTAAGAGATAACTCGCACTATTGATATCAATCAGTTTAATCTCATTGAAATAAGAATAAAACTCGGCTAAAATATACGCCCGCATTGCTCTCGACACCAGATAAGCGAAGTGTTTCTTTTAGTATCGTAAAATTTTTTTGTTGGAGATGCACAATGACTACTGTTGTGATACACCTGGGTTTTGTAAAAGGTAACATAATAAGTTTCAACACAAATTGGTAAAGTACTGTAACCAAATTTTATTACCAGTTATGAATTTCAATGTCGATCTACATTAAATAAGTAATGTCTATGGATTATATTACCTTACGCAAACCTGTGTAGATTTGATGCAGGAGCAAGAGTACTTGTTCGAGTAAGGGGAATTGCTGGAGAGACTCTAGCTTACTGTACAACACTTTCTAGAGACTCAAGAGTGATGGGTTGATGGTGACCCTTCAGCTGGCTGTAGAGCACTTTCTGGAGGATCTAAGTGAGGATTGAGTAGAGAGGTGGATCGAGAGATGCCACACAGATTATGGAAGATCTGTGATAAGTCTAGAGCACTCAAGCTTCAAGGATTCTCATACAAGAAGGCTGGAGGCATCAGCTCCTTTCAAAGGAAGAAAAGCTAGGTTTTTATTTCATAAAACTTAAGTGATTACATGCTGAGAATGGACTTTATATAATAGTCCAGTAGTAGGTACCTTCTAGGGCTGAAAATACATTATAATGGAAGGACTAAAACGAAAATAACAACAAGACATTAGGACCTAATGACAAATAAAGAATCTTAAACTTAACAGTCATATTGCTACAAAAACAAGCAAATAAATTTGTTAATTCAAACATAAGAATTTTAAATACGCACCTTGGTCTCTTATAGCACCTTAGTCTCTTGTAGCTCCTTATAATGCCTTCTTAAGTTTGTTTAGCAATGATGAACAAGGTTTTATCTCTTAAGCCTTGTAAAACTGGAAGGAGTGAAATTGTTGTAGTCTTTAGTTGTTCATAGTCTTCTTCTTGTAATTTTTTAGTAAGTTCAGCTTCATGGAATTATCCATCTTCTATGATTGTTATGAGACTCTCGACAGACTTGTTGAACATCTTACTAAGGTTTTTTTTGCCTGATCTTGTTCTTGGAGTTTGTCTCATAATAGGTATATTAATAAGCTCTTCCTCAGCTTCTAGTGAGCTAGTATTGATGTCCTCATCATCTCCTCCCTCTTGAAAAGGTTATGTCCTCAGAACAGGTACATCTGCATGAAAAGGAGCAAGATCAGTAATATTAAAAGTAGGAGATGTGGTCATCTCAGCTAGCAGCTCAAGCTTATAGGCATTGTTATTGATCTTCTCTAAAACACGAAAAGGACCATCTCCTCTTGGGGAAAGCTTGGATTTCCTTTGGTTGAGTCTTTCAAGTTTTCCTTGACCTTTTGATGAATCTTCTTAACATAATCTGCCCTGGTTTCTCCTTCACTAGACATAACATCTTGCGGTAAAGATATAAGATCCAATGGAGTAGTAGGAGTAAATCTATAAAGCACTTCAAAAGGAGAAAGTTTAGTTGCTGAATGCTTAGCATGATTATAAGCAAACTCAATGTAAGGTAAGCAAGACAACCAGTTTTTTAGATTCTTACCGACCGTGGCTCTCAACAATGTTGAAAGAGTTCGGTTTACTACCTTTTTTTAACCATTGGTGTGTGGGTGGCAAGTCGTTGAGAAGAGCAGCTTAGTTCCCAAATTTTTCCATAGTGTCTTCTAGAAATGACTTAGAAATTTGGTGTCACGATCTGAAACAATTGTTCTGGGAACTCCATGTAGGCACACTACTTCTTTAAAAAAAAAGATCAGCTGTTTGTGTAGCATCATTAGTCTTGTTACATGGTATAAAATGAGCCATGTGTTTTGATCACATAGAGAAAAGTCTCCACAAACTCAAGCCACTTTGCATGCCTCTTCTTAAGCTTAGTTTGTTCTCTTAAGTGCTTGAGCGTCTCATGATCTGTATGAATAACAAACTCCTTTGACAGTAGATAATGTTGCCAAGTTTCTAGAGACCTTACCAAAGCATAGAGCTCCTTATCATATGTGGGATAGTTAAGTGAAGCTCCACTAAGTTTCTCACTGAAGTAAGCCACTGGTTTTCCTTCTTGCATTAGGACAGCTCCTATACCTGTTCCAGAAGCATCACATTCAATTTCAAAGGTTTTATCAAAGTTAGGAAGTACCCAAACAGGCGCATGTGTGAGGCTATCTTTCAGCTTGTTGAATGCATTCTCGTGTGCTGGTCCCCATTTGAACTCCACATTCTTCTTAATTATTGAAGTGAGGGGTGCATCAACAGTACTAAAGTCTTTGACAAATCTTCTATAGAAACTAGCCAATCCATAGAAACTCCTCACATGTCCGATTGTTGTTGGGGTTCGCCAATCTTGAATTGCTTTGATCTTTTCTTCATCGACCTTTAAGTTCTGAGAACTTACAACGAATCCTAGGAATACAACTTGATCAGTGCAGAAAGTACATTTATTAAAGTTAGCATAAAGGTTTTCAACCTTAAGCGTTTCAAGTACCTGCTCAAGATGTTGTAAGTGATCTTCAAGAGTTGAGCTATAGATTAGAATGTCATCAAAATAAACTACTACGAACTTACAGATAAATGCTCTTAGGACGTGGTTCATGAGTCTCATGAAAGTACTTGGAGCGTTTGTGAGTCCAAATGGTATGACTAGCCATTCATACAATCCTTGTTTGGTTTTAAACGTTGTCTTCCATTCATCACCTTTTTTCATTCTCACCTGATGATATCCACTTCTTAGATCAATTTTTGAGAAGATAGTTGCTCCATTGAGTTCATCTAGCATGTCATCAAGTCTTGGAATTGGATGTCGGTATTTGACAGTGATATTGTTGATTGCTCTACAATCAACACACACTCTCCAAGTTCCATCTTTCTTAGGCACTAGAAGAACAGGAATATCACATGGGCTTAGACTTTCTCGGATATATCCCTTAGACATTAGGTCTTGTACTTGTCTTTCCAGCTCCTTTGCTTCTTCTGGATTCACTCTACACGCAGATCGGTTTGGCAATGGTGCTCTAGGAACAAGATCAATCTGATGCTCGATTCCTCTTATAGGTGGCAATTCTGGTGGTATCTCTTCTGGAAAAACATTAGTGAATTTATCAAGAAGCTCTAGAATAGCAGCAGGGAGTTCCTCCTTTTCTTGTCCTGAAAACAACACTTCTTTAAAGATCATTAGTAGCAGCTCTTTTTTAGAATCAAGAGATTTCAAAACAGTGGCAGGTGTTACATAAAGTTTAGTTTTATTTAGCTTTTCTCTTTCAGACATAGTTTCTTGCATCTCATGCACTTCCTATGGAGTTAAAGGTGCTAAGCTATGTTTCTTGTTATTGTGCATGAAGGTATAGTGATTGGTGCGTCCAGTGTGTAATGCTTCTTTGTTAAATTGCCATGGACGACCTAGAAGTAGATGTCCAGCTTGCATAGGCACCACATCACACACAACTTGATCTGCATACTTGCATATGCTGAATGGTATGGTGACTTGTTCTGCGATTTTTAGCTCAGTTTCATTGTTCAGCCATTTGAGGTTGTATGGTCGAGGATGCTTTCTCTTTTGTAACCCTAGCTTATCAACCAAATACTTGCTGGCTACGTTAGTACAAGAACCACCATCTATGATCAAGCTACATACCTTAGAGTATATTGTGCACCGAGAATGGAAAATGTTTTCTCTTTGTATAGTTTCTGGTTCAAAAAGAGCACTTAGGGATCTCCTTGTAACTAGAAGCTCTCCGGTATCAGGATAGTCCACAACTTCTTCCTCAGAGTTTTCTGCTTCATACTCGTCTTCATCTTGAGACTCATATTTTCCATTTGATTTAAGGATCATAACTCTCTGGTTTGGGCATTCCCTTGCATAATGGCCCTTTTCCTGACATTTAAAACATGCTATGTCACGAGATCTTTGAGTTGGAGTTTTACCTTGCTCTGTGATGGGGACATCATGTCGTATGGCTGGCCAGGAGACCAAACTGGCCGACCAGAGAGCTTGCCCGAGACAGCCAGGCCATTTGGCATGTCTGCCGGCCCAAGCGGTACCGCCGGACCTTCGACCAACCGGGCCAGACCGATCAACATTGCCGGCGGAGAGGCCCAAACCTCCGGCCCAACTAGAAACGACGTGGATGACACCGCCGGTCCAATTGGTGATGCCGCCGGCTCAGTCATCAACTAGGCCGGCTCAGAAGACATTCCGGCCAGTACCTCGCACAGTCCAGCTGGTACAGCCGATCCAGCCGAGAGCACGGGCATTTCAACATCTACACAAGGAGACTCGGATCAGATAAGCTACCAGCTTCAGGACATGCATCTAGAGGAAGTCTCTACACCAGTGGTGCCACCAGGAGCAATGACAAGGAGCAGATCAAGGGCACTCTTCCACAAATTCAGCTTATGGGTCGACAAGCTCCTAGAGGATGATCGACAAAGGACATTGGGCCAGAAGTGCAAAGAAGAGTCCAAAGGTTTCACAACAATGCAAGGGACTTCAGAGACTTGGGCTTTAGTGGCAAGAGAGGTCAGGGCCCAAAGATTCCTAACCCTACTCCAAGTCGAAGACTAGGAGCAAGGCGCGTGCATGCCACAAGGTCGGCCACCTTCCATTTCTTGGCCGTGAGGTAAGAAAGGTAAGTTTTCAAATTGGATATTTACCTCTTTCTGTTTTCTACGGTAGGATTTACATTATTTACATTTTTGAGTCAAAGACATTTTAGGAATAAGTTTTTTTCGGTTATGCACTTTTGTAAGTTTTCCATTTGTGCAATTTTGTAAACTTTCCATTTCTTTTCTTGAGTCAACCCTAGAAGGTCAAGCTGTCGAGCATATTAATAAGGCTCCTTCCAGCATTGTAGTTCGGCAACTTTTTTGATAATTAATAAAGTGCGAATTTTCTTCTACAAGTTTTTCTCTCTAAGAGACTTGTGCGCTTAGATCCTAGTTGAGACCAGCCCTCCTAGCTCTAAGTTTGTGATTTATCACGAGGTTCATCATCTCTCGTGTGGTTAACTTCACCCTTCCATCCAATACCAATCAGAAAATCCCTATCCAGAAGCTTAAGGTCGAGTTTCTCACCTAAACTTCTCCACACAGTCCACGCGCATCCAAGCCTTGAATCGAGGCTTGTATCACTCTGGTTTATTGTTTTTAAACGTTTCAGCAATGGATTTCTTGAATCTGGATTCTATATCGATGACCTTTCCTTTGTCCAGAGCCTTTTGAGGTTGTTGATTCCAGGTAGACTTGCTACGATTTGCTGAGATAGTCTTCCTTTTTATGTGCTGCTCGGCCTGAACCGCAAGATGCAGCAACTCGCCCAGATCATGATAGGTTTGTCACTCCTTTTTTCTAGCAATTCTATCTTGCATAACATCTAGGAATTGAGCCATCAAAGTTTCTTCTGAATCTTCGGTCTCCAACCTGTTTCTAAGCATTTCAATCTCATCAAAGTATTCTTCAACAGATTTAGAACCTTGAGTTAGTTTTCTAAATTTCTTCTGCAACTCTCTGTAGTAGTATGCAGGGACATATCTCTTCCTTAGTTGGAACCTCATGTCTTCCCAAGTAGTGATCTGACCATGTCTATGTCTTTTTCTTTCAGACACATCTCTGTCCCACCAAGCTAGAGCGTTTTCAGTGAGTTGAGCAGCTGCTAGAGACACTTTTATTTGATCTGAGTAGTTGTAATACTCAAATATGTATTCCATACGCCTTTCCCAATCAAGGTAGACATCTGGAGTAACCTTTCCAGCAAAGGTTGGTGCTGTGAGCTTTACGTCTCTGTTTCCATGCCAAGATTCTTCTACTCTATCTCTGTCACGTTGATATTGTCTTCTTGGTGTATGATTATGATCAGGTTCTGGTGGAAAATCATCTTCTAAGTCAGCTATTTCATCCTCCTCATGATTCACACGTTGGGCATTCACATTTCTGATAGGATTTCTGCGGATTGGTGGTGGTTGTTCTATTCTTGTCATGCGATCTCCTAGGTTCTGAAGTTGAATATGCATAGCAGCAAGCATCTGAGCAACATTCACATCTACTGGTTCTCCCATAGTCACACAATCTCCTAGGTTCTGAAGTTGAATCTGAATAGAGAGGATTCGAGAGATTCACATCCTGGTTCTCCCATAGTCACACAATCTGTCTCCACTAAACAAACATATCAAGTGCAAAAAGTCAAATACACACAATAAAAACAACTTAAAATGGACAAAACTAGTTTATGCAAAAAAAATAATAGACACAATCAAAAAACTAAATCGACAAATCTAGTTGCTAAAGGAAGTCAAATAGACACAATCAAAACAAATAAAATTGAAGATCTAGTTGTTAATCGAATAGACACAAATCAAAGACTGAATTAGATCTTCAAAACACAAGTATCAAATAAGGATGATTCTAACACACAAGAAACAATAGATTGGAGTTAGTTTTTATGGGTTTTATGAAGATGCAGTTTGACAGCAAGTTAACAAAGAAATGACATAAAAAACTAAAATGGGGGAGATCTGAATAGGAAGCGATTAGCTCCTGATAGAAAAGGAACAAGAGGACTTGTTCTATGAAGTAGGGAACTGCTGGAGACTCTCTGGCTGTACACACTTTTTGAACTCAAAGGATGGGTTGATGGTGATCCTTCAGCTAGCTTGAGCACTTTCTAGAGGATCTAAGTGAGGATTGAGTAGAGAGGTGGATCGAGAGACGCCACACAGATTATGGAAGATCTGTGATAAGTCTAGAGCACTCAAGCTTCAAGGATTCTCACACAAGAAGGCTAGAGCTGTCAGCTCCTTTCAAAGGAAGAAAGGATAGGTTTTTATTTCATAAAACTTAAGTGATTACATGGTGAGAAGGGACTTTATATAATAGTCCAACAGCAGGTGCCTTCTAGGGCTAAAAATACATTATAATGGAAGGACAAAAACGAAAATAACAACAAGACATTAGGACCTAATGACAAATAAAGACTCTTAAACTTAACAGTCACATTCCTTCAAAAACAAGCAAATAAATTTGTTAATTCAAACATAAGAATTTTAAATACGCAACTTGGTCTCTTGTAGCTCCTTATAATGCCTTCTTAAGTTTGTTTAGAAATGATGAAAAAGGTTTTATCTCTTAAGCCTTGTAAAACTGGAAGGAGTAAAATTGTTGTAGTCTTTAGTTGTTCATAGTCTCCTTGTAATTTTTTAGTAAGTTCAGCTTCATGGAATCCTCCATCTTCTATGATTGTTATGAGACTCTCGACACACTTGTTGAACATCTTACTAAGGTTTCTTGTGCCTGATCTTGTTCTTGGAGCTTATCTCATAATAGGTATATTAATAGGTTATTCCTCAGCTTCTAGTGAGCTAGTATTGATGTCCTCATCAAGATTGAATTCTGACGATCATATACGAAAACTATCTTCTACTCGTCAGGAACAACACTGAGCAAGTTCGAAAAACATCATTCCCAAGGTTTGTCATTCTCTCCAACGACAATCCCGAAAGCCATTGGATAATTGATAATTTCAGTTCTAAGCACTAGCTGTGAGTAAAGAGCTTGGGTACTTTCCTTTTCAAGTTTGTACTGTCGATAATGATGACCTTATGCATATAACAATATCCCATCACACTAGGTCCTCGTACGAAGAAAAGGTACTTATATCATTGGCCAACACCATCATCGTATGTTGTCTCGAGGCCCATGATAGAGTCTAGATTTGGATGAACAATTTGCTGAAGATAAGATGGCAACAATCTATAAGAATCACCAGTTGATCCTTTAGAATATTGTGACTCCATGATTGATCCTCTCGAGCACTCTGAATGGTCCATCTCCTCTTGGTGCTAGCTTGGAACTCCTTAGGTTTGGGAACCTCTCATGCCGTAGGTGTATCCACACCAATCGCCTGGTTGAAAAATCACCTCCTTTCTTCCCTTGTTGGCATGAGTCACGTACTGTCCGGTCCTCTTCTCCAAGTTTTCTGCTACCTTCTAGTGTAACCTCCTTATGGACTCTGCCTTGGATGCTCCGTTGAGGTTGGTCATCTCAGCTGGTGGTAGTGGCGTTTGCTCCAATGGGGTGAGAGGGTTGAAGCCGTATACTACTTCAAATGGTGTCTTCTTGGTTTCTGAGTGCACGGCTCGGTTGTAAGAAAACTCTATGAATGGCAGACACTCCACCCAAGTCTTTAGGTTCTTCCCTAGTGTAGTCCTGAGAAGAGTCGATAGTGTCCTGTTGACAACTTCAGTTTGGCCATCGGTTTGAGGATGGCAGGTGGTAGAGAAGAGTAGCTTCGTGCCTAGCTTTCTCCAAAGGGTCCTCCAGAAATGGCTGAGGAACTTGGTGTCCCTGCCTGATACGATGGTCCTTGGCACTCCGTGAAGCCGTACTATCTCCCTGAAGAACAGCTCAGTTGTTTGTGTGGCATCATTGACATTGGCACATGGAATGAAGTGTGCCATCTAGGAGAATTTGTCCACCACTACAAAGATTGCATCTTTGTGGTTGATCTTGGGCAAACCTAGAACAAATTCCATTGAGATGTCCACCCATGGATGTGTAGGTATGGGCAGTGGGAGATACAACCTGTGAGGTTGCACTCGGGACTTTGCCTTCTTGCAAGTGATGCATCTTGCACAACGAGCTTCTACTGTCCTCTTGATGTGTGGCCAGTAGAAGTGCTCCTTGACCACTGCTAGAGTCTTGTCGACACCAAAGTGGCCCATGAGTCCTCCTCCATGAGCTTCTCGGATGATAAGCTCCCTTAATGATCCTTGTGGTATGCACAACCTTCTTTCTCGGAACAAGAATCCCTCATGGATGTAGAACTTGCCATGACTCCCTGTGCCACACTCCTTGTAGCTCTCAGCAAAGTCAGGGTCATCCTTGTATAGGTCCTTGATGTGCTCGAACCCTAGGACCTTTGCCTCCATGGTGGATATCAAGGCAAACCTCCTTGATAGTGCATCGGCTACCACATTATCTTTGCCCTTCTTGTACTTGATGACGTATGGGAAGGTCTCTTTGAACTCCATCCACCTGGCATGTCTCCTCTTGAGATTGGTTTGCCCTCTGAGGTGTTTGAGAGTCTCATGATCAGTGTGGATCACAAACTCCTTTGACAGCAAGTAATGCTGCCAAGTTTCCAATGCTCGGACAAGGGCATCAAGCTCCTTGTCATAAGTGGGGTAGTTAAGTGAGGTACCACCTAGCTTCTCACTGAGGTATGCCACTGGTCTCCCTCCTTGGGTTAGCACTGCTGCTATGCCTATTCCAGAGGCATCAGACTCCACTTCAAACGTCTTGTTGAAGTCGGGCAGGACTAGCACTGGTGCATGTGTAAGGCTGTTCTTCAAGGCCTGGAATGCCTTCTCCTGAGCTTCTCCCCAGCTGAATCCCACGTTCTTCTTCACTACTGCCGTCAATGGTGAGGCAATACTGCTGAAGTTGAGCACGAATCTCCTATAGAAGCTGGCCAGTCCGTGGAAGCTCCTTACTTGGCTGATGTTGCCTGGTGTTGGCCATTCGTGTATGGCTTGAATCTTCTCTTCATCAACCTGTAGGCCCTGTGAACTTACAACAAAACCTAAAAAGACAAGTTTATCAGTACAAAAGATGCACTTCTTGAGATTGGCATAAAGCTCTTCTTGTCGAAGGGTTTTAAGTACCATCTCAAGATATGTGAGGTGTTTCCGTAGGCACTTACTATAAACTAGTATGTCATCAAAGTAAACCACTACAAACTTACTGATGTACGCCCTAAGAACTTGGTTCATAAGACGCATGAAGGTGCTTGGGGCATTAGTCAAGCCAAATGGCATGACTGTCCACTCGTAGAGCCCTTGCTTTGTCTTGAAAGCAGTCTTCCATTCATCACCTTCTTTCATCCTGACCTGGTGGTATCCACTGTTGAGGTCTATCTTGGAGAAAACCGTGGCTCCACTCAGCTCATCTAGCATGTCATCCAGCCGTGGTATTGGATGCCGGTACTTGACAGTGATGTTGTTGATTGCTCGGCAGTCCACGCACATTCGCCAAGTCCCATCTTTCTTGGGCACTAGGCACTGGTACGACACATGGACTGAGGCTCTCTCGAACATATCTTTTCTCCAGGAGCTCCTTGACTTGCTTCTCAAGCTCCTTGGACTCCTCTGGACTCATCCGGTAGGCTGGCCGGTTGGGCAAGGCTGCTCCGGGCACTAGATCAATCTAGTGTTCTATGCCACGTAAAGGAGGCAAGCCTGTTGATATCTCCTCTGGAAATACATCCTGGAACTTGTTGAGGAGAGTTGCTACTTCAGGAGGTAGCTCTACCTGTTCTTTTTCTACATTCAACACTTCTTTGAAAACCAGTAGTAACATTAAATCCTTCGAGGCTAAAGCTCTCCGGACATGGCTTGGTTGAATAAGAAAATTAGACTTGATAAGTTTCTTTTCCTTACTCATTTGGAGTTGTAGCTCGTGTACCTGGGCAGGTGTAAGAGGAGCCAAGCTGACCTTTCTTTTGTCATGCAAAAAATTGTAGAGATTGGTTCGGCCATCATTCCTGGTCTCTTTGTCAAACTGCCATGGTCTTCCTAGCAGAAGATGGCCAGCTTGCATGGGCACCACGTCGCACACGACTTGGTCTTGGTATTTGCCCACACTGAATGGCACAGTGACTTGCTCATGGATCTTGAGCTCCACTTTGTCATCGAGCCATCTCAGTCTATATGGTCGAGGATGCCTTGTCTTCTCTAGACCTAGCTTATCAAACATATATGCACTAGCAACGTTAGTGCAAGAACCACCATCTATGATGAGGTTACATACCTTGCCCTTGATGGTGCAACGGCTGTGGAAGATGTTCTCTCTTTGGATGGTCTCTGAAGGATCCACCATTGCACTAAGGATGCGTCTAGTGACCAGCACTTCCCCCACATCAGGGTACTCAATGTCACCATATTCTCCTTCTGGTTCATATTCCTCTTCAACTTGGGACTCATATTCTCCTGCCTCCGTAATCAGCATGATTCGGTTGTTTGGGCACTCCCTTGAGATGTGTCCACGTCCCCTGCACTTGAAACAAGTTATGTCACGTGATCTTTGAGGGTTAGAAGACTTACCAGGCTCTCTCTGGTCACGGGTGGGTTCAGGAGGCTTGCTCTTGAACCTTGACTCGATCTCTATGCTCTTGCCTTTGTCTACGGGCTTGGGCATGTTGCTTGGTGCCCAAGGTGTCTTAGGCTTGCTGCGGATGTCTTGGCTCTTACGTTTGATGTGCTGCTCAGCCTGGACAGATAGGTGGAACAAGTCTTTGAAGTCATTGTAGATTTGCCTTTCCACTTTGCGGCTGATTCTTTCTTGGAGTCCATCCAAGAATTGTGCCATCAATGCTTCTTCATCATCATTGAGCTCCAATCTGTTCTTTAGCTTCTCGAACTCTTCATAGTACTCCTCTACTGATCTAGTATCCTGCTTAAGAGTACGAAAACGACGTTGCAAGTCTCTATGAAAGTAAGGTGGAACAAACCTTTGTCGCATGAGGTCTTTCATGTCGACCCATGAGTCTATGGGCCTCATTCTCCTCCTCCTTCTGTCAGATACCTCACGATCCCACCAGATGAGGGCATTGTCCGTGAGTTGTGCTACTGCCATTGAGACTCTCCTAGGCGCTGGTTGGTTGCAATGATCAAAGATATGATCCATTCTTCTCTACCAATCTAGGTAAGCCTCGGGGTCCACTTTTCCTGCAAAACTTGGAGGAGTTAGCTTAACATCAGGATGAGTTACCCGGTTATAGGCGTGTTCATCTCCATCCTCATGATGTCTAGGAGGCATTCTTGGTCTCTGGTGAAGACCATATGGCTCAAAGCCATCATCTTCTGCCTCTGGTTGCCGTGGAGGTCCTCTCGGCCTATGGTGATAGTTATGAGGTGGTGTGTCCTCATCTCCATCTGGCTGGGGTTCCTCTTGTTCGTGTCGTATCCTAAGGTGCTTAGGACCCTCAGGACGGTCTTGCTCAGCTCTCACGTGCCTTATGGCCTGGAACCTCACCGGTCTTTCCACGCGCTCCAACCTCTCGCCTATTGATGCGAGTTGTGTTTGGAGAGTGGTGAACATGGCCATCATGGCTTCGGTTGCTTCTCTATTTTCTTCTACCATTGCGTGCTACAAAGAAAGAAGACAAGTTAGGATGCTCCTAAATTATTAGGAGGGTTTTCTTTTTATAAGGACTCGAATATATGCAAAAAGGAAAAAATCTGAGAATTGTAAATTTAAAAATGTGAAGATTTGAAAAAAGGAAACTTTCTTGACAACTTGTGCTAGCTGTCCAATTCGAATTCCTTTGGTATTTTTCCTATTTTCTTTTTCGTTTCTTTTTAATTTAACTTAAAAATAAAGGAAATATGATTTAAACAAAAAGGAAAATGTGAATGGTAATGCAAAAGTGAATCTAAACCCTAGTGATACACGTAGAAGGCTAGATGCACTCGGTTTGGAGTTTGATGTTATTTTTTTTATTTTTCTTGAATGCGACTTAAACTAATGCAAGAACTAAAAACAAAACAAGCTAAAGGATAGAAACAACCTGGTTTAGGAGCTTTAAGCTCTGATACCAAAATGATACAAGCCTCGATTCAAGGCTTATATGCGCGTGGGCTGTTTGGAGAAGGTTAGGTGAGAAACTCGACCTTAGACTTCTTGGATAGGGGATTTTGGGTTGGTATTCGATGGAAGGGTGAAGTGAACCACACGAGGGGTGATGAACCTCGTGATAAATCACAAACTTAGAGCTAGGAGGGCTGGTCTCAACTAGGTTCTAAGCGCACAAGCTTCTTTGAGAGAAAAACTTGTAAAGAAAATTCGATCTTTATTAATTAGCAAAAAGGTTGTCGAACTACAATGCTGGAAGGAGCCTTATTAATATGCTCGACAGCTTGACCTTCTAGGGTCGACTCAAATAAGAAAAAGGAAAACTTACAAAAATGCACAAAAGGAAAAGATACAAAAGTGTATAATCAAAAAAGGACGTATTCCTAAAATGTCTTTGACTCAATAAAAGTAAATATTCTAGATCCTACCTTGCAAAACAGAAAGAGTCATATATTCGAATTGAAACTTACCTTAACTTACCTCATGGCCAAGAACTGGAACGTGGCCGTCCTTGTGGCATGCATGCGCCTTGCTCCTAGTCTTCGACTTGGAGTAGGGTTAAAAATCTTTGTGCCCTGACCTCTCTTGCCACTAAAGCCCTAGTCTCTGATGTCCCTTGTGTAGTTGAGAAGCCATTGGACTCTTCCTTGAACTTTTGGCCCATTGTCCTTAGTCGATCTTCCTCTACGAGCTTGTCGACCCGTAAGCTGAATTTGTGGAAGAGTGCCCTTGATCTGCTTTTTGTCATTGCTCCTTGAAGTACCACTGGTGTAGAGACTTCCTCTAGGTGCATGTCCTGGAGCTGGTAGCTCATTTGGTCCGAGTCCTCTTGTGTAGAAGTGGAAATGCGCGTGTACTCGGCTGGATCGGCTGTACCGACTGGATTATGCGAGGTACTGGCCGGAATGCCTTTAGGACCGGCCAAGTTGATCCCGGAGTTGGCGGCATCACTAGAGGGACCGACGGTGTAATCCACGTCGCCACCAAGTGTGCCGGAAGCTTGGGCCTCTCCGCCGGCAATGCTGATTGCTCTGGTCCTTGTGGTAGAGGGTCCTGCGGTACTGCTTGGGCCGGCAGGCATGCCAGATGGTCCGGCTGTCTCAGGCAAGCTTTCTGGTCGGCCAGTCTGGTCTCCTGGCTGGATGTACGACCTGATGTCCTCATCAGGCCAACTCCTCATCCATTATATCTAGACCTCATCATACCGCCAATAACTGATGAAGTCGTTAACTGATGGTACTCCCTCCCCCATCATCCACCGTACATAGATGATCTAGATTAGTTTTTCGAACTTGATACCAACCAGAACCTGTGATCTTTATTGCATACACAAGCCATGGAAACCCTCTCCCATTACATTCAAGTGTGACCGTTTCTGGACTCAACCGCGTAGTACAATAATGGAATTTTCGATTAAGAGCGTAAAGTTCCATATGTACCTTAAAGAAATCTTGATCCCAAAACACCATCCCGACATCGATTTCATCATCTACATTGTTAACGTAGTCTCCTGCACAACGTAATTATATTTTTGGTTAGATAATATTATTATTCCCAATAATAACAATTTTAGCAGTACAACTAATTTCTACTAGTTGTTGGCACAAAGTCAATCTTCAGAAGCTGAATTGTCACAAGGATCAGTGTTTGGAAAGGAGAATTGGCTTACTTTACTTGGCACACCAATTTCTAAATTTAAGTAACCCTCTACTACAACGTTAGAAAGTTTTTCCTTCCCATTATTATTTTCTATTTTTGGCATAACTGAATGTGCGTTCGTGGTTGAACAACTGCTCCTCTAAAGTTCACAAAAATGTTTAGGATAATGTTACCAAATGAAATAAACAATAAAAATGTTTAGGATAATGTTACCAAATGAAATAAACAATAACAATTTTTGTGGAGGTAATATGGTTTATTAGTCAGTACCAACTACAGGTAGGGACGTCAAATTTATGTTATTAGTTGATGTTTCCAAACCTTGGGCCGTACTTTTGGTTTCTTCCTCACAATCAAATCTGATTATTTCATCACCATGTAGGTCATCCACGTCTTTTCTTGGGAAAAACTGCACAGATGAGCCTGATGATGAATGAAAACCCTCGGTTGTACCAAACACATTGTCGAGGGTTCCCATCCCGGTTAATGCGACATGAAATTGTTAATAACAACCATTTCTTGCTTGGTGTATATCACTTCCAATACCCTTTGGCTACCAAGCATAATGCCCCCTGCTAAAAAACTTAAAATCCAAACAACCATCTGCCGATAACACAACAACAATATTATCGGTTACTAGTTAATAAAATGTTTACCGCGGTGATTTATTGTTTGGTCAACTGGACACAATCCCATTGTCACACATATCGTTAAATCCTCATACTGAACATGAACCGCCATGAATAATGTCACATTTTCTTTGCAAGTGATATCGGTTGGAGATATGTTTATCCTGTTTGGAACTAACATCCATTCTGGATACTGGTATATTAGTATCATTGGTGTGTGGATGTCAATGTCACAGCAGGTTCGCACAAAGTCCACTGGATTCTCATACGTCTAATTTTCGTGTAGCATTACCCTGCAACTCTGATATCCCCCTTCTGGTTTGAATTCCCAGTTGACATTTTCTCTTTTTTCCCACACACCTCAGATTAGACTGACCAACTGCACCATCTCCGACATAAGCTGCATAAAAATACCATATATGACCTTACGCCGTTAACAAATTTTTTTATACTAATACCTTCATAGATAATCATCCATATAAGTTGAATATACATTCACAGTCCAACACATTAATGGAAGCATCTAAATATTAAATCAACCAATCACATTAACTACTGAAGTTATAACAGACGACATAAAGTTGCATTTAAATATAACTTTACCTTGGTTGTTACTCTTCTTCAGATGGTTCTCTACCTACTTTGAGTTACATTGCTTTTCTTACATATATCAATGGATATTTATCTCAGAGCGATACATCTTTATATATACGCATAACTATAACATATTCTTACATCAATAATAACTATAGAAATAAGGTTTGGATCACGAAACAAAGATTGTACTTCAAAACAACATACATTGCTGATAAACAAAAGACTAACAGAGAAGATGAATCTTGGTAATTTGACAGAACCTGTTCAAGGCATATGACAGGATCGCAAAGTATTATGAGCAATTTTGAAGAAGTTCTTGGAGGTAAAGTCACTTTTGGAGATGGAGCCAAATGCAAGATCAGAGGAAAAGTTGCAACCGGTGGTGAGAACAAACCTGAACTGATGGATCTGTATTTTGTTGATGTGTTGAAAGCTATTCTAATTAGCATCAGCCAACTGTGTTATGATGGAATGGTAGTGATTTCACTAGGAGTGATTGTCAGATAATCGATGAGGATGAATCAGAAAGGTTGGAGGGAGTTCTGTCAGGTAACGACTGCTACATGTGGAAATCATATAAGAAGTGTCTAAGAACAGTTCAAGAGAATGTCACACACCTCTTGCTTTAGAAGTTAGGTCACTTAAATATCAGAATTATGGTTAACTTGGCAAATCATAAATTTGTTCGACGTCTACCGAAAATATGTTCTGATTCAAACGTCATATGTGGTCCATGTAACTAGGAAACAAGTGAAGGTTCAATATTAATCTATTCTACATGTCAAAGCACATCATGCATTGGAACTGGTTCATATGGACTTGATGGGACCGATCCAAGTGGAAAGCTTGTCTGAGAGGAAGTACATCTATGTGGTAATAGATGCTTTCACTCGATACATTTGGATCGAATTTCTGAAAGAAAAATCAGAGACTCTAGAGATTTTTAACATCCTTGCCTTGCAACTTAAGAGTGAGAAATGGGGAATTAAGACTATATGGAGTGATAATGGTGGTTAATTTTAGAATAAATAATTTAACTTATTTTGTATGAATTAGAGTATTGTTCTCTATTCTCCGCACCATATACACCAAAACAAAATGGTTTAGTTGAAATAGAAAATAGAACCATGTAAGAAATGTTCAGAGCTATGTTGTATGGGAATCAGGTAGTAAAACAGTTTTGGGCTAAGACAATCAATACTACTTGTTACATCATCAACCTGGTATATGCTAGAAAAAAGATCAACAAGACACCTTATGAAATTTGGAAGTAAGGTCACCAAGTGTTAGCTATTTTTGTATTTTTGGGTGTTCATGCTACATTCTAAATGACAAAGATGAGTTGGGCAACTTCGACTCTCGAATTGATGATGGTATTGTTTGGTTACTTAGGAACTAGTTATGCTCATAGAATCTACAAGAAGCACAAAATGGGTTCAAGAAATTGTGAATGTTGTATTTGATGATGGTTCATATCAGCATTTGAGAGTTCAACCCATAAATTTTGAGTCGCATGCGTCACAAGTAATTGATGCACCTACACTCGCAATTACAACTTCATGTTCTGACGAACAAGAGATTGTGCGATCAGATGATGCTGAACGAAATACAACTAGTATATGTGCATAGGAATCACTCCTGAAAAAATGTTATAGGAGTGATTCAAGGGGTAGAGTTGTTAGTGGTAAGCAAATTGATTTCAAGGAGATTGTACGTTTGCTTTCTTTGTGTCAATGATTAAACCAAAGAATCACAAAGAAGTGTTTCTAGATGAGTATTGTATTGAGGTAATGCAACAGAAATTTGAGCAGTTTGAAAGAAGTGATGTGTGGAATTTGACTTCAACACCAACAAATGTTAATGTTGTTGGAAAAAATTGGATCTTTAACAAAAATGATATATGAAAGTGTTAATGTTGTGAGAAACAAGATCAGGTTGCCAGCTCAAGGCTATTCACAGGTAGTAGATGTGGATCTTTAGGAAATATTTGCACCAATAGCACATCTTGAATCAATTAGGTTTTTGCTTGCCATGACGTGTGAGTTAAAATTCAAGTTATATTAGATGGATGTTAAAAGTACTTTCTTAAATGGAGTCGTACACGATAAAGTTTATGCTGAGCAACTAAAGGGGTTCAAAAACCTTTAGCATCCTAATAATGTTTTCAAACTTAAGAAAGCAATCTATGGTTTGAAACAAACACCCCAAGTCTAGTACGAACATTTGACCATATTTTTGGTTAAGCAAGGATATAAATGTGAGAATGTGGAAAAAAATCTCTTTGTTCTGAATGATGGATATCATCTGATGATTATATAAATTTATGTTGATGACATAGTGTTTGGTTCCACCACTACAAGAAAACAGACGATTTATTACCACACTAGTGATCGCAAGTGGTTGCAAATAGCATATTTGCTACCACTTTGCAACCACGGGATGTGCTCGTAAATCTTTTGTCACAAATTTTCGTGGTCGCAAATTTGTGATTATTTTACGACTACTGTAATAGTTGTATATTTTGCGACTAATTAGTAACCATAATGTCGTCACAAAAAATTAAAACTAATTTGCCACTTTCAAAGAGTTATAAATTTTGCGACCAAATTGCTATTACGCCTTCATCACAAAACCCATGGTCACAAATTGCTCAAAAAAGTTTATCACCAATTTGCGACTACATTCAAAATAATACGTATAATTATAATTTAAAAATGAAAAAAATAATATTTTTTTTTGAAATATGGTCGCGAATTGGTCAATAAACATTGTGACCAATTTGCGACCATCTTGTTTATATAAACACGATGGCCACAAATCGGTCATAAAAATTATAATAGATTTGCGACCATCCTGTTTATATAAATAGTGTAGTCGCAAATTGATCACAAAAGTATGACCAATTTGCAATCACGGTTTAATATTTTCTAAAGAAGAATAAAAATTACAATAATAAAATATTTGAAAATTAAAAATTAGAAAAAATTAAAATAATCGATATTTAATTAAATATTTAACATTTCATAATTATAATTAATTTTTAGTTAATTAATTATCTTTAATATTTATTCATTATTAATTATTAATAATATTTATTTGTAATAATTATTAATTGTTATTAATAATTATTTTCAATATTTATTACTTATAAATATATTTTAATTAATATATATTCATTTATTTTATTAATTTATTAATTAGTAATTATTTATTAATTATTAATTTTGTTAATTAAATATAAATAAAATTATTAAAAGAAAATTCTAAATATATATTAATTATAAAATAAAATTTACAATATATTTAACAATTATAATTACAATAAAATGAAAACATAAAATTAATTATTGTCGGGTGGCAAGAATTGAAAATTTCCAAGTGAAAATGATGACGACACATTTGACGGTCCAGTAGGTGGCGTCATGTTTGGCATGGCATTGTCTCTCATAAATATCAGAAATCCGGGATCCATCCGTTTGGTGTAACTCACAAGCATCTCCAAGATTTGTATGCGGTTTTGTTGATCTTGGTCCAGTAGTTCACGTTGTAGTCATTCAACATCAAAGTTGAGAAACTCATTCTTCCATACAAGCATTTGCTGCAATTACTCGCGGCGAGTAATTGTTATTGAAGCACGATGAAAACGGAAGAACTTGTTCTGAAGCCGTATTTGCGCCTACCGGTGTTGTGAATCCGGTTAAGACTGTCAAGACCATAACGCCGTCCTCTTTTATCAAGAATAAAAGACTAAAAATCATTACAAATTGAATTAGTAAAAATCAAAATAAAATACAACAAACTTTACAAAATTTAGATAATACCTGAATGAGTATTTCATTCATTTCATCCTAGTCAACACTAGTCGGCCGAAAATATCGTCAAACGTTTCACAAGAATTCACCTTAACGATCGCTATTTTTTCTTCGATGTTTTTTGTTTGCTTCACCGATTTTTTTTACTTTCAAATTGACATACGTCCCATCTTCTTTTGTGTGCGTCTGTATAAAAACTTTTCCAGTAGAGATTAGTTGTCCCAAGTCATTTTCCTAATTTTTTAAAATATGGTAAATAAATAAAAAAATTGAATTAAACTTTAAATTTAAATTTTAAGATACGTATTATATTTTGTTGAATCTGAATATATGATTTATGGCCCGACAAATATTTGTGCAGATCAAGGTCATCCCGAGAGGAGTTATGGTTGTTAGATGATTTTCTACTCCTCTCATTCACTATTTCCGTTTCCTAGTAATCTATCATTGTACTGTACAAACTAGGTGAGATTCACCGCATACGTTTGCCGGCTGTATAAACCGTGCTCACCATTCCTTTCATCTGTGGAATACAGATGGATTAAAATTCTTTTCGTACAACTGAAGTGATCACAAGATCCTAGGTGTACGATTGCTTTAAAATTAATTTTTTTTTATAAAAGTACTAATTAATAATTTATTTGTAAAAAATAATTAAAAATATTAAAAAATAAAAAATACTTTAAGTATGTGTTCCCCGTTTCAGTGTCCAAGGACGGAAACTCTTCGTCCTCGTACTCCTCTGGTTCCTGAAACCGGTTTGAAGGCTCAGTTTTTAGGAACTGAATGTGGGGTGAATGCATATTGTGGGAGGAGGCGGGAGGCCACTCTTGTAGAGGCAATTGGTGGGTTTGAGGAGGCTTATGAGCTTCGACCAAAAGATGACAGGTTTTATCGTCTTCCACGGTCTCTCATCAATCTACCGGAACTTGCCATATTTTCTTAGTGTTTGGATGTGTTTGAGAGAATTTAGAGGGTTTTTTGTAGTTGCAATGTTTGAAGTGAGAAATATGGGAAGGAGAATTTAGAAAAAATTTGTGACGACGTATTAAATTGGGGGAAGTTGAAAATTCCAAAAAATTTCAAACTTCTCCCAAATTAATTGGTGCTCGCAAATTGGTGTAATATTTATGACCAGTTTGCGATCATATATTAAATGGAGAGATTTGAAACTTTTCGAAAATTCCATTGGGGGAATTGAAATTCCAAAAATTTTCAACCTCCCACCAAAAATTAATTGGTGGTCGCAAAAATGCGACCAATTTGTGACCACCCACTAGTTTTTTTTCCTGGTCGCAAATTGGTTACTATTTTTGTGACTAATTTGCGATTACCTTTAAAAATCCATGGTGATCGCAAATTGGACGCAAAAATAGTGACCAGTTTGCGATTACATGTAAACAATACAAGATAGCCGCAAATTGGTCACAAAAGAGTAACCAGTTTGCGACCACATATGAAATTTTGTCATATAGTCGCATATTGGTGAATCTTTTGTGACTAATTTGTAACTACAACTTATTTTCGTGACCAATTTACAACCATACTCCAAATGTGGTGGCAAAATAGTCACAAATAATACCTTAAATCCTAAGTTTAATGAACTTTTAGAAATTATGAATTATATGAAACTAATTATAATATTATAAGTTGTATAAACTTTCAATTATTAAGTACACAATAACAATTAACATATTTATCAAATTTGTAAATCATTTTACTAAAACACTTTACATATTTTCTTAACCTTATAATACACATTATAAACATTATATGTTTCTTAATTTTTTTACAACATATTTATGGTTTCTAATTGTATATTTGACTTATAATTATTTGTACATACATAGTATTCAAATTGTATAAAATACATAAAAACATGTAAAAATACATCGGTGGTCGCAAATTAGCCACAAAAAGTGACCATTTTGCGACCACATATGAAATTTCTAATTGGTGGCTGCAAATTGATTGCTCTTTTGTAACCAATTTGTAACTATATTTTATTTTTGTAACCAATTTGCAACCACACTCCAAATGTAGTGGCAATACAGTGGCAAAGTAATCACAAATAATACCATAAACCCTAAATTTAATGAATTTTTAGAAATTATGAATTATATGAAGCTAATTATAACATTATGTATTGTATAAACTTCCAATTACTAAATACACAACAACAACTAACACATTTATCATATTAGTAAATCATTTTACTAAAACATTTTAAACATTTCTTTAACCTTATATTACACATTATAAAAATCATATATTTCTTAATTTTTGTACAACGTATTTATGGTTTTAATTGTAAATTTGAACTTATAATGATTTCTACATGCATAGTATTGAAATTTAAAGTTTGAAATATGTAAAATACATAAAAACATGTAAAAATGCACCCGTGGTTGCAAATTGGTTGCAAATTGGTTGCAATAATAACGACCAATTTGCAACCACGTAATAAAAATTACTTGTAGTCACAAATTGGTCGCTATTTTTACCACTAATTTGCGACCACTTAAGAAATTGCAAACTGTAGTCGCAAATTGGTCACAAAAATAACTACCAATTTGCGATTATATGGTAATTTTTATTACATGCACTCAAATTGGTCGCTAAGTAGCGACTAATTTGCGATTATGATTTAATTTTGACGTTATGGTCGCTCTTGGGTCGTTATATTAGCGACCAATTTGTGACCACGTCTTATGAAATTAGTAATAAGATTTATAAGAAGTTTTGAATCGCTAATGGAAAGTAGTCGTTTGACTTTGTGAGACCAATAACTATTAGCTCTCTGACTGCTCTCGATCGCCCGAGTTGACGCGATTCTGAATCTTCTGGCATTGCCAGATGGTGTGATCTGGAGAGAGAAATTAGGAATTGAGAATTTGAGATTTAGGAAAAATGGAAAACGGGCGGGAGAATGGCACATGCGGTATTGTTTTTGAGAGTTTTTGTACATAAATGTTCCCGCGCATATAACCACGGTTTTATATGCCACAGTTTTATAAGTAAAATGGTTTATAAAAAAAATACATTTTTACATTTGCCCAAATTTGGCATAGTTAATTTGTATAAAGCAACTGAGAACAAAATATATTACATATCTTCGTCATCATTGCCATTTGAAGATGAAAATTTACACTAAAATTCATCTTCTACTTCAATATCTCCAACGTCGAAATTAATTTTTTTGCTTTGATTAACTCTATCAACCAAACGATCGACTTCTATCTCGTCAACCAGCTTTACCTCTTCCTCATTGTCTTGTTGCAAAAGGCTTCTTTGTTCTTATAGTTTCCCAAAATATTAGCTCTTGGACTAACTTTGATAACACTAAGCCTATCTTCTTTATGATGATTTGGTCTACGAATAAGGAATATAACAAATTTGGTCTACTTGAGCGGTTGCGCTACACAATATAATTAAACGTAAATTAGTTAATTATATAAATAAATTTATATAAATTTACGTAATAAATATTATTATTACTTAATAATTATTTATTTTTAAATTAGTTACGTACCTAGAATAAATTGTTCGTATTTATAGTATTTTTTTGATGATAAGACATCAACGATATCATTTTCTGACTTTTGAGTGCCTTTGGAAACCGTAGGATTGTACCATTCAGATTTAAAAAGTATGATCTTCAAATTTAGGAGTCCAACATACTAAAATTGAATGATATTTGTTAAAACCCCGTAAAAATTAGCTTCATCATATATATCTGAGTTATTGTCTCTTTTGACACAAATGCAATAGTTAAATGTCTTTCTTTGTGTCTATGTTTCTTCGTGTGGAACATATAACCTGTTGTAAAATTGATCGTCCAAGTTGTCGCTTTGTTCATAGAGCGTTGCACTAATTCTTGAACACATATAGGAAAATCACATGCATCTGTTGAAGTATTTGCATTGACCTATCATATATATATTAATTAGTATTTCTAAATTATGAAAATTATAAACGACATATATATATATATATATGTATTAATTATATGCATACATAATCTCGAATACATATTTGAAATTCTTTTTCTCTTTTCGATGAAATGTCATATTCAAATATATATGGATATGTACCACGAATTCGATCTTCAAACATGATATAAAATTCAATGAAATTGTAATATATATACTGCTTGATTAGAATTTAAGAAAATATCAATTATCATTTTGTAAGGAAATTATTTTCATAAAAGCGTATCCTCTCAAGTGGACAAAAAATATTCACAATTTCGTAAAACATATACATGTGCATATTTGTATTCTTTTCCAGATAGCCATATTTTTTTACTTTTACCACTTAGACGACACATGTAAGTGAATAAATCCGACACTACAAGATCCGGATACACCGAGACTTCACCTTCATCGAATCTAGTAGACATGTATATATATACACAATTCAGCACAAAAAATGAACTAAACGTAAAAATAAAATAATTAATATACACAATAATTTACGGTAACTATCTAGTTTTTGTGCGTATATAGGTAGCAAAGTAGTGCTCAAAGAAGTAAGATATCTCATCATTCACATCTGATTCAACAATCGATCCCACAACATATCGTTTTTTCTTCAACTTGCTTTTCCATTTTTTTTAAAACTTCGAAATGGATACATCCACCTATATTGCATATCTCCACCCAATTCAGCTTAGTATGACAGATATATAGGTAGGTGATTCATGACGTCAAGATGCAGGTGGAAAGATCTTCTCCAAATTGCAAAAAGTTAAAACTATGTTTTCCTTTAGAATTAGGACACAACTTTGTTGCAATGATCTGGAGCATAAATCGCGGAAAAATCCTCTAATCCTTGGATTACTCAAATTTGAATCAAGTAATTAACTAATACATGCAATTATTATTATATATGTAAAAAATAAAATGCTTAATTTCATATACCAGATAATGTCAGATGAACATTTCGTGGTAAAAGTTCTGCAAATATATAAGGCAAGAGCCTCTCCATAAAAACATGACAATTTTGACTTTTCATGTCCGAGAACTTTATTTCGTCCATATCCACACAGTTCGCTAAATCTGTGGCATAGCTATCCAAAAATTTAATCTCATTTTGACACATTCCAATAAGCGTTCTTTGGCTTTTTTGTCAATCTAAATACAGGGAGTGGAGCATTACCCTGACCATCCACGTGCAGCTCTTTTCGAGAGCAAAACTTCGCAATGTTCAACCTTGACTTAACTATATCTTTTGATTTATCCTTGACATTTATAACAATATTTATGATGTTATCGAAACAATTCTTCCCTATATGCATCACATCAAGATTATGTCGTAGGTTAAGATCCGTGCAGTATGGCAACTCCCAAACTATGCCTTCTTTGTGCCAATTATACTAGCTTCCATACCGTTCCTGTTCTGATTCATGACCATTTCCAACCGCAATCAGATGTTCTTAAAGGATTGAAAGATTTTATCCGCTTGTATAAAACTTGTTCGCTGGTCAATGATTGTGGTGGATAGTCATTCAAATTGTGTTTGCCATTTAAAAATTTTGTTTTATTTTTTTGTAATGGATGATCCTTAGGAAGAAACCTTCTGTGACAATCAAACCAACACGTGTTTCTACCATTTGGTAACTGAAATGTTTGGTATCATCCATAAAAATTGGACAAGACAATCTACCATGCGTTGTCCATCCTGACAATATTCCATACGTTGAAAAATTGCTTATACAGTAACACAAATTTTAAATTAAACCAAAATTCTTTCAGCTCATCAATCAAAGGTTGGAAGAATATATCCTGACTAGCGTGCGGATGATTTGGCCACGAATTCAGAATTGTAAGAAACAAGTACTCTTTCTTCATAAACATATCAGGTGGTAAGTTATATGGAGTGATAATCACCGGCCATAATAAATGATTGCGAGACATCTCAAATGGATTTAACCCATTAGTACATAAGCCAAGATAAACATTTCGAGATTCAGCAGCAAATCTTGGATGTAGATGTTGAAATTTTCTTCACTCCGCAGCATCAGATGGATGACTCATTTCTCCATCTTTTGCTTCATGCTCTGCGTGCCACCTCATTGCCGCTGCAGTTTTCTCCCTTTGATACATTCTCTTCAGTCTGTTGCCTATATGTAAATGCCACATACGAATGAAAGGTATTCTCGTCCTACCCTCCCTTGGCTTATATCGGGGAGGGGGGGGGGGTAATAGCAAAATATACATTTTCCTATTTTCATATTTTTTTCCAGAAGATCATACAATTGTGAACACACACGTCAATTGTATAAAATGGAAGCCCTATTTTGTACAGTTTTTTGGTTTTGTATTATGAACCTATTAGCTGATTCTCCTCGGGCAAATATTCAGTAAAAAGATCCACCCATGAGTTCATGCATTTTTCAGAAAAATTAAAATCAAACTTAATGTTTATGAACCAAGTATCTAAAGATAACTTTGAATGCCCTTCATGACAACCATTATACAACCGATTTGTGGCAGATTCTAACATGTTGTAAAAATTTTGTGCTTCTTAATTAGGTTCTTCTATATTATTAAAGTCATCTTAGTGATGATTTTAATACTCATCAGTCGTAGTCTCACAAAATACATGCGTCACTATTTCAACATATCTATTATCGGAGGTACCTACTGTTTCTTCACTAGCACGTGTACCTCCTTGACTTCCATGGATATTGAAACACCCCTTCCTAGATTATCAGTCCAAAGAGGTTGTTCCCTTTCGGATTCACCAAGAAAATCCGAGTCTAAGGTCCATATTTTAGGGTCTTTTATTTAGTCTAAGTCCAATTTCGAGTTATTCAGAGATTCATGAGTTTTTAGAGTCATTTATAGAGTCATAATATAAAATATCCGGAATTTTATTGAAGTATAGGAGTAGGATTTGTTACAACATGATAATTTGCCCGAAGGCTTACACATTCAACGATCCTAACTACTTGGACCAATACACCACCCATATACTCGGGCCACCAGTCTTGCGCTCAAGCCAAATCCTTACCACGATCACCATCTTTTCCTGAAAAAGGCCAAAGCCGCATAATTATTCTGGACTTAAACAACATTACTCGACCAGGCTTAAGAAAATGCATGAATGAATGCAACTCATGCAAAACCCATCATTTCTCTAAGTTTAACTTAGAATTCGACCAAAGCAAACTCAGTTCGGATTTGGGCAGATCTGATCGACCAACCGGCCATGGTAGGAATCACCCGAATCCCTTTGGCCAGCCGATACTTGCCCTGAAAGAATCGATCCGGACTATGGGCAGGTCAGGCCGACTATCTGACCGGGAAGGTTTCACCCAATTCCGATCACTCAGCCAAGTTTACCTAGCTATCCCGCTTTGGTCCAACACAATGGGGTTCGACAAGGCCGCCCATACAATGCTTCATAAGGAGACATTCTGATGCTCGTCTGGAAGCTATTGTTGTATGATAATTCGGCTAAGGGCAAATATTTTTCCCATGATCCGCCCTAATCCAAGACACATGCCCGCAACATGTCCTCGAGTGTATGGATGGTTCGTTCGGATTGCCCATCCGTTTGGGGGTGGTAAGCCGTGCTCATGTACACCCTCGTTCCTAAGGCCTTTTGGAATGCCTTCCAAAAATGGGCCGTAAATCGTGGATCCCGATTGGAGACAATGCTTACCGGAACTCCATGCAATCGGACTATCTCTTCCACATAACATGCTGCAATTCTTTCAGCCCCATCCGTTTTCTAGATAGCAAGGAAGTGTGCCGACTTGGTCAGCCTATCCACGACCACCCAGATAGCATCATGTCATGCCTTGGTCCTTGGTATCCCACTCACAAAATCCATTGTGATATGGTCCCATTTCCATTCCGGAATGGGTAAGTTTTGCAACAAACCACTCGGGACTTGGTGTTCTGCTTTGACCAGTTGGCAAGTCGGACACTTAGCCACCCATTCAACCACATTTCTCTTCAGTTCTGCCCAATGGTAGTACCACTTCAAGTCTCGGTACATCTTACTCGCACCCGGGTGAATTGCGAATTTGGACTGATGTGCTTCCCTTAGGATTTCTTCTCTTAATTCCCATACATTAGGAACACACACCCGTCCTCTTATCACAATTGTCCTGTTGTTCGATTTCCTATACTCGGACTGGTTGTTCTGGACCGCTTGGTTCAGCAGTTCATCTTTTTCTTGGGCTATTCGGATTGTATTCAATAGATCTACCCGATTTGCTGCGTCTATACCTAACGGTTCTGGTTCACTTGATATTGCATTCAAATGTATCATCTTAACCAGTCCGACAAGGGTTTCCGCATCCTTTTCCGCATGAACATCCGAACGCCTCCTACTGCATCCGCCATAAGATTTGCCTTTCCCGGGTGGTAGGCAATATCTAGGTCATAATCAGCCACAAATTCCATCCACCTTCTTTGCCTAAGGTTCAATTCGGGTTGAGTGGAAATGTACTTCAGACTCTTATGGTCGGTAAAAACTTGCTCTTTGGCTCCATACAAGTATGACCGCCAAATCTTCAATGCAAAGATTACTGCCACCATTTCTAAGTCATGAGTGGGATAGTTTCCTTCATGTTTTCCCAATTGCCTTGATGCATAGGCAATCACTCTACCCTTTTGCATCAGAACAACACCCAGCCCAGTTTTGGATGCGTCTGTGTATACCGAATAGGGCTCATCCGGTTCAGGTAGTGCCAAGACTGGTGCAGTCGTCAACATCCCCTTCAACCGTTGGAAACATTCCTCGCACTCGTCTGTCCACTCGTACTTATCATCCTTCCCGGTTAGACAAGTCATGGGGTAAGCCATTTTCGCAAACCCATTGACAAACCGTCTATAATATCCTGCCAAACCCAAGAAGCTCCTAATCTCAGTTGCATTCCGAGGCCTTGGCTAATCCTTGATAGCCTTTAATTTCTCCGGGTCTACTGACACCCCTTGATCCAACACAATGTGTCCCAAGAACCCAATACTTCTCTGCCAAAAGCTACACTTGCTCAGCTTGGTGTAAAGCTTATGCTCCTTTACCCGTTCTATCACCACCCTTAGATGATTTTGGTGCATTTCATGGCCTCTTGAATAGATGAGGATGCCATCAATGAAAATGATAACAAACTCATCCAAACAATCCCGAAATACACTATTCATCATCTTCATAAAGGCTGCCGGTGCATTGGTTAAACTGAATGCCGTCACTACAAACTCGTAGTGTCCATATCTTGTCTGGAACGCTGTCTTCCAAATATCCGATGGCTCAATTGGAATTTGGTGATATCCCTGGGCCAAATCGATCTTTGAGAACCAAGTCGCACCTCTGAGTTAATCCAACAACTCATCAATTCGGGGTAATGGGTACTTGTTCTTTACCGTAACCCGATTCAATCCTCGATAATCGATGCAAAGCCTAAATCTTCCATCCTACTTTTTCACAAAAAGCACCGGTGCACCCCAAGGTGACTCACTCGGTGATACAAGCCTCGATTCAAGGCTTATATGCGCGTGGGCTGTTTGGAGAAGGTTAGGTGAGAAACTCGGCCTTAGACTTCTTGGATAGGGGTTTTAGGGTTGGTATACGATGGAAAGGTGAAGTGAACCACACGAGGGGTGATGAACCTCGTGATAAATCACAAACTTAGAGCTAGGAGGGCTGGTCTCAACTAGATTCTAAGCGCACAAGATTCTTGAGAGAAAACTTGTTGGAAGAAAAGTTCTACTTTATTAATATCAAAAAGGTTGTCGAACTACAATGCTGGAAGGAGCCTTATTAATATGCTCGAGAGCTTGACCTACTAGGGTCAACTCAAATAAGAAAAGAAAAATTTATAGAAGTGCACAAAAGGAAAAGATACAAAAGTGTATAATCGAAAAAGGACCTATTCCTAAAATGTCTTTGACTTAATAAATGTAAAATATTTTAAATCCTACCCTGCAAAACAGAAAGAGGCAAATATTCTTATTCAAAACTTACCTTACTTACCTCACGGCAAAGAAATGGAAGGTGGCCGTCCTTGTGGCATGCACGCGCCCTGCTCCTAGTCTTCGACTTGGAGTAGGGTTAGGAATCTTTGGGCCCTGACCTCTCTTGCCACTAAGCCCCAAGTCTCTGATGTTCCTTGTGTTGTTGAGAAGCCTTTGGACTCTTCTTTGCACTTCTGGCCCATTGTCCTTAGTCGATCTTCCTCTAGGAGCATGTCGACCCATAACTGAATTTGTGGAAGAGTGCCCTTGATCTGCTTCTTGTCATTGCTCCTTGAGGTATCACTGGTGTATAGACTTCCTCTAGGTGCATGTCCTGGATCTGGTAGCTCATGTGGTCCGAGTCTTCTTGTGTGGAAGTGGAAATGTGCGTGTACTCGGCTGGATCGGCTGTACCGGCTGGATTTTGCGAGGTACTGGCCGGAATGCCTTCAGGGCCGGCCAAATTGATCCCGGAGTCAGTGGCATCACCAAGGGGACCGGCGGTGTCATCCACGTCACCACCAAGTGTGCCGGAAGCTTGGGCCTCTCCGCCGGCAATGCTGACCGGTCTGGTCCTATTGGTCGAGGGTCCGGCGGTACTGCTTGGTCCGGCAGACGTGCCAAATGGCCCGGCTGTCTCGGGCAAGCTTCCTGGTCAGCCAGGTTGGTCTCTTGGCTGGATGTACGACCTGATGTCCTGGTGTTGGCCATTCTTGTATGGCTCAAATCTTCTCTTCATCAACTTGTAGGCCCTGTGAACTTACAACAAAACCTAAAAAGACAAGCTTATCAGTACAAAAGGTTCACTTCTTGAGATTGGCATAAAGCTCTTCTTGTCGAAGGGTTTTAAATACCATCTCAAGATGTGTGAGGTGTTCCCGTAGGCACTTACTAGAAACTAATATATCATCAAAGTAAACCACTACAAACTTAGTGATGTACGCCCTAAGAACTTGGTTCATAAGGCGCATGAAGGTGCTTGGGGCATTAGTCAAGCCGAATGGCATGACTGTCCACTCGTATAGCCCTTGCTTTGTCTTGAAAGCAGTCTTCCATTCATCACCTTCCTTCATCCTGACCTGGTGGTATCCACTCTTGAGGTCTATCTTGGAGAAGACCGTGGCTCCACTCAGCTCATCTAGCATGTCATCCAACCGTGGTATTGGATGCCGGTACTTGACACTGATGTTGTTGATTTCTCGGCAGTCCACGCACATTCGCCAAGTCCCATTCTTCTTGGCCACTAGTAGCACTGGTATGGCACATGGACTGAGGCTCTCTCGAACATAGCCTTTCTCCAGGAGCTCCTTGACTTGCTTCTCAAGCTCCTTGGACTTCTCTGGACTCATCCGGTAGGCTGGCCGGTTGGGCAGGGCTGCTCCGGGCTCTAGATCGATCTGGTGTTCTATGCCACGTAAAGGAGGCAAGCCTGCTGGTATCTCCTCTTGAAACACATCCTGGAACTTGTTGAGGAGAGTTGCTACTTCAGGAGGTAGCTCTACCTGTTCTTTCTCTATATTCAACACTTCTTTGAAAACCATTAGTAGCATTAGATCCTTCGAGGCTAAAACTCTCCGGACATGGCTTGGTTGAATGAGAAAATTAGATTTAATGAGCTTCTTTTCCTTACTCATTTGCTGTTGAAGCTCATGTACCTGGGCAGGTGTGAGAGGAGCTAGGCTGACCTTTCTCTTGTCATGCATGAAAGTGTAGAGATTGGTTCAGCCATCATGCCTGGTCTCCTTGTCAAACTGCCATGGTCTTCTTAGTAGAAGATGGCCAGCTTGCATGGGCACCACATCGCACACGACTTGGTCTTATTACTTGCCCCCACTGAATGGCACAGTGACTTGCTCATGGATCTTGAGCTCCACTTTGTCATCGAGCCATCTCAGTCTATATGGTCGAGGATGCCTTGTCTTCTCTAGACCTAGCTTATCAAACATATATGCACTAGCAACGTTAGTGCAAGAACCACCATCTATGATGAGGTTACATACCTTGCCCTTGATGGTGCAACGGCTGTGGAAGATGTTCTCCCTTTGGATGGTCTCTGAAAGATCCACCATTGCACTGAGGATGCGTCTAGTGACCAGCACTTCCCCCACATCAGGGAACTCAATGTCACCATATTCCTCTTCTGGTTCATAGTCCTTTTCATCTTGGGACTCATATTCTCCAGCCTCCGTAATCAGCATGACCCATCTTAGGCTTGCTGCGGATGTCTTGGCTCTTACGTTTGCTGTGCTGCTCAGCCTGGACAGATAGGTGGAACAAGTCTTTGAAGTCATTGTAGATTTGCCTTTCCACTTTGCGGCTGATTCTTTCTTGGAGTCCATCCAAGAATTGTGCCATCAATGCTTCTTCATCATCATTGAGCTCTAGTCTGTTCCTTAGCTTCTCGAACTCTTCATAGTACTCCTCTACTGATTTGGTACCCTGCTTAAGAGTACGAAACCGACGTTGCAAGTCCCTATGAAAGTAAGGTGGAACAAACCTTTGTCGCATGACATTCTTCATGTCGACCCACGAGTCTATGGGCCTCATTCTTTTCCTCCTTCTGTTAGATACCTCACGATCCCACCAGATGAGGGCATTATCCGTGAGTTGTGCTACTGCCATTGAGACTCTCCTAGGCCCTTGTTGGTTGTAATGATCAAAGATATGATCCATTCTTCTCTCCCAATCTAGGTAAGCCTCGGGGTCTACTTTTCCTGCAAAACTTGGAGGAGTTAGCTTAGCATAAGGATGAGTTACCCGGTTGTAGGCGTGTTCATCTCCATCCTCATGATGTCTAGGAGGCATTCTTGGTCTCTGGTGAAGACCATATGGCTCAAAGCCATCATCTTCTGCCTCTGGTTGCCGTGGAGGTCCTCTCGGCCTATGGTGATAGTTATGAGGTTGTGTGTCCTCATCTCCATCTGGCTGGGGCTCCTCCTGTTCGTGTCGTATCCTAAGGTGCTCAGGACCCTCAGGACAGTCTTGCTCAGCTCTCACGTGCCTTATGGCCTAGAATCTCACCGGTCTTTCCACGCGCTCCAACCTCTTGCCTATTGATGCGAATTTCTTTGGAGAGTGGTGAACATGGCCATCATGGCTTTGGTTGCTTCTCTATTTTCTTCTGCCATTGCGTACCACAAAGATAGAAAACAAGTTATGCTACTCCTAAATTGTTAGGAGGGTTTTATTTTTATAAGGGATTCGAAAAAATGCAAAAGGAAAATTCTAAGGAATGGAAAATTCGAATATATGGAGATTTGAATAAAAGGAAATTTTTTTGACAACTATTGCTAGCTGTCCAATTCGAAATCTTTTGGTATTTTTCCTATTTTCTTTTTCTTTTCTTTTTCTTTTCTTTTAATTTAACTTAAAATAATAGATATATGATTCTAACAAAAAGGAAAGTCGAATATAGCAATGCAAGAATTATTCTAGAACCTAGTGATGCATGTAGGAACTAGATGCACTCGGTATGAATTTATATGTTATTTTTTTTATTTTCTGGAATGAAACTTAAACTAATGCAAGAACAAGAAACAAGACAAGCTAAAGGATAGAAACAACCTGGTTTAGGAGCTTTAAGCTTTGATACCAAAATGATACAAGCCTCGATTCAAGGCTTATATGCGCGTGGGCTGTTTGGAGAAGGTTAGGTGAGAAACTCGACCTTAGACTTATTGGATAGGGGTTTTTGGGTTGGTATTCGATGGAAAGGTGAAGTGAACCACACGAGGGGTGATGAACTTTGTGATAAATAACAAACTTATAGCTAGGAGGGCTGGTCTCAACTAGATTCTAAGCGCACAAGATTCTTGAGAGAAAACTTGTTGGAAGAAAAGTTCTACTTTATTAATATCAAAAAGGTTGTCGAACTGCAATGCTGGAAGGAGCCTTATTAATATGCTCGACAGCTTGACCTACTAGGGTCGACTCAAATAAGAAAAGAAAAATTTACAAAAGTGCACAAAAAGAAAAGATACAAAAGTGTATAATCGAAAAAGGACCTATTCCTAAAATATCTTTGACTCAATAAATGTAAATATTCTAGATCCTACCCTGTAAAATAGAAAGGGGCAAATATTGTTATTGAAAACTTACCTTACTTACCCCACGGCCAAGAAATGGAAGGTGGCCGTCCTTGTGGCATGCACGCGCCCTGCTCCTAGTCTTCGACTTGGAGTAGGGTTAGGAATCTTTGGGCCCTGACCTCTCTTGCCACTAAAGCCCAAGTCACTGATGTTCCTTGTGTTGTTGAGAAGCCTTTGGACTCTTCCTTGCACTTCTGGCCCATTGTCCTTAGTCAATCTTCCTCTAGGAGCTTGTTGACCCATAAGCTGAATTTGTGGAAGAGTGCCCTTGATCTGCTTCTTGTCATTGCTCCTTGAGGTACCACTGGTGTAGAGACTTCCTCTAGGTGCATGTCCTGGAGCTGGTAGCTCATCTGGTCCGAGTCTTCTTGTGTGGAAGTGGAAATGCGCGTGTACTCGGCTGGATCGGCTGTACTGGCTGGATTGTGCGAGGTACTGGCCGGAATGCCTTCAGGGCCGGCCAAGTTGATCCCAGAGTCGGTGGCATCACCAAGGGGACCGGCGGTGTCATCCATGTCACCACCAAGTGTGCCGGAAGCTTGGGCCTCTCCGCCGGGAATGCTGACCGGTCTGGTCCTATTGGTCGAGGGTCCAGCGGTACTGCTTGGTCCGGCAGACGTGCCAAATGGCCCGGCTGTCTCGGGCAAGCTTCCTGGTCGGCCAGGCTGGTCTCCTGGTGGATGTACGACCTGATGTCCTCATCACTCGGCCTGATGAATCCTTTATCCAACAGTTCTTCCAACTGTTTCTTTAACTCAGCCATCTCGGCTGGAGCCATACGATATGGCGCTTTTGAGATTGGGGCAATCTCTGGTTCCAATTCAATCGTGAATGGATCCGACCTATCAGGCGGTAACCCGGACAAGGCCTGGAACACATCCGTTAATTCATTGACCACTGGGATATCCTTTAACTCCCAACTCTTCTTAGTTTCCTCGGTGCTTATCGTGGCTACATAGGCCTCGCACCCCTTCTCTTGCATCCGTTCTGCCTGGATTGCTTAGATTACCAAACTTCCCGAGGTGGGTTGGATCCCTTGGAACTTCAATCTCCCTCCCTCTTTCTCAAACCGAACTCGGCCCCTATGACACTCTAGGGTCGCCTTGTTCATTCCCAGCCAGTCCATACCCAAGATTACCTCTTAATCCTTGAGTTGGACGACTACCAAGTTGGCCGGCAAACTGACATTCCCAATCATAACCGGGATGTTCCGTACAATTCCCAGGGAATTCATTATTTGCCCTCCAACCACTTGTACTTTACTCATTCCAGAGATGGGTTCTCCTTGAATCCCACTCTTTTTAAACCATTCCGGGCTTAGAAAGCAATGTGAAGCCCCGAAATCAAACAGGACGTGTGTTTCAACACCGCCCACAACCAAGGTCCCTACACATTCATCCAGAATGCTAAGTACCCTACTGTTTATGCATGCCATGCAATGCTCAATTTTATTTAACAGTTAGGGTTATGTACATACCAGTGATCGAGCTGTACCTGCCCGTATCACTCATGTCTCGCGATAGCTCATAAACCTGCGGTGTTACTGCCTGCCTCTTAGCCACTGGCTCGATTACCCCACGGTAGTCCTTTCGTTCGAGTTGCCTTTCGGCTGTTCCTTTGGGGCAATCCTTCCAGATGTGGCCTGACTTACCACAGTTGAAGCAAGTCCTCGAGTCATCACTCGGCAGTCCTTGCTGTCCGTAATCCATCTTTGGGCAGTTTCGGGTAGCATGTTCCTTGTTACCGCAACGTGCACATGCTCCCATCGCGTTCCAGCATTCCCCACCGTGCCTCCTACCACACATCTTGCATTCCCTAGCTTTTCCTAGGGATTTGCTGGAGTCATCAACCTTATCCCACTTTCTTTTCCGATCACCACCACTTGACTGGCTGTAACGATTTGGGAATTCGGATTCTTTTAACCGGTTCTCCTCCTCGATCCCCTCCTTGATCAAGGCAGCCCTTTCTACCAATTCAGTGACTGATCCGAACTTCTGCGCCAAGCAATGGTTATGGATTTCGACCCTTAGTCCACGCATGAACCGGCGTACTTGCCCGAGTTCATCTTCAAGATCTCTTCCCGCATAACGCCTTAAGCGGTTAAATTCTTCTTCATATTCCGAACAGTTTGGTTCCCTTGAATCAATTCCAGGTATGAACAC
>CM032162.1:39841188-40031645 GCA_018901935.1 Pugionium cornutum | reverse complement strand
TAATGCCCCAAGCACCTTCATGCGCCTTATGAACCAAGTTCTTAGGGTGTACATCAGTAAGTTTGTGGTAGTTTATTTTGATGACATACTTGTTTATAATAAGTGCCTACGGGAACACCTCACACATCTTGAGATGGTCCTTAAAACCCTTGACAAGAAGAGCTTTATGCCAATCTCAAGAAGTGCACCTTTTGTACTGATAAGCTTGTCTTTTTAGGTTTTGTTGTGAGTTCACAGGGCCTACAGGTTGATGAGAAGAAGATTCGAGCCATACAAGAATGGCCAACACCAAGAAACATCAGCCAAGTAAGGAGCTTCCACGGACTGGCCAGCTTCTATAGGAGATTCGTGCCCAACTTCAGCAGTATTGCCTCACCACTGACGGCAGTAGTGAAGAAGAACGTGGGATTCAGCTGGGGAGAAGCTCAGGAGAAGGCATTCAAGGCCTTGAAGGACAGCCTTACACGCGCACCAGTGTTAGTCCTTCCCGACTTCAACAAGACGTTTGAAGTGGAGTGTGATGCCTCTGGAATAGGCATAGGAGCAGTGCTAACCCAGGGAGGGAGACCAGTGGCATACTTCAGTGAGAAGCTAGGTGGTGCCTCACTGAACTACCCCACGTATGACAAGGAGTTTTATGCCCTTGTCCGAGCATTGGAAACTTGGCAGCATTACTTGCTGTCCAAGGAGTTTGTGATCCACACTGATCACGAGACTCTCAAACACCTCAGAGGGCAAACCAATCTCAAGAGGAGACATGCCAGGTGGATGGAGTTCATAGAGACCTTCCCGTACATCATCAAGTACAAGAAGGGCAAAGATAATGTGGTAGCCGATGCACTATCAAGGAGGTTTGCCTTGATATCAACCATGGAGCAAAGGTCCTAGGATTCGAGCACATCAAGGATCTATACAAGGATGATCCTGACCTTGCTGAGAGCTACAAGGAGTGTAGCACAGGGAGTCATGGCAAATCCTACATCCATGAGGATTCTTGTTCCGAGAAAGAAGGCTGTGCATACCACAAGGATCACTAAGGAAGCTTATCATCCGAGAAGCTCATGGAGGAGGACTCATGGGCCACTTTGGTGTCGACAAGACTGTAGCAGTGGTCAAGGAGCACTTCTACTGGCCACACATCAAGAGGACAGTAGAAGCACATTGTGCAAGATGCACCACTTGCAAGAAGGCAAAGTCCAGAGTGCAACCTCACGGGTTGTATCTCCCACTGCCCATACCAACACATCCATGGGTGGACATCTCGATGGATTTTGTTCTAGGTCTGCCCAAGATCAACCACAAAGATGCAATCTTTGTAGTGGTGGACAGATTCTCCAAGATGGCACACTTCATCCCATGTGCCAATGTCAATGATGCCCCACAAACAGCTGAGCTGTTCTTCAGGGAGATAGTACGGCTTCATGGAGTGCCAAGGACCATCGTATCAGACAGGGACACCAAGTTCCTCAGCCATTTCTGGAGGACCCTTTGGAAAAGCTAGGCACGAAGCTACTCTTCTCAACCACTTGCCATCCTCAAACCGATGGCCAAACTGAAGTTGTCAACAGGACACTATCAACTCTTCTCAGAACTACACTAAGGAAGAACCTAAAGACTTGGGTGGAGTGCCTGCCATTCATAGAGTTCGCTTACAACCGAGCCGTGCACTCAGCAACCAAGAAGACACCATTTGAAGTGGTATACGGCTTCAACCCTCTCACCCCATTGGAGCAAACACCACTGCCACCAGCTGATGACCAACCTCAGGAGCATCCAAGGCAGAGTTCATAAGGAGATTACACCAGAGGGTAGCACAAAACTTGGAGAAGAGGACCGGACAGTACGTGACTCATGCCAACAAGGGAAGAAAGGAGGTGATCTTTCAACCAGGCGATTGGGTGTGGCTACACCTCGGCAGGAGAGGTTCCCAAACCTAAGGAGTTCCAAGCTAGCACCAAGAGGAGATGGACCATTCAGAGTGCTCGAGAGGATCAACAACAACGCCTACCGGATCGAGCTCCCAGGTGAGTTTAATGTGTCCAATACGTTCAATGTTACTGACTTAGCCCTTTCCATGCAGATGAACCCGTTTGAGGACAAAACCTACTGAAGAGGAAGGGGATGATGAGGACATCAGGTCGTACATCCAGCCAGGAGACCAGACTGGCCGACCAGGAAGCTTGCCCGAGACAGCAGGACCATCTGGCCCGCCTGCCGGACCAGACAGTACCGCCGGACCTTCGACCTATAGGACCAGACCGGTCAACATCGCCGGCGGAGAGGCCCAAGCTTCCGGCACACTTGGTGGGGACGTGAATGACACCGCCGGTCCCCCTGATGACACCGCCGACTCCGGGATCAACTTGGCCGGTCCTGAAGTCATTCCGGCCAGTACCGCGCACAATCCAGCCGGTACAGCCGATCCAGCCGAGTACACGCGCACTTCCACTTCTACAGAAGAGGACTCGGACCAAATGAGCTACCAGCTCCAGGAAATGCACTTAGAGGAAATCTCAACACCAGTGGTACCTCAAGGAGCAATGACAAGAAGCAGATCAAGGGCGCTCTTCCACAAATTCAGCCTATGGGTCAACAAGCTACTAGAGGAAGATCGACAAAGGACAATGGGCCAAAAATACAAGGAAGAGTCCAATAGCTTCTCAACAACACAAGGGATATCAGAGACTTGGGCTTTAGTGGCAAGAGAGGTCAGGGCCCAAAGATTTAACCCTACTCCAAGTCGAAGACTAGGAGCAAGGCGCATGCATGCCACAAGGACGGCCACCTTCCATTTCTTGGCCATGAGGTAAGTTAAGGTAAGTTTCAATTCGAATATATGCCTCTTTCTGTTTTGCAGGGTAGGATCTAGAATATTTACATTTGAGTCAAAGACATTTTAGGAATAGGTCCTTTTCGTTATGCACTTTTGTATTTTCCTTTGTGCACTTTTGTAAATTTTCCTTTCTTGAGTCGACTAGAAGGTCAAGCTGTCCATATTAATAAGGCTCCTTCCAGCATTGTAGTTCGACAACCTTTTGATATTAATAAAGGAACTTTCAAGTTTTTCTCTAAGAATTTGCGCTTAGAACCTAGTCGAGACCAGCTCTCCTAGCTCTAAGTTTGTGATTTATCACGAGGTTCATCACCCCTCGTGTGGTTCACTTCACCCTTCCACCCAATACCAACCAGAAAATCCCTATCCAGAAGCCTAAGGTCGAGTTTCTCACCTAAACCTCTCCAAACATCCCACACGCATCCAAGCCTTGAATCGAGGCTTGTATCATTTTGGTATCAGAGCTTAAAGCTCCTAAACCAGGTTGTTTCTATCCTTTAACTAGTCTTGTTTTTAGTTCTTGCAATAGTTTAAGTAGTATTCAAGAAAAATCAAAAAGAATAACATCAAACTCCAAAACGAATGCATCTAGCTTCTATGTGTATCACTAAGGCTTAGATTCTCTATTGCATTGCAATTTTCGACTTCCCTTTTTGTTAGAATCATATTTCCATTATTATTAAGTTAAATTAAAAAGAAAAGAAAAAGAAAATATAAAAATACCAAAAAGAATTCGACCAAAAAAAAACAGCTTGCACAAGTTGTAGGTAGTTTCCATTTTATCTATACTTTCCATTTTCAGGTTTTTCCTTTTTCTCAAGTTTTTCCTTTTTGCAAATTTTGAATTCCCCTATAAAAGAAAACCCTCCTAATCAATTTAGGAGCAGAATAACTTGTCTTCTTTCTTTGAAGTACGCAATGGCAGAAGAAAATAGAGATGCATCCGAGGCCATGATGGCCATGTTCACCACCCTCCGAACGCAACTCGCATCATTCGGCGAGAGGTGGGAACGCGTGGAGAGGCCTGTGAGATTCCAGGCCATAAGGCACGTGAGGGCTGAGCAAGACCGTGCTGAGGATCCTGAGCATCTTAGGACACGACACGAACAGGAGGAGCCCCAGCCAGATGGAGATGAGGACACACCACCTCATAACTATCACCATAGGCCGAGAGGACCTCCACGGCAACCAGAGGTAGAAGATGATGGTTTTGAGCCATATGGTCTTCACCAGAGACCAAGAATGCCTCCTAGACGTCATGAGGATGGAGATGAACACACCTACAACCGGGTAATTCATCCTGATGTTAAACTAACTCCTCCAAGTTTTGCAGGAAAAGTAGACCCCGAGGCTTACCTAGATTGGGAGAAGCGAATGGATCATATCTTGATCACTACAACCAACCAGGACCTAGGAGAGTCTCAATGGCAGTAGCACAACTCACGGACAATGCCCTCATCTGGTGGGATTGTGAGGTATCTGACACAAGGAGGAAGAGAATGAGACCCGTAGCCTCATGGGTCGACATGAAAGACCTCATGCGACAAAGGTTTGTTCCACCTTACTTTCATAGAGATTTGCAACGTCGTTTTCGTACTTTTAAGCAGGGTACCAGATCAGTAGAGGAGTACTATGAAGAGTTCGAGAAGTTAAGGAACAGATTGGAGCTCAATGATGATGAAGAAGCATTGATGGCATAATTCTTGGATGGACTCCCAGAAAGGATCAGCCGCAAGGTGGAAAGGCAAATCTACAATGACTTCAAAGACTTGTTCCACCTATCTGTCCAGGCTGAGCAGCACATCAAACGTAAGAGCCAAGACATCCGCAGCAAGCCTAAGACATCTTGGGCACCAAGCAACATTCCCAAGTCTGTAGACAAAGGCAAGGTCATAGAGATCGAGTGAAGGTTCAAGAGCAAGCCTCCTGCCCACCCGTGACCAGAGAGAGCCTGGTAAGTCTCCTAACCCTCAAAGATCATGTGACATAACTTGTTTCAAGTGCAGGGGACGTGGACACATCTCAAGGGAGTGCCCAAACAACCGAGTCATGCTGATTACGGAGGCAGGAGAATATGAGTCCCAAGATGAAGAGGACTATGAACCAGAAGGAGAATATGGTGACATTGAGTACCCTGATGTGGGGGAAGTGCTGGTCACTAGGTGTATCCTCAGTGCAATGGTGGATCCTTCAGAGACCATCCAAAGGAGAACATCTTCCACAGCCGTTGCACCATCAAGGGAAATGTATGTAACCTCATCATAGATGGTGGTTCTTGCACTAACGTTGCTAGTGCGTATATGGTTGATAAGCTAGGTCTAGAGAAGACAAGGCATCCTCGACCATATAGACTGAGATGGCTGGATGACAAAGTGGAGCTCAAGATCCATGAGCAAGTCACTGTGTCATTCAGTGTGGGCAAGTACCAAGACCAAGTCGTGTGCGACGTGGTGCCCATGCAAGCTGGCCATCCTCTGCTAGGAAGACCATGGCAGTTTGAAAAAGACAGGCATGATGGCAACCAATCTCTACACTTCGTGCATGACAAGAGAAAGGTCAGCCTAGCTCCTCTCACACCTGCCCAAGTACATGAGCTTCAACAGCAAATGAGTAAGGAAAAGAAGCTCATTAAATCTAATTTTCTCATTCAACCAAGTCATGTCCGGAGGGCTTTAGCCTCGAAGGATCTAATGCTACTAATGGTTTTCAAAGAAGTGTTGAATATAGAGAAAGAACAGGTAGAGCTACCTCCAGAAGTAGCAACTCTCCTCAACAAGTTCCAGGATGTGTTTCCAGAGGAGATACCAGAAGGCTTGCCTCCTTTACGTGGCATAGAACACCAGATCGATCTAGTGCCTGGAGCAGCTCTGCCCAACCGACCAGCCTACCGGATGAGTTCAGAGGAGTCCAAGGAACTTGAGAAGCAAGTCAAAGAGCTCCTGGAAAAAGGCTATGTTCGAGAGAGCCTCAGTCCATGTGCCGTACCAGTGCTACTAGTTCCCAAGAAGGATGGGACTTGGCGAATGTGCGTGGACTGCCGAGCAATCAACAACATCACAGTCAAGTACCGGCATCCGATACCATGGCTGGATGACATGCTAAATGAGCTGAGTGGAGCCACGGTCTTCTCCAAGAGAGACCTCAAGTGGATACCACCAGGTCAGGATGAAGGAAGGTGATGAATGGAAGACTGCTTTCAAGACAAAGCAAAGGCTGTACGAGAGGACAGTCATGCCATTCGGCTTGACTAATGCCCCAATGCTTAAGGGATCACCTCACACATCTTGAGTTGAAACCCTTCGACAAGAAGAGCTTTATGCCAATCTCAAGAAGTGCATCTTTTGTACTGATAAACTTGTCTTAGGTTTTGTTGTAAGTTCACAGGGCCTACAGGTTGATGAAGAGAAGATTCGAGCCATACAAGAATGGCCAACACCAAAACATCAGCCAAGTGAGGAGCTTCCACGGACTGGCCAGCTTCTATAGGAGATTCGTGCCCAACTTCAGCAGTATTGCCTCACCATTGACGGCAGTAGTGAAGAAGAACATGGGATTCAGCTGGGGAGAAGCCCAAGAGAAGGCATTCCAGGCCTTGAAGGACAGTCTTACACATGCACCAGTGCTTGTCCTGCCCGACTTCAACAAGACGTTTGAAGTGGAGTGTGATGCCTCTGGAATAGGCATAGGAGCAGTGCTAACCAAGGAGGGAGACCAGTGGCATACTTCAGTGAGAAGTTAGGTGGTGCCTCACTGAACTACCCCACTTACGACAAGGAGCTTTATGCCCTTGTCCGAGCATTGGAGACTTGGCAGCATTACTTGTTGTCCAAGGAGTTTGTGATCCACACTGATCACGAGACTCACAAACACCTCAGAGGGCAAACCAATCTCAAGAGGAGACATGCCAGGTGGATGGAGTTCATAGAGACCCCACGATCATCAAGTACAAGAAGGGCAAAGACAATGTGGTAGCCGATGCATCAAGGAGGTTTGCCTTGATATCAACCATGGAGGTCCTAGGATTCGAGCACATCAAGGATCTATACAAGGATGATCCTGATTTGCTGAGAGCTACAAGGAGTGTGGCACAGGAGTCATGGCAAGTTTTACATCCATGAGGGATTCTGTTCCGAGAGAGAAGGCTGCATACCACAAGGATCATTAAGGGAGCTTATCATCCGAGAAGCTCATGGAGGAGGACTCATGGGCCACTTTTGACAAGACTCTAGCAGTGGTCAAGGAGCACTTCTACTGGCCACACATCAAGAGGACAGGAGAAGCTCATTGTGCAAGATGCATCACTTGCAAGAAGGCAAAGTCCCGAGTGCAACCTCACGGGTTGTATCTCCCACTGCCCATACCCACACATCCATGGGTGGACATCTCAATGGATTTGTTCTAGGTCTGCCCAAGATCAACCACAAAGATGCAATCTTTGTAGTGGTGGACAGATTCTCCAAGATGGCACACTTCATTCCATGTGCCAATGTCAATGATGCCACACAAACAGCTGAGCTGTTTTTCAGGGAGATAGTACGGCTTCATGGAGTGCCAAGGACCATCGTGTCAGACAGGGACACCAAGTTCCTCAGCCATTTCTGGAGGACCCTTTGGAAGAAGCTAGGCACGAAGCTACTCTTCTCTACCACCTGCCATCCTCAAACCGATGGCCAAACTGAAGTTGTCAACCGGACACTATCAACTCTTCTCAGGACTACACTAGGGAAGAACCTCAAGACTTGGGTGGAGTGCCTGCCATTCAGAGTTACAACCAAGCTGCACTCAGCAACCAAGAAGACACCATTTGAAGTGTATACGCTTTCAACCTCTCACCCCATTGAGCAAACACCACTGCCACCAGCTGAGATGACCAACCTCAACGGAGCATCCAAGCAGAGTTCATAAGGAAGTTACACCAGAAGGTAGCAGGGAACTTGGAAAAGAGGACCGGGCAGTACGTGACTCATGCTAACAAGCAAAGAAAGGAGGTGATCTTTCAACCAGGCGATTGGGTGTGGCTACACCTACGGCAGGAGAGGTTCCCAACCTAAGGAGTTCCAAGCTAGCACCAAGAGGAGATGGACCATTCAGAGTGCTGGAGAGGATCAACAACAATGCCTACTGGATCGAGCTCCCAGGTGAGTTTAATGTGTCCAACACGCTAACACGTTCAACGTAACTGACTTAGCCCTTTCCATGCAGATGAACCAGTTTTGAGGTCAAAACCTACTGAAGAGGAGGGATGATGAGGACATCAGGTCGTACATCCAGCCAGGAGACCAGACTGGCTGACCAGGAAGCTTGCCCGAGACAGCAGGCCATCCGCCTGGAAGAGTACGACCTCGAATTAATAGGACCAGACCGATCAGCATTCCCAGCGGAGAGGCCCAAGCTTCCCGCACACTTGGTGGCAACGTAGATGACACCGCCGACTCCGGGTATCAACTTGGCCAGTCCTGAAGGCATTCCGGCCAGTACCTCGCACATTCCAGCCTGTACAGCCGATCCAGCCGAGTGCACGAGCATTTCAACTTCTACACAAGGAAACTCGGACCCAATAAGCTACAAGCTTTATGACATGCATCTAGAGGAAGTATCCACACCAGTAGTGCCACCAGGAGCAATGACAAGGAGTAGATCAAGAGCACTCTTCCACAAGTTCAACTTATGGGTGGACAAGCTCCTAGTGGAAGATCGACTAAGGACAATGGGCCAGAAGTGCAAAGAAGAGTCCGAAGGCTTCTCAACAACACAAGGACATCAGAGACTTGGGTTTTAGTGGCAAGAGAGGTCAGGGCCCAAAGATTCCTAACCCTACTCCAAGTCGAAGACTAGGAGCAAGGAGCGTGCATGCCACAAGGACGGCCACCTTCCATTTCTTGGCCGTGAGGTAAGTAAGGTAAGTTTTCAATAAGAATATTTGCCTCTTTCTGTTTTTCAGGGTAGGATCTAGAATATTTACATTTTTTTGAGTCAAAGACATTTTAGGAATAGGTCCTTTTTTGGTTATGCAGTTTTGTACATTTTCCATTTGTGCACTTTTGTAATCTTTCCTTTTCTTTCTTTGAGTCGACCCTAGAAGGTCAAGCTGTCGAGCATATTAATAAGGCTCTTCCAGCATTGTAGTTCGACAACCTTTTTGATATTAATAAAGTAGAACTTTTTCCAACAAGTTTTCTCTCTAAGAATCTTGTGCGCTTAGAACCTAGTTGAGACCAGCCCTCCTAGCTCTAAGTTTGTGATTTATCACGAGGTTCATCACCCTTTGTGTGGTTCACTTCACCCCTCCATCCTTACCAACCAGAAAACCCCATCCAGAAGCCTAAGGTTGAGTTTCTCACCAATCTTCTACAAACAGCCACGCCAAGACAAGCCTTGAATCGAGGCTTGTATGAACTCTGCTTTGGATGCTCCGTTGAGGTTGGTCATCTCAGCTGGTGGCAGTGGTGTTTGCTCCAATGGGTGAGAGGGTTGAAGCCGTATACCACTTCAAATGGGGTCTTCTTGGTTGCTGAGTGCACGGCTCGGTTGTAGGCGAACTCAATGAATGGCAGGCACTCCACCCAAGTCTTTAGGTTCTTCCTTAGTGTAGTTCTGAGAAGGGTTGATAGTGTCCTGTTGACAACTTCAGTTTGGCCATCGGTTTGAGGATGGCAAGTGGTTGAGAAGAGTAGCTTCGTGCCTAGCTTTCTCCAAAGGGTCCTCCAGAAATGGCTGAGGAACTTGGTGTCCCTGTCTGATACGATGGTCCTTGGCACTCCATGAAGCCGCATTATCTCCTGAAGAACAGCTCAGCTGTTTGTGTGGCATCATTGACATTGGCACATGGAATGAAGTGTGCCATCTTGGAGAATCTGTCCACCACTACAAAGATTGCATCTTTGTGGTTGATCTTGGGCAGACCTAGAACAAATCCATTGAGATGTCCACCCATGGATGTGTGGGTATGGGCAGTGGGAGATACAACCCGTGAGGTTGCACTCGGGACTTTGCCTTCTTGCAAGTGATGCATCTTGCACAATGAGCTTTTACTGTCCTCTTGATGTGTGGCCAGTAGAAGTGCTCCTTGACCACTGCTAGAGTCTTGTCGACACCAAAGTGGCCCATGAGTCTTCCTCCATGAGCTTCTCGGATGATAAGCTCCCTTAGTGATCCTTGTGGTATGCACAGCCTTCTTTCTCGGAACAAGAATCCCTCATGGATGTAGAATTTGCCATGACTCCCTGTGCTACACTCCTTGTAGCTCTCAGCAAGGTCAGGATCATCCTTGTATAGATCCTTGATGTGCTCGAATCCTAGGACCTTTGCTCCATGGTTGATATCAAGGCAAACCTCCTTGATAGTGCATCGGCTACCACATTGTCTTTGCCCTTCTTGTACTTGATGATGTACGGGAAGGTCTCAATGAACTCCATCCACCTGGCATGTCTCCTCTTGAGATTGGTTTGCCCTCTGAAGTGTTTGAGAGTCTCATGATCAGTGTGGATCACAAACTCCTTGGACAGCAAGTAATGCTGCCAAGTCTGCTCGGACAAGGGCATAAAGCTCCTTGTCATGGGTAGTTCAGTGAGGCACCACCTTTCTCACTGAAGTATGCCACTGGTCTCCCTCCTTGGGTTAGCACTGTATGCCTATTCCAGAGGCATCACACTCCACTTCAAACGTCTTGTTGAAGTCGGGAAGGACTAACACTGGTGCGTGTGTAAGGCTGTCCTTCAAGGCCTGGAATGCCTTCTCCTGAGCTTCTCCCCAGCTGAATCCCACGTTCTTCTTCACTACTGCCGCCAATGGTGAGGCAATACTGCTGAAGTTGGGCACGAATCTCCTATAGAAGCTGGCCAGTCCGTGGAAGCTCCTCACTTGGCTGATGTTCCCTGGTGTTGGCCATTCTTGTATGGCTCGAATCTTTTCTTCATCAACCTGTAGGCCCTGTGAACTCACAACAAAACCTAAAAAGACAAGCTTTTCAGTACAAAAGGTGCACTTCTTGAGATTGGCATAAAGCTCTTCTTGTCGAAGGGTTTTAAGTACCATCTCAAGATGTGTGAGGTGTTCCCGTAGGCACTTACTATAAACTAGTATATCACCAAAGTAAACCACTACAAACTTACTGATGTACGCCTAAGAACTTGGTTCATAAGGCGCATGAAGGTGCTTGGGGCATTAGTCAAGCCAAATAGCATGACTGTCCACCAGAGCCCTTGCTTTGTCTTGAAAGCAGTCTTCCATTCACCTTCCTTCATTCTGACCTGGTGGTATCCACTTTTGAGGTCTATCTTGGAGAAGACCGTGGCTCCACTCATTAGCATGTCATCCAGCCTATTGGATGCATACTTGACTGTGATGTTGTTGATTGCTCGCAGTCCAACAGCGCCAAGTCCCATCCTTCTTGGGCACTAGTAGCACTGGTACGCACATGGACTGAGGCTCTCTCAACATATCCTTTCTCCAGGAGCTCCTTGACTTGCTTCTCAAGCTCCTTGACTCCTCTGACTCATCCGTAGGCTTGGGCAGGGCTGCTCCGGCACTAGATCAATCTGTTCTATGCCACAAAGGAGGCAAGCCTGCTGGTATCTCCTCTGGAAATACATCTTGGAACTTGTTGAGGAGAGTTGCTACTTCAGGAGGTAGCTCTACCTGTCCTTTTTCTACACTCAACACTTTCTTGAAAACCATTAGTAACATTAAATTCTTCGAGGCTAAAGCTCTCCGGACATGGCTTGGTTGAATAAGAAAATTAGACTTGATAAGTTTCTTTTCCTTACTCATTTGGAGTTGTAGCTCGTGTACCTGGACAGGTGTAAGAGGAGCCAAGCTGACCTTTCTTTTGTCATGCACAAAAGTGTAGAGATTGGTTCGGCCATCATGCCTGGTCTCTTGTCAAACTGCCATGGCCTTCATCGCAGAAGATGGCCAGCTTGTATGGGCACCACGTCGCACACGACTTGGTCTTGGTACTTGCCCACACTGAATGGCACAGTGACTTGCTCATGGATCTTGAGCTCCACTTTGTCATCGAGCCATCTCAGTCTATATGGTCGAGGATGCCTTGTCTTCTCTAGACCTAGCTTATCAACCATATATGCACTAGCAACGTTAGTGCAAGAACCACCATCTATGATGAGGTTACATACCTTTCCCTTGATGGTGCAACGGCTGTGGAAGATGTTCTCCCTTTGGATGGTCTCTCAAGGATCCACCATTGCACTGAGGATACGTCTAGTGACCAGCACTTCCCCCACATCAGGGTACTCAATGTCACCATATTCTCCTTCTGGTTCATAGTCCCCTTCATCTTGGGACTCATATTCTCCTGCCTCCGTAATCAGCATGACTCGGTTGTTTGGGCACTCCCTTGAGATGTGTCCACGACCCCTGCACTTGAAACAAGTTATGTCACGTGATCTTTGAGGGTCAGAAGACTTACCAGGCTCTCTCTGGTCACGGGTGGGTTCAGGAGGCTTGCTCTTGAACCTTGACTCGATCTCTATGCTCTTGCCTTTGTCTACGGGCTTGGGCATGTTGCTTGGTGCCCAAGGTGTCTTAGGCTTGCTGCGGATGTCTTGGCTTTTACGTTTGATGTGCTGCTCAGCTTGCACAGATAGGTGGAACAAGTCTTTGAAGTCATTGTAGATTTGCCTTTCCACCTTGCGGCTGATCCTTTCTTGGAGTCCATCCAAGAATTGTGCCATCAATGCTTCTTCATCATCATTGAGCTCCAATCTGTTCCTTAACTTCTCGAACTCTTCATAGTACTCCTCTACTGATCTGGTACCTGCTTAAGAGTACGAAAACGACGTTGCAAATCTCTATGAAAGTAAGGTGGAACAAACCTTTGTCGCATGAGGTCTTTCATGTCGACCCATGAGTCTACGGGTCTCATTCTCTTCCTCCTTCTATCAGATACCTCACGATCCCACCAGATGAGGGCATTGTCCGTGAGTTGTGCTACTGCCATTGAGACTCTCCTAGGTCCTGGTTGGTTGTAGTGATCAAAGATATGATCCATTCGCTTCTCCCAATCTAGGTAAGCCTCGGGGTCTACTTTTCCTGCAAAAGTTGGAGGAGTTAGTTTAACATCAGGATGAATTACCCGGTTATTGGTGTGTTCATCTCCATCCTCATGACGTCTAGGAGGCATTCTTGGTCTCTGGTGAAGACCATATGGCTCAAAGCCATCATCTTCTGCCTCTGGTTGCCGTGGAGGTCCTCTCGGCCTATGGTGATAGTTATGAGGTTGCGTGTCCTCATCTCCATCTGGCTGGGGTTCCTCCTGTTCGTGCCGTGTCCTAAGGTACTCAGGAACCTCAGGACGATCTGGCTTAGCTCTCACGTGCCTTATGGCCTGGAATCTTACTGGTCTCTCCACGCGCTCCAACCTCTCGCCTATGGATGCGAGTTGTGTTTGGAGTGTGGTGAACATGGCCATCATGGCTTCAGCTGCATCTCTATTCTCTTCTCCCATGTGTGCTACAAAGAAAGAAGACAATTAGGGTGCTCCTAAATTATTAGGAGAGTTTTCTTTTTATATGTGGTTTGAAAAAATGCAAAAGGAAAAATTCTAAAGAAAGGAAATTCGAAAAAAAAGGAAACTTCCTAGACAACTTGTGCTAGCTGTCCAATTCGAATCCTTTTAGTATCTTTTCTATTTTCTTTTTCTTTTCTTTTTAATTAAACTTAAAAATAAAGGAAATATGACTTAAACAAAAAGGAAAACGTGTATGCAATGCAAAAGTGAATCTAAACCCTAGTGATACACGTAGGAGGCTAGATGCACTCGGTTTGGAGTTTGATGTTGTTTTTTTGATTTTTCTTGAATACGACTTAAACTAATGCAAGAACTAGAAATAAGACAAGCAAAAGGATAGAAACAACCTGGTTTAGGAGCTTTAAGCTCTGATGCCAAAATGATACAAGCCTTGATTCAAGGATGTATGCGCGTGGGCTGTTTGTAGAAGATTAGGTGAGAAACTCAACCTTAGGCTTCTGGATAGGGGTTTTCTGGTTGGTAAACGGTGGAAGGGTGAAGTGAACCACACAAGGGGTGATGAACCTCGTGATAAATCACAAACTTAGAGCTAGGAGGGCTGGTCTCAACTAGGTTCTAAGCGCACAAGTCTCTCTTGAGAGAAAGTTCGTAGGGAAAAAGTTCTACTTTATTAATAATCAAAAGGTCGTCGAACTACAATGCTGGAAGGAGCCTTATTAATATGCTCGACAGCTTGACCTTCTAGGGTCGACACAAATAAAGAAAAAGGAAAGTTTACAAAAGTGCACAAAAGGAAAAGATACAAAAGTGCATAACCGAAAAAGGACCTATTCCTAAAATGTTCTTGACTCAAAAATGTAAAGCAACTAGATCCTACCCTGCAAAACAGAAAGAGGCATATATTCAAATGTAAACTTACCTTAACTCACCTCACGGCCAAGAAAAGGAAGGTGGCCGTCCTTGTGGCATGCATGCGCCTTGCTCCTAGTCTTCGACTTGGAGTAGGGTTAAATATCTTTGGGCCCTGACCTCTCTTGCCACTAAATCCCAAGTCTCTGATGTCCCTTGTGTTGTTGAGAAGACTTTGGACTCTTAATTTGCTCTTCTGGCCCATTGTCCTTAGCTGCTCTTCCTCTAGAAGCTTGTCACCCATAAGCTGAATTTGTGGAAGAGTGCTTTGATCTGCTTCTTGTCATTGCTCCTGGAGGTACCACTGGTGTAGATACTTCCTCTAAGTGCATGTCCTGGAGCTGGTAGCTCATTTGGTCCGAGTCCTCTTGTGTAGAAGTGGAAGTGTGCGTGTACTCGGCTGGATGGCCTGTACGGCTGGATTGTGCGCGGTACTGGCCGGAATGACTTCAGGACCGGCCAAGTTGATCCCGGAGTCGGCGGTGTCATCAGGGGGACCGGCGGTGTCATTCACGTCCCCACCAAGTGTGCCGGAAGCTTGGGCCTCTCCGCCAGCGATGTTGACCGGTCTGGTCCTATAGGTCGAGGGTCCGGCGGTACTGTCTGGTCCGGCAGGCGCGCCAGATGGTCCTGCTGTCTCGGGCAAGCTTCTTGGTCGGCCAGTCTGGTCTCCTGGCTGGATGTACGACCTGATGTCCTCATCACAGGTGTATCATGTGTTCAAGGATGCTCAAATACCCCACCTTCTTTCTTGCGGACTTAGGTGCGTCATCTAGGATGACCACATCCTGGTTCTCCATAGGAACCGGTTCTTCGCCCATGTGTGGCACCTTAGGAACTGGTGCCTTTGGCTTAACCGCCTTAGTTAGTATAGCCAACTGACTTATCATGGTCCTCATTGTGTTCCATATTTCTTGTGGGCTCGGAACCGCATTAGGATTTACATCCGTGGTTTCCTGGTCGTGTTGTCCTTCTTCACCCGCATGTGTGCGATGAGCAGTAGACTCTTCATCCTCACTTTCTTGATGGTCCTGCTCAGTTGCCGCAACATGCGCCGTAGAAAGCTCAAATACATTCGGATTCGGCAAGGTTCCATTGTTTTGGCTTGGTTCACCACCTCTTGTCTTACCCTTCTTGCTTTTCCCAGTCTTGCCACTCTTGCCCATCTGCAAAACCGTTTAGTTAGTCTCAACGTTTAACATGCGCAAGACCTGGTGCCCGATGAGTGGTGTCTACTTAACCCAAATCTAACCCGTCCTAGGACCAAGCATGCTCTGATACCAACTTGAAACACCTCTTACCGGATTATCAGTCCGAAGAGGTTGTTCCTTTTCGGATTCACCAAGAAAATCCGAGTCTAAAGGTCCATATTTTAGGGTCTTTTATTTAGTCTAAGTCCAATTTCGAGTTATTATGAGATTCATGAGTTTTTAGAGTCATTTATACAGTCATAATATAAAAGATCCGGAATTTTATTGAAGTATAAGAGTAGGATTCGTTAGAACATGATAATTTGCCCGAAGGCTTACACATTCAACGATCCTAACTACCCGGACCAATACACCACTCATATACTCGGACCACCAGTCTTGCGCTCAAGCCAAATCCTTACCACCATCACCATCTTTTCCTGAAAAAGGCCAAAGCCGCATAATTATTTTGGACTTAAACAACATTACTCAATAAGGCTTAAGAAAATGCATGAATGAATGCAACTCATGCAAAACCCGTCATTTCTCTAAGGTTAACTTAGAATTCGACCAAGACAAACTCGGTTCGGATTTGGGCAGATCTGATCGACCAACTGGCCATGGTAGGAATCACCCGAATCCCTTTGGCCAGCCGATACTTGCCCTGAAAGACTCGGACTATGGGCAGGTTAGGCCGACTATCTGACCAAGAAGGTTTCACCCAATCCCGATCACTCAGCCAAGTTTACCCAACTATCCCGCCTTGGATTCCCTTGCTCGCCGAACCACCGGCGAAGAGGAATCCAAGCATGAAAGGGGAAGGGATTACTCACCTCACCACGCCAAGCCCTTAACCGTGTACCGTCAATGATGGTTTCCCGATCCAAGGTTTACGATCTCTACCTCACTCGAACTAACCCTTATCGAATATTGCCTTAGAAAAATTCTAGGATTTCTCTTCTCAGTGTGTGCCTTGTACCGACCCTAAGCCTTATATTTATAGGGCCTGTGGTCGGTTTTCACGAACAGTCATGGCTTTTGCTCAACCAATCAACGTTTCTAGTCGAACTGTTGTGCCTGGTCGTGGCACCGGTTCGGCACCAACTGCCCGAGTCAATGCTAGCTGGCCAGTTGGCCCAGCTACCAACCAGCTCGTCCAACTGCCGGCCAGCTCGCCCAAACGATCCTTACCGAGGATCGGGGGTGTTATAGATATCATCACAATGACTACTCTTACCTAACTCAATATTCTGTTCTTTTCCATGTTTATATCAAAACATAATAATTTGGCATAAATCCTCGACTATACAGATGATTCCAAAGTTTGCGTCCCAGAAGAAATTTATCATTTTTGCAATTAATACAAGGACATAAAAAGTTACCTCCACTATTTTTAGGTATTGGGTGACTATGTTGTTGTTTAGCCACTACTTTGTGACTGAATTTCCACACCAATAATGGTCGCATATTGGTCGCATATTTTGCGACCAAACTGCGACCGCTATATGAGTGCAGCATACGTAGTGGCTATTTGCTAACAAACCTAAATATGACTGATTAGTGACTACAAGTCTTGGTCACATATTGGTCGCAATTTTGTCGCGAATTGCGACCAATTTGTGACTACTAGTTTTAGTCCCAAAAGTGCGACGATTTTGTGACTACCAAGCTGTAGCGCAAATTTTCGACCAGATATGTGGTTGAAAATTAGAGTGGCAAAATTATTGTTTTTTCGTAGTGCACAAGTCACAATCTTGTAGAAAATTTTGTGAACAGCATGAAACAAGAGTTTGAGATAAGAATGTGTGGAGAGTTTTCTTACTTCTTGAGTCTACAATTTTCAAAAGTCATAGTACTTATGTGAATAACTTAGTCACAAGTTTTGGCTTACAACACAGCAAGATGGAAAAATACCCATGGGCACCAATGAAAAGTTCAAATGATGAACAAGATGAAGACGTTTCAATTTGAATATATGCCTCTTTTTGTTTTGTAGGGTAGGATCTAGATTCTTTACATTTTTGAGTCAAGAACATTTTACGAATAGGTCCTTTTCGGTTATACACTTTTGTATCTTTTCCATTTATGCACTTTTACAAAATTTCCTTTTCTTTATTTGAGTCGACCCTAGAAGGTCAAGCTGTCGAGCATATTAGTAAGGCTCCTTCCAGCATTGTAGTTCGACAACCTTTTTGATATTAATAAAGTGCGAATTTTCTCTTTACAAGTTTTTCTCTCAAAGAAGCTCGTGCGCTTAGAACCTAGTTGAGATCAGCCCTCCTAGCTCTAAGTTTGTGATTTATCACGAGGTTCATCACCCCTCGTGTGGTTCAATTTTCAAAAGTCATAGTACTTATGTGAATAACTTAGTCACAAGTTTTGGCTTACAACACAACAAGATGGAAAAATACCCATGGGCACCAATGAAAAGTTCAAATGATGAACAAGATGAAGATGTTGATGAGAAGTTGTACATGAGAATGATCGGGAGTCTGATGTATCTCATTACAAGTAGACCAAATATCTGTTGGCTGTAGAATTATGTGCTAGATATATATCAAGCAAAACTAAAGATGTCACACCTACTATTTGTCAAAAGGATCATAAAATATGTTAAAGGAACACCAAGTTTGAGTATTTTCTACGCTAGACACAACCAAGAATCTGGTTGGGTAGTGTGATGTGGATTGGGATGGTTCACTGGATGATCGAAGGAGCACAATCCGTGGATGTTTCTTTATCGGGCATCAATCTGATCTCCTGGCATAGGAAAAAACAAAATAACATTTCATTTTCAACATTTGAGACTGAGTATATTGCTCTTGAAAACTATTGCACTGAATTGATGTAGATGAAACATACAGTTGTAGATTATGATAATGTTTCTGATTCCTTACTTGTTAATTGTGATAATCAAAATACCATTAACATTGCCAAGAACTTTGTTCAACATTTTTACACTAAAAATATAGAAACTAGCATCATTTCATACGAGAATTAGTTGGTGGGAAACTAATCCAGGTAAAACATGTGAGTACAAAATCTTAATTTAAGTGATTTATTCACTGAACCTTTGAAATTTAACCGGTTTGTAAATTTTAAAAAAGTTCTTGGTGTATGTGCGATATAATTTTTTGGATGTGCTGTTTTGATCTAATATAGGAAAACTACATCGAAAAATTATAGAATTCTAGAAAATATTTTGTTGTTAAAAGTATCATATCCATGTAGTGTTCTGTGGAAAAGAAACTGACAACCATGCTATTTTGAGCTTACCAAAAACAAAAGAATTTTTATCTTACTTGTTAGTAGTAAAAAGTACTAAATAGGATGAAGAGTATTATTGAAAAGTCAAATGATGCTTCTGCTATATAAAAATCACAAGTTTTTGATACAAAAATGGGAAAAAAAAAAGAAAAAGAAAAGGAAAAAAGGGGCGAAGAAAAAAAAGATAAATTTCTCCAAAAAAAAATTCCATCAACATTCAAGAGTAAGTTGAAGAAACAAAAAATTTGCATGAAGTTTAGGATAAATACAAGATTGTGTGAAATACTAAACATAAAACCCATGACTATTATTTTTCCTATACATAGAAATGTAGTTGAGCGCTAATGCATTTGTCTTGATCATTACATTGAGTTAAACAGATCTAAAGGTATGATTCCATGTATAATTATCCACATGTTCAGAAACTTTTTGGGTCACTAATCGTTTCTTATGTACCAGTGTTCGATGCTATATACATAAACCTATTTAGAACTATAAACAGTAGAAGTTAGGGGAGTAGTAAGTGGGTTAGTGATTGCAGCAGCTCTACGTTCATTCCACAAGTGTGGAGTTCGACTCTATTTTCTCTCGTATGAGGGTGCTAAATTTTTTCATGAAAATATTGGGATATATGACCGGGATGTTGTGGTCCAGTGACATAAAAACTGTAGAAGCTCAAACTCATTTGTAGGTAGTGGAGTATTGGGGAAGAAAATCAAGGGCCTAAAGCATTTAGTTAGTTACAAAAACCAGAAATCACATGTGACAGAGAATATAACAAACTTGATCTGCTTGAGATGCTGATACATCATAAGTATTGAAATATAAATTAGTTATAAATTTATAAGAAAAAAATCATATATATAGTAACTTATTAACGAATACGTACGTACCGAGAATCAATGGTTCGTATTTGCAGTATTTCCCCAATGATAAGACATCAACGACGCCATTTTCTGACTTCCGAGTATCTTTCAAGGGCGTAGGATCGTACCAGTCACATTTAAAAAGCGTGATCTTCAAATTTAGGAGTCCGACATACTCAGGATGAATGATATCTGTTATAATACCATAGAAATGAGTTTCATCAGATGCATCTGAGTAATTGTCCCCCTTCACACAAATACCGTAGTTACATATCTTTCTCCTATGTCCATGTTTCTTCGTGTGGAACATATAACCTCTTGTAAAATACATCGGCCAAGTGGACGCTTATTCATCGGACCTTGAACTAATTCTTGAGCCCATATAAGAAAGATACGTGAATCTGTGGAAGTGCATGAATTGACCTATGATCATATATTAAAAATTAAACTTAATTAATATTTCCAAATTAATAAATAAAATATAATATATATGTCAAATTATTAATTAAACATACATAATCTCTAACCCATATGTGGAACTCTTCCTCTCTTTTCGATGAAATATCATCTTCCAAAAGATATGGATACGTACATCGAATATGATCTTCAAACATGCTACAACAGTAAATATTAAAAATTATTATATATTCTTTAATACAATGAACTGAAATGTAATAAATGCAATTAATTGTTTTCATATACCTCTCTAGTGGCCAAAAATATTCACAATTCCGTAATACATATGCATGTGCATATTTATATTCTTTTTCGGAGAGCCATATTTCTTTACATTTACCATTTGGACGACCCATGTGCGTAAATATATCCGATACTCCGGGATCTGGATATACAGGCACGTCACCTTCATCGAATCTTGTAGACCTGTTTATATATATTATATTACTTACATTCATATATTATAAAATAATTAATTCATAAACATAACAATTAATTTTAGTTACCTGTTTTTCGTGCGTATGTGCGCAGCAAAGTAATGTTCCGAGAAGTAAGATATCTCATCATTCACATATGATTCAACAATCGACCCTGCAGCATATCATTTTTTCTTCGCCTTGCTTTTAAGTTTTTGAAAAAACCTTTCAAATGGATACATCCACCTATATTGCAGAGGTCCACCAAGTTCAGCTTCGTATGGTAGATGTACAGGAAGATACTCCATGACGTCGAAAAATGAAGGCGGAAAAATCTTTTCCAAATTGCACAAAATTATGACTATGTTTTCCTTCAGAATTCGGACACGGTTTTGTTGTAATGATCTGGAGCATAAATCACGGAAAAATCCTACTATCCCTATATATATATATTAATTACCATTGACAATTAATTAGTTCATGCAATTATTATTAATTTACGTATTTCCAATTAAAAATATAGTTATTACTATATTTACCTGACAAAGCTAGATGAACGTTCCGTGGTAAAAGTTCTGCAAATATAAAAGGGAGAAGTCTTTCCATAAAAACATGGCAGTCATGGCTTTTCATGCCCGACAACTTTAGTCCATCCATATCCACACAATTTGCTAAATCTCTTGCATAGCCATCCGGAAATTTGACATAATTTTTTATACATTCCAATAACCGTTCTTTCACTTTTTGGGTTAATCAAAATATAGGGAATGGAGCATTACCCCGACCATCCATGTGCAACTCTTTTCGAGAGCAAAATTTCGCAATATCCAACCTTGACTTAACTGTATCTTTTGATTTCTCTTTCACATTCATAACAATATTAATGATGTTACCGAAGAAATTCTTCTCTATATGCATCACATCAATATTGTGTCAAAGGTTAAGATCCGTCCAGTACGGCAACTCCCAAAATATACTTTTTTGTGCCAATTATGCCAGCTTCCGTAACCTTCTTCTTTACTTTCATGACCGTTTCCGCCGCACCCAGTTGTTCTTAAAGGATTGACAGTTTTTATTCGCTCGTATAAACTTGTTCTCTTGCCAATGATTGTGGAGGACGGTCATTCAAAGCGTGCTTCCCTTTTAAAAAATTTGATTTATTTTTCCGTAACGGGTGACCATTAGGGAGAAACCTTCTATGACAATCAAACCAACACGTCTTTCTCCCATTTGGTAATGGAAATGCCTTCGTATCATCCATACCAATTGGACAGGCCAGCCTTCCATGCGTTGTCCATCCTGACAACATTCCATAAGCGGGAAAATCACTTATCGTCCAAAGTAACACAGATTTTAGATTAAAATTTTGGTTCAACGATACATCGTATGCATCAACTCCTGTAGACCATAATTCTTTCAACTCATCAATCAAAGGTCAGAAGAATATGTCCAGACTAGCACGAAGATGATTTGGCCCCGAATTCAAAATAGTTAGAAACAAATACTCTTTCTTCATACACATCTCCAGTGGCAAATTATATGGAGTAATAATCACCGGCCATAATGAGTGATTACGAGACATCCCAAATGGGTTGAACCCATCAGTACATAAGCCAAGATAAACGTTTCGAGATTCAGCAGCAAATCTAGGATGTAGATATTGAAATTTTTCCACTCTGCAGCATCAGATGGATGACTCATTTCTCCGTCTTCTGCTTCATGCTCTGCGTGCCACCTCATTGCCTCTGCAGTTTTCTCGCTTTGATACATTCTTTTAAGTCTATCACCTATAGGTAAATACCACATACGACTGAAAGGTATTCTCGTCCTGCCCTCGCTTGGCTTATACCGGTGGGAATCACGAATTTTTCCCATTTCTCATCTTCTTTCCATAATATCATACAATTTTGAACACACACGTCAATTGTATAAAACGGGAGGCCTAAATTTCGCATCAATTTTTTGGTTTCATAATATGAACCAGTTGCCTGATTCTCCTCGGGTAAATATTCTATAAACACCTCCGCCCAAGAATCAGACTTGATGTTCATAAACTTGTTACATTTTTACACCTCGCGTAAACATGTTACATTTTTCTGGTAAATTAAAATCAGACTTGATGTTCATAAACCGAGCAGCTAAAGATAACTGTGAGTGCCCTTCATGACAACCATCATACAATGGATTTTTCGCAGCTTCTAACATGTTGTAAAAAATTTGTGCTTCTTCATTAGGCCGCTCTTCGTCATTATAATTATAATTTTCTTCATTCTGATTATAGTACTGATGATCATCAGTCATTGTCTCACGAAATGCATCCATCACCATTTCAATATATCTATTACCGGATATACCAACTGTTTCATCACTACTACAATCACGTTCCTGATTTCTTTGTACATCACCCCGACTAGAACTCGTCCCTAACTGAACATTCAGCTCTTCTCCATGTTTATACCAAATATAATAATTTGGCATAAACTCTCGACTATATAGATGACTCCATATTTTTTGTCCCGGAATAAATTTATCATTTTTGCAATTAATATAAGGACAGAAAAACTTACCTCCGCTACTTTGAGCTATAGGTTGACTACTTGCAAAATTCATGAACTGCTCCATGCCTTGTGCGAATTCTGCTGATATATTTCTTGTTTCATTATCAATTCTTCTGTACATCCAATCTCTCGAATTGTTATAATTTCTCCATATGTTTTAAATAAATTTTTACCTTTGATTTCACAAATGAGAGAATGGGATGGTGCATATATATTAAACATTTTACGACTACTTTACCACTACTTTGCCACTGATTTGCCCCTACTTTGCGACTACAGTAATGTAGTCACTTAAATGTCGTTATACCTAACACGCACATGTTTTTTATGTTGGCACTTTGCCACCACTTTGTGACTGCAGAGCCACTACATAACGTAGTCGCAAATTGGTCGCATTTTTAGCGACCAAGAAGCGACTACCACCTGATTTTCTATATGTAGTCGCTAATCAGTTGGTACTGATTTTGCGACTGATTAGCGACTCCCTGGGTCAGTCTCAAGACAGTCGCATTTCAGTCACTAATTGGTTGCGTATTGCGACCAACATGCGACTACACTTATTGGTCATATTTTTGCGACCAATTTGCGACTACTTCGCCGTAGTCGCAAATTAGTCGCTAAACCGTGGCAAATGTGGTCGCAAAAATTGCGACCACGTATGCAGTCGCAAATTGGCAATTTTCTTATAATGAGGGTTTGATAGTGTTTTTGTTTGTTTCAATTCTAAAATGATGGGAAGAAATCACGTATATATAAAAAAATATTTACGACCACGCTTGTGGTCCCAAATTGGTCACAAAATGACAAAATTATAATGTGGCCGCAAATTGGTCATAAATTTGTCGCAAATTTGCGACCAATATGCGACCACACATTAAATGGGGAGCTGAAATTTTTCAAAAATTTCATCTCCCACCAAAATGAAATTGTGGTCTGCGACTACGTATTAATTATCGGTGTGGTCATAAATTGGTCGTAAAATGATCATAAAATGGTCGTAAAAGTAGCGACCAATTTGCGACTACATATGAAAATTCTACATAAATAAGGTGTTGTCGCAAATTGGTCACAAAAGAGCCACCAATTTGCGGACTACGACTTATTTTGTGACCAATTTGCAACAACATTCTAATTGTAGTGGCAATATGGTGGCAAAGTAGTCGCAAATGATATCCTAAACCCTAATTTTAAAGATTTTTTTTTGAAATTATGAATGATATGAGAGTAGTTATATCATTATAAGTTGTATAAACTTCAATTACTAAGTACACAAACATCAATTAACACATTTATCGAATTTATAAATCATTTTACTAAAACAGTTAACACACTTTCTTAACCTTATAATACATATTATAAACATTATATGTGTCTTAAGTTTTGTACAACATATATATGGTTTTTATTTGTATATTTGGAAATATGATGATTTGTATATACCTATGATTGAAATTATAAATTTTAAATGCCAAAAATACATAACAAACATTAAAATATATATGTGGTCGCAAATTGGTCGTACAATTTCGATCAATTAGCGACCACGTACAAAATTATACCGGTTTGATCAAATTGGTTGCTCTTTTGCAACCAATTTATGAATACACTTTATTTTTATGACCAATTTGTGATTATATTCCAAATCTAATGGTAATGTGGTGGCAAAGTAGTCTCAAATAATACTTTAAACCCTATATTTAGGGAATTGTTTTGAAATTATGAATGATATGAGAGTAGTTGTATCATAACACATTATGAATTGTATAAACTTCAATAACTAAGTACACAACAACAATTAACACATTTAGGAAATTTATATATCATTTTACTAAAATACTTAACACATTTCCTTAACCTTATAATACATATTATAAAAATTATATGTTTCATAATTTCTGTACAACATATCATGATTTGTATATATATAGAATTGGAATTATAAGTTTTAAATGTGAAAAATACATAACAAACATGTCAAAATATACCTATAGTCGCAAATTGGTCGCAAAAGTAGCGACCAATTTATGACCACGTGGTAAAAATTATGATGTAATCGCAAATTGGCTGTTACTTTTGCGACCAATTTGTAACTACGTACCAAAAATGCCCTGTATTCGCAAATTGGTAGCAAAAATAACGACCAATTTGCGACTACAACGTAATTTTCCACCATGGTCGAAAATTGGTCGCTATTTGGCGACCAATTTGCGACCTAACATTAAAAATTGGTAAAAACACCTATAAGAAGTTCGGAATTGCCAATGAAAAAGAGATTTCTGAAATTGCCATGTTCGGAATGATCTGGAGAGACAAACTAGGGATTGTGAGTTTGAGATTTGGTGAAAATTGAGAACGGACGGGAGAATGGCACGTGCGGTATATTGTTTTGAGATTTTTTTACATAAATATTTATAGAAAAATATCAGTTTTGCATTTGCACAAATTTGTAATATCATTTCTATAAGTAAAATATAGTACATCTATTCGTCTTCATCATCATTTAAAGATGAAATATTAAACTGAAATTCATCTTCTACTTCGGCATCTCCAACATCAAAATCAATTTCTTCGCCTTGATTAACTCTATCAACCAAATGATCCACTTTTATCTCGTCAACTACTTTTATGTCTTCATCATTTTCTTGTTGCAACACGATCTCGTCTTTGTTTTTTTAGTTTTCCAAAATATTATATCTCGGATTAACTTTGAAAACACTCAGCCATTTTTGTTTTGATGATGATTTGGTGTGCATATAAGGAATATAACAAACGCTATCTGCTTGAGAGGTTATGGTACATCATATAATAAAACGTAAATTAGTTAATTATCTAAATAAATATATAAAAATTTACGTAATATATAAAAATTAACATTAATTAATAATTAGTTATTTAGAAATTATTTACATACCTAAAATAAATGGTTTGTATTTGTAGTATTTTTTTGATGACAAGACATCAACAATGCCATTTCCAACTTTCGAGTTCCTTTCGAAAGCATAGGATCGTACTATTCATATTTAAAAAGCGTGATCTTCAAGTTTAGGAGTCTAACATACTCAAGTTGAATGATATATGTTAAAATTTCATAAAAAATCAGCTTCATGAGATGCATCTGAGTAATTGTTTCTTTTGACACAAATTCCGTAGTTACATGTCTTTCTTCTGTGTCCATGTTTCTTTGTGTGGAACATATAACATGTCGTAAAATAGATCGGCCAAGTTGTCATTTTGTTCATCGAACCTTGCACTAGTTCTTGAGCCCATATCGGATAGGTTTGTGCATCTGTTGAAGTGATTGCATGGACCTATAATCATAAATATATATATATATATATACTCATTAATTATAGCATTTCAAAATTATAAAAAAAGTATAAACAACATATACATATGAATGTCATTTTTTCAATTAGTATAAAGACAAAAACTTACGTGCACTACATTGAGATATTTGGTTGCACATTGCGATCAATATACGACTATGGGTTTTATTCATAAAAATACGATCAATATGCGAATACATGTATATAATCACAAATTAGTCGCAAAATCATAGGTTTCGAGTCACAAAATTTGTGATCACAAATATGATCGCAAATTGGAGTGACAAATTAATTGTTTTCTTGTAGTAACTCTTCCCATGAGAAACATAAATAAATTAGTTTTAATACAGATGCAGTCAGATAATTTTTCTCTAATCTGAAAAAAATATATATAGTTTTTTCCCATTAAGAATGAGGTTAGATTTCTTCTCATACCCTACATTAAAACAAAATTAATTTTTGTTATGGTGCTCGATTTCATTTTGTGATTTAGATTTCATCCATTGTGAAGAAAAAAAATAATAATGTATGTAATCATATGTTTTCTGTTTTACATATAACGTGTGATAGAATATTTGCAATTTTGGTGTAATCTGTAGAATTATTTAAATTTCTTTATATCACAATAAATAAATTTTAAACAAACTTATGATTGAGTTTCTTATATCCAATGGAATGTTTAGATATCCAAAGAGTTTTTTTTTGTCTTTATAGTAATGTTATATAGAATAAAAACTACGTATTTGATATGTTAAACATAGAAAGTAAGTTCTAAAAAATTATTAGTTTAAACTGGGAATTTGAAAATGTTGTATTTTTAAAATTCGGATTGAATTACTATATACAGCATAATAGTATATAGTTCTATAAAATGTTAAGGTTTTGTATCGAATTATTTATCCATGTTTTGAAAAATTCATATCAGTTTAAAAAAATTCAAAGTATGTTAGATTTTGAAATATACGTAAGCTTTATCCAAATAAAAAAATTGAATAAATTTCTACAGTAATAAAATAAAATAAAAAACTTATGATAGGGATGCATGTTATTTTCTCTATGGGAAAGAAAAGATATCAGTTGTCAAAAAAGAAAACTATAGAATGGTTAATTTATATGAAAAAAATATTGATCGCATCATATCTCCTTTCATATAACAAGTGTGGGTTTAATTCTATATTTTTTTATAATATTTTGTATTATTGTACCATCCGTTATATTTTATATAAAAAAAATAAAAAAAAATAAAAATTATTTATTTTACGTACACTAATATGATTAGTTCTCTCGAAATGCAATTCCATTGTATAAACACATATTTTGATTGGAAATGTGTTTCTTGTTGAGATCTATGAAACATGAGTCATATTTGTTTGTCACATCTTGCGACTATAGTTGCAGTTGCGACAGAGTATTATTTGTTTATCTATTGTAATTCACAGCGATCACATATTATGTCATGTATCACAATTTTTTTACAACTAATTAAAACATTGGTTCGACTAAAAATTTACGATTAACCACTGGTCGCATACAAATGAACAATATATACCGTAGCCGTCACCGTAATGTTGTCCATAACCGCAATTGACATAAGCGAACAAACAAACAAAATTTTGATGTCGGTCGTTTTTTTTGAGTAAACACATTTTTTAGTAGAAACCTATTCTTGTCGAGATCCAAGAATTTTTTTGCGGTAATACTAATCTTTTTTTCTTAATTTAATTTTTGTAAGTAGCTCTATTACATAATTTTGTATCTTTCGCAACAAGATTTTACCTGGTTAGAGACGACAACCTAGTATATTTCATCATTTGAACATGTGAAGGACTGAGTGGAGGAAAGACAAAGGCAAGACAAAACACTATTTCATTCGATAATGGCAGTTGAAGTTGATGATTACCATTTCAACACAAACTTGAAGAACTAAAGCAGCGATCAAGTAAATATAGGACTAGCGACGCACTATGTGGGTGCTACAATCTTCCAAAATTACAAAAAGAAGTTCCATACATATTTTTGTAAATGTAATATCTTAAGTATAAAGTTTTTTCTCAAATTTATTATATTAAAATTAAAATTTTCAAAAAAACACAAATTATTATATCAAATAATTATTATTTTAAATAAATTATATATAAATTTAAAATATTATATTTGGACTTATATTATCCAATTTAGAATTTAAATTTTCATAATAGAGAGATATTTTTAATATCAAGTTGTGTTCACTTTTAGTAAAAAAATTAAATTAATTGTGATACATTTGAAACAAATTTAAAACACTGTTATTTGGAGAATTACCATTTTTGTAACTTCTTATTTCATTTTATGCTTTTATTCTTTAATTAATATTAATTTTAGTTATTTTATAAATTATTCAATAGTTATGCATTTCATTGGCTAACATTTCTTGAGGATACATACCAAAAGAATTGTCGTATTATATCGGCTAATCAATAATCTCTAAAATTACATTTAGTTCAAAATATTACTCATGAGTATAAGACTCCCAATAGAAACATTAATGTGGTACGATGTGGGGTGAGATAATGCTTAACGGGCGATATAAAGTGAATTTTTATACCAGCAATTTTTATTTGAGTCTAAATTGTTATCAAAGAACTGTCAAGGTGAACGATGCAAAATTGGTACAACAACACGCAAATGTCCGATTGGATATTATACAGGTGGTGTAATCTGAATGGAGCTCATGAGATATGATGTGACGCATCACAATTGGATGAATAGTTAAAAATATTATGCAAGACAAGAATTTGTACAATAAAAAAGAAATATTTGACGAATATTAGATATTCATTAAATATACAAGTAGATAATATCTAAGTATTCATATAAATAGGAGTATGATAAAAATTCTTAGATTTGGTTTTATGAGAGTAAAAAAAAGACCACATGAATTAGAAAAACTTGGGTGAGTGAACAAAGATCGTGTATAATTTTTGTCGCACAAGTGAGCTTGGGTAGATTAGGAATTGATCAGAGCTGAGTCGTGTGTGACATCGTGTAAAGCTAATTAAACAAGTTGTAAACATCTTGTTTAACTTATTCCTAATGAAGTTTGTGTGAGTTTGTACATGTATATCTTTGTGTTCAACAATATCTTCATATTCTAGTTCTTACAATCAGTATCAGATCGGATCACCGCCAATAGATTTAAAATCCATCAGTAGGTTGAGATCCTGTGGAAGAATATGGAGACACCTAAGGAACTTACTGTTGTTCAAAACCTCTTATTCTCGATGAGAATAACTTTGGACATTTGAAAGTGCAGATGATACAACGTATTCGGAGAATCGTTGAAGATGCATGGACTACCGTAGAGATGGATTGGAAAAAACCAACTATTCTGACTCAAGAAGATGAAAATGTGCCAAAACCAAAAAAAAATATGGACTGAGGCAGACAAGAATGCATGGAAATTCAAGTCAAAGGCACTTACAGAAATTGTATGTACAATCGACCTTGAACAATTCAAATTGGTTCAGAGATGTGCAGCACCTAAATACACATGAGATATTCTTGTGAACTCATTTGAAGGTACATTTACTATGAAAAGAACAAGGTTGGATTACTTAGCCTCGCAATTTGAAAATATCCATATAGATAGTGAGGATTCGATTTCTATCGTTGGATCTAAGTTGAGTTCGATTGCTAATGAGGTTGCGGTTTTGGGGAAAGTCTACAATGACAAAAAAAATTTCAATGAATTGTTGAGATGTTTACCTGCGAAATTTGGACCAATCATGTTCTCAAGATGGGTATAAATACCAATGATATGAAATTCTCACAATTACTGGGCATGCTAAAAGCTGAAGAGATGGAAGTTGCAACTGATCAACCAAAAATAGGAAAAGGAATCGCTTTCATGGCTGATCAAGAAGAGGATTGGATAAAGAAGCTGGAGGAGAGCATGAATCAATGGATCACGGAAAGCATGAGCATGATGGCTAGGATTTTTAAATAGGTTTTGAAAAGGATCGAAAGAGGACAATCCAAGCCAGTTGCACACGCACAAGGATATGATGTTGATCGTAACTTGAACAGAGTGGGGATAATTAAAAATGTCAAGTCAAATCGAAGACGTGAAATATAATGCCATGAATGTGAAGTTTATGGTCACTTCAAATCCGATTGCCCACTCACTAAAAAAGGAGCTCAAATATTTTAAGTACAAAAGAATTGGACACACAAAGGCTGAATGTCCAAACCTTAAGAAAAAGAGTGAAAAATGTCCTCTCAGGTTTAGTGACACTAAATCTGATGATAGTAATGATGAGAATAACCTAATGAACTTTGTTGAATTTACAAGAGAAGTTGTTGACTAAGATGTTGAACTAGATTCAGAATCACATGATGATGGTGAGGTGGAGGCAAAGACTGAATATCGAGTGTTGTTTCACAATTGGATGTCACTGAGTTACACCAATCTGCAATTTCTCAAGGATAAGACGATGCTAGAAGCTAAGGTCAACATATTAGAGCTAGAAAGTAGCAATAAAACGAACATTGCTGAAACCAAACCTATGTGAGTAGCAAACATTGTACAAGAGGGATAGTCAGATAAAAAAGGATTCAAATTCTGGAAACAAGGGTTGACAGGGCAAATGAGTTGCTAATATAGGAATGGGATAAGAGCAAAGCGCTGGAACATGATCTGATAGAGAAATACAAGAAGGTTCGAAGGCTGAATAAATGATCTGATTCGTTGGATCAGATCTCGCCATGGGAAGACCTGCAAAACAAAAATTGGGACTAGGTAACACAGGTTATGTAGAAAATGAAGGTTCAAGTTCTAAGGCTGAATGCACCAATTTAAAGAACTATGTTAAAGGTGTTAGTTCTCAAAGACATGCTGGTGGAGGGCAGACTCAATCTACTGTCCAAAACTCACTTAAGGATAGAAGAAATCCTGCAGTAAGTGGTTACGCAGTATACAAATACAATCGATGCTACTATTGTGGGAAGATGGGGCATATCAGACGAAAGTGTAGAGCCTTCCCAACTTGTATAAAAAAGGCTTGGGCGCAAGGTTACTGTTATCTAGAACTTAAAAGGTATCGTATGGTATGGATTGACAGAAGAGTGTTATACTAGAAGATATCTACTATGTTGAACATGGAATATGTGTGCAATCTGTGTGTGTCACAACAAATTGAACAGCGAATGAAGAACTTCATGACAAAGTGGCTTATATCTTTGGATCAAGTCATGAATGTACTATGTGGTTCTTTGACAGTGGATGCTCAATGACATATGATGGGAGATCCAAAGTTCTTGAAAACGTGTGTCAAAACTAAAGCATGCACAACGACGTTTGGAGATGGTGCTAAAGGGAAAATAGTTGGTGTTGGTGAACTTGATCCAAATACACAGCCTTGTTTGATAAATGTGTACTACGTCCAAGGTTTGAAAGCAAATCTAATCAGCATTAGTCAACTATGCGACAAGGGTTAGACAGTAGAATTCACCAAAACAGATTTTCGAGCTATAAATGAGAAAGCGTGCACAAAGCTGTTTGGAGTCAGATCAACTAACAATTGCTATATGTGGACACCTTCTGAATCGTGCTTATTAGCGGTTGAATCTCAACTAGATCTGTGGCACATGAGACTTGGACACATGAATGTACATGGACTTCAGAGAATCGTTCAGGCATAAGTGGTTCGAGGGATTCCCAAGCTGGAGAGCAACATAGACTCTACTTGAAAAGCTTGTTGTCAAGGTAAGCAAATTAAAGTGTAGCACAAGCAAGTCAAAGAAATCATATCCAAAAGGTTACTTGACCTCGTACACATAGATTTGATGAAACTGAAAGTATCATTGGAAAGAGATACATTCTTGTTGTGGTGGATGATTTCTCGTAGTTTACTTGGGTGAGGTTTCTAAGAGACAATTCTGATGCAATGGAAAGCTTTAAGATTTTTGCATTACAACTTCAAACCGAGAAAGATTGTATTGTGCAGATCAGAAGTGATTATGAAGGAGAATTCTAGAACAAAGCTTTCAACGTTTTTTGTCAGAAACAAGGGATATGTCATCAATTATCTACACGTAGAACACCATAACAGAATGGTATTGTGGAAAGGAAAAGCAGAACGCTTCAAAAAATATCTATGGTAATGATGCATGCAAACAATGTTCCAACAAGATTTTAGGATAAAGCTATAAGCACCGCCTATTACATTGTGAATAGGGTGTATGTCAAACCTGATACCATGACAACACCTTACAAAATCTTGAAAGGAAAAACTCCTAACTTGAGCTACTTTCATATTTTTGGATGTGTTTGTTATGTTTTGGATGATAAGAATAATTTGGGAAAATTTGATTCTCGTTGTGATGAAGGTTTAATGATGGGATATTCGACAAACAATATGGCGTATAGGATTTACAACCAGATACTCAAAACTATTGGGGAGTTGGTGAATGTGGTCTTCGATGATAGATGTTGTCCAATACTTGAAGAAGTTACACATGATGCGTTTGTGTCATGCAAATAGAAACAAGAAGTTCTAGTTGAGGTTGAACAGATGGTTCACCAAAGAACCTAGAGCAGTTTAAGTGCATCGTAATCACTCAATTTATGATGTCATTGGTAAAGTCCAATATAGGAGAAGAACCAGACAAATACACATTGATTTCAAAACCATGGTAAAACTAGCTTGTTTTGTGTTTGTGTGCGAGCCAAATGATGTTAATGAGGGACTGTGCGATGAATTTTGGATCAAAACAATGCAAGATAAACTGGATCAGTTCACTAGGCACGATTTTTTGGAGTTGGTTCTAAAGCGAAGACACGCTAATGTAGTGGGTACCATGTGGATCTTTAAGTACAAGATCAAGGAAGATGAGAGCATTGTTCGGAATAAGGCACGACTGGTTGCACAAGGTAACTGTCAAATCAAATGTATTGATTTTGATGAGACTTTTGCAGTTGTAGCACGCCTAGAATCCATTAGGCTACTTCTTGGAATTGTTTGCAAACTGAATTTTAGGTTGTTTCAAATGGACGTGAAGTGCATTCTTAAATTGGCTACTTCAAGAAGAAGTCTATGTTGCACCGCCAAAAGGCTTTGAAGATCTAAAACATCCAAATTATATCTACAAACATAAGCGAGCATTGTATGGACTAAAGCAAGCACCTATAGCTTGGTATGAGCGTCTTATTCGATTCTTAGTTGAAACAAGATTCAAAAGAGGTGGAATGGACAAGAGATTGTTTATCCAAGAATAGTCAAATCACATCTTGATAGTTCAGATCTATGTTCATGACATTATTTTGGAGAAACGAAAAAAATTCTTGTTGATAAGTGTGTCACTACCATAGCTCACGAGTTTGATATGAGTATAGTTGGAGAGTTAAAAAATTTATTGGGTTACAAGTCAAACAAACCAATGAAGGTATCTTTATGTCATAAAGCGCATATGCACGAAATCTTGTGACTTGGTTTGACATGAAAGAGTCCAACACTCCCATGAGCACCATAGTCAAGATGTGCAAGGATGTGGAAGGTACAAAAGTTGACAAAAGTTGTACCGTGCAATAAACATATTTAAGAATCATGTTCAACACTCATGTACTAAGCACATTTACATTTGGAATTAGTGGAGGATAAATTTGTTGTTAAAATTGTTCATATTGCATCCGAAAAACAACTTGCTGATATTTTCACGAAGTCATTGGATTTCAACACGTTTATCTCTCTATGAAACATTTTTGGTATGTGTGAGATCTGACCGAGTGTGCATTAGTAAGGATGTCATGAGGGTTGTCATAATCTTGATTCACGATGTGGTTTACTTCCATTATACAGATAGAGAACTACAAGAACTTGTGCAGTAGCCACTATTAGTGAAATAGAAAACGTGTACAGTGAACTTGTGCAATAGTGACGATGATTGAAAAAAACAACAAAAAAGAAAAAGAAAAAATATTGTGGAAAGTATAAGGCTTAACATGATGGATATTTGGTTTGGCATATGATAATACAACATTATGTTCTAAGCATGATCACTGTTTGGATTGGGCAGAGAAAAATCTTTGGGAATGAAAAATATGTTCTCGGCTCAGCTTTCTACCACAATATCAGTTGAGATAGATCATGATTCTGACTTTTAAAATCTCTGGTGATGAATTACATGTTGATAGGTTGCATTGCATAATGTCTATGACATTAACGGTGGTTGACATGTTGATTATAAATTTTATTTAAAGGCACCACATCATGACAAAAAAAAACAAAAATCGCATGTTTTTACACTAATTACATTTATGTTAGATTCTCTGTACAGGTAGCTTTCAAAATAGTAAATTTTATTTTAGTAAATTATGTTTTTAATAAATAAATAAATACCTGTGTTTTCGACCGATTTTGAGCTTATCGGGTATAACACGATGATGAATGTACTTAAATTTCACTGATGAACCTATTAAAAATGCTTGTGATGTGTTTATGTTTATGTCTAAGTGATTACAAATACAAGAGAATTGAACAGATCTCGCATCTTTGTGCAACAGTTTTGTGATTTCCTAACCGTTTTTGGTATTAAGTTGTGTTGCTGTTGTAGTTAGCACTTTGACAGGAGGCAAACGAACTCATTGGAAAGGTTTCTGTTTGAAGCACTTAACCCCAACAATGCAAATTTTCTATAAGTTTTGTTGAAGAAATTAACTTCCGACATCGAACAAATCGTCCATGATTAAGGGGAAAACTCAATTTCTTTCCATGATGATCCAAGGAAAAGAATTCGATTTTGGCAAGACAGTTTATGATCAGATATTGGCTATTGGTATTGAACCGGACAAGAGTAACAATTTGATCTTCCCGAATCTGATATATCATATCTTACTATTTCAACGAGAAGTACCCGGACATCGAGGAGACATTGCATCAAGAGGATCTTTTGCGATGGTTCTTGATTCGAAGTAAGGATGTAGTGTGAAAAAGAGTATAAATCAGCCTCAATACCAAGTCTTGCTGCAGATCTCAAACCACTTGCTAACTTGGTTCGAAAAATGCAACTGCATGTGCAAGGTACATGTGTTTAATTTGTCATTTGTGTCTAATTTTCTCTAAGTTTGCACTCAAATAGGGAGAGAATATATTTCGTGTGGTCGCACACGTCTGCAACAAGCAGGTGGGACTGATGGAGAATAAAGTCCTGATGATAGCGAGAGCACTCGTTAGGTTGAATGTTGTTGTGTGTTAGGTTGAAATATTGTTATGTGTTTGGGTGTTCTTGTCGTTTGTTTTTGAGGTTATTGTGGAACTATGCCTTGGATTATGGTTGTTATGGTTTGGAACTTACGTGTTTGAGGGTATTAGAAAATATTTTAGAACAATGGTATATTTGTTGGTTCGTTCATGACTGGTTGTTTTGAATGTTATCTAGAATTGATTGTTTGTATGTATGTGTTTGATCATTCTTTGATGTAGGTACATTGAGGTGTCACACTTATACCAAAAGGGAAAGATTGTTAGCATAGAAGTGTTCAGATGGATATTGCATAGGTGGTGCAATCTGAATGGAGTTCATGAGGTGTGACGTAGCGTGTCACAAGTGGATGGCAGTTGAAAATATTATGCAATACTAGAATCTGAACAATAAGAAAATAAATATTTGGTGAATATTAAAGATTTATTAAATATGAAAGCATGGAATATCTAAGAATTTATATAAATAGAAGCATAATGAAAAACCCTAAGTTAGGTTTTCTGAGAGGCAGAAAAAGAGAGCACGTGAGTTAGAAAAACTCGGGTGAGTGAACAAAGAGCGTGTGCAACTGTCGTCACAAAAGTAAGCTTGGACAGATTAAAAGTTGGTCAGTGCGAGTCGTGTGTGACGTCACGTAAAACTGATTAAACAAATTGTAAGATCTTGTTTAAATGATTTTTACTAAAATTTATTTGAGTTTGCACACATATATCATAAATATATTATATATCATAAATATATTATATATCATAAATATATTATATATAATAAATATATATATATATATATATGAAATTTTAATTTTATCATATTAATTAATGCAATCCAACATTTTATTGCAAGTTTTTCATGGTTTAAAATAATTTATTTCAAAGTATAAACCGATTTAAGTGAAACAAAGATATTAAACCCAACTAAAACCGTGCTCTAGTAAAAGATACCGTTGAGTACATATTTTGGCCTTAGCATTTTACTGATTAGTAACAGAGTTATCAATGAAATCAATATTAAAACCTTTATGTTACTAACAATGGTAAATGGTGTATGATGTCACGTTGTGATGATGGAAACTACGAGAGGTTCCATTAATTAATCAACTTTCTCTTTCTCTACTTCTGGTCATGAACAGTGGAAAGAATAATGAGAGAAAAAGCCAAGTTCAATTCAGCACACTGAAATTATAGTTAAAAGGCAAATGCGATAAATGATTCGATTCTAAGCATTACTTGAGTCACGATATATAGTCACACCCCTCATCAAATCTTTATTTCATATCAATTCTTGAAAACTACATAAACACAACTGTATACATATATACATACATAAGCCCATACATATATAATTATGGTGAAGTTTGATGCAAAACTATGGAAGTCTGTGTTTCTTATGTCGATGATCAACATTGGTCTAAGCGGCGTAAACGTGATGTTCAAGAAAATGCTTAACGAAGGAATTAATCGGATGGTCGCGACCACTTACCGACTTGCCGCAGGAACTCTCTTCCTGATACCATTTGCGATATTTTTGGAAAGGTATGTGTTTTGTGTAAATGGTTTTTATTTTGCGTTTTAGGTACAGCTTTTGATGCAAAATTGTAAATTCATTCTTTTCATACATTTCAAGTTATTATAATTAATTCTCTCAGTCTTAGTGGTCATTAAATTTCAATTTATTCAATCTTTTCTTGGTTTTCAGTATAATCTTTAAACTTTCTTTTTTGCTTGCTTTTTTTTTTGTTTTAAATTATAAGTGGCCGTCTTGTTTGCTTGAGTGTGTTGTTGACTATTAATTCGATTTATTCTTTACAATCTAACAAATATTAATAAAAAATATAAATTACATATCTTTCTATTGAAATAAAGATACAATCACTATTCTATTTTAAATTCCTAATATTTTAATTGGGAAACATTTTAACAAATCTTTTTTACTTTTCTGTATGATTTACAAATATGTCACGACGTGTCTATAAGAGCATTTTAATATCAATATTACATAAGAGATAATTTATTAAAATATTGATGAAAATGATATTATACAAATATTTAATAGTATATAATATATAAATCTTAAATATTTTGGCAAAAACAATTTAAACAAAATTTTAGAAATTTTAGAACATTAGTAAAACAAAATATAAAATTAAAAGTTTAGATTAATTCAATATTTATTACTTCTATAATTTTTTTTTATCTATTTAATAATATTATCTACCCAAGATATAGGTATTTACTTTTTTTTGTATAATCCGATTGTATTATATAATTTAGTTGTATAATCAATATTAAAAATTTCAAAAAAATTATTTTAAATAAGAAATAAATTAGGGCAAATATCTAAAATAGCACTTTTCTAAGTTTTTATTTCAAAAATAGCATCATTAGTTTAAATTTCCAATAATAGCACAAATTTAAGATTAAAATGCATTAAAACTATATTTTAAAAGAAAAAAACTAAACTCTAAATTGGAAAAAATGAACCCAAATACAATACTTTAAGTTTATATATAATTTATTTAAAATAAATAAGTATTTTTACATAAGTATTTGTGTTAGTTTTGGAAGTTTAATTTTGAGATGCTAAATTTGGAAGAAAAATTTAAAAAAGTGCTATTTTAGGGTATTACTCAATAAATTATGTAAGTATCTAATTTATATTTGGGCAATTGACTAAAATAGCACCATTTCAAATTTTTGTTACTAAATATAGCACTAGTCATTTAAATTTCCAAAATTTAATAGCTTATAAAAAAAATTTAAACCCTAAATTAAAATAATTGAAAACTTATTTCATAATGAAAAAAAATTTGGAAATAAACCCTCTTTAAATTGGAAAAATTTCTAATGTGGAACCCAAACATTATGTTTTTATTTTATATATATTTTATTTAAGGTAAATAATTATTTTTACATAATAATTTATGCTATTTTGGGAATTTTAGTTTTATTGTGCTAAATTTGGAAGATAAACTTAAAATGGTGCTATTTTAGGGTATTACTCTTTTATTATTTAAATGTGACTATTTTTTTCTGTGGATTTAAAGTTATAATAAAATAATTTGGTTTTTCTTTTTGTAGACATAACAGGCCAAAACTCACAGGTAATATCTTGTGTTCACTCTTCTTTAGCGCACTTCTGGGGTAAGTTTATTTTAACCTAATTCTCTAAACCTTACGAGAGTATCAAAATCATGATTAATCACAAATTTGCAGGTCAAGTTTGGTTCAATATTTCTTTCTTATTGGACTACAATATACGTCTTCGACTTTCACCTTAGCGTTTAGCAACATGGTTCCTTCGGTCACATTCGCGTTGGCTCTAATATTTAGGTTATAAAATCGATCAAAAACATTTAACTTCTTCGTTAGCTCTAATTTATTTGATCAACTATACAATAACTCTTTCAATAAACGAATAATTAGGCAAGAGACGTTGAACATCAAGAGCAACAAAGGAAGAGCCAAAGTGTTAGGCACAATGATATGCATATGTGGAGCTTTGGTGCTTACCCTTTACAAAGGACCTTCTTTAACTCGACAAAACGCTCAAATGCAAATGCAAACGATAAATGATTCAGCCGCTACGATAACCCGAAAATGGGCAATGGGTTCGATTATGCTGATCATAGCAGTGTCAATATGGTCAGCATGGTTCATTGTTCAAACTAAAATAAGTCAAATTTTTCCATGCCAATACACGAGCACAACGATCCTCTCTTTCTTCGGTGTGATCCAATCTGCTTTGTTGAGTCTGATCTCGGAGAGGAGCATATCCATGTGGGTTGTTACAGAGAGGTTCCAAGTTTTAGGGTTACTTTATTCGGTAAGAGTAATTCAACTTGAGTTCTATTTATGTGCATTTTTAAGCTTCTTATGAAACGTTGAAATTATGATCGGTAATTGAAAATAGGGTATTGTGGGATCTGGATTGTGCTATGTGGGAATGTCGTGGTGTCTACGTCAAAGAGGACCGGTTTTCACATCAAGCTTCATCCCTTTGATTCAAGTCTTTGGTGCCATTTTCAGCTTCTCTTTTCTTCATGAGCAAATTCACTGTGGGAGGTAACCTACTATGTATATGTTCTTCTATACTTAACCATCTCATTATGCTAAAACAATCGATCAAAAACGTTAGAAGATTTGTCAATTCGGTTTGAATTTTTCAGGGTTCCAACAAATTCAATTTAAGATTTAATATGTTTCTGTTCGGTTAAGTTCAAGTTTTTGGATAACAATCTTTTCGGGTTTAAAAGAATTGAATCATATTTAAAAAATAAATTATTTTATAGTAATATTCTAAAATAATACCATTTTAAATTTATCTTTCAAATTTAACATAGTAAAATTAAAATTCCAAAAATAACATAAATTATTATGTAAAAATAATTATTTATCTTAAATAAATTATATATAAAATTAAAATATAATGTTTGGGTTCACTTTTTCTAATTTAATGTTTAAATTTTTTTCATTAGGAATAAGTTTTTTAATTATTTTATTATTGAATTTGTGTTAGTTTTGGAAATTTAAATAACTAGTGCTATATTTAGGATAAAAATTTGAAATAATACTATTTTAGTTAATTACTCTTATTTTTAATACTACAGAATTTTATTATATTTAAATATATTTTCTATTTAATTAGTTATATATATTAGATATTTTATTATATTAAATGTAATTTTTATGTAGTTCGTTACATATATTAGACATTTTAATAAATGTTTCGGTTAATTTAGTTTTAGTTAAAACTTTGAATTCGGCTTAATCAGGATCAGCTAATATATATTCGAATAACTAATTATATGGCATATTAAATAGTTCTTTTTCACTTTGTCACTAATAATTTCTGTCAAGTTAATTAAACTTTGTTACTAATAATTACTAATATGTGGCATGACAAAAGTGTGATAGGATCAATTGTCATTATCATGGGACTTTATATACTTTTATGGGGCAAAAGCAAGGATAAACCTGCACCAGTTACCAAACAAGAACCATTAAGTCTTGATCTTGAAGGTTGTGGGACATCTCCAAAGGAACTCAATAATGCTGCCCATCCGGTCTATGGAAAATAATAACTTCTAGTTATATTTAATTGTCTTGTACATGTTCAATGAATTTTAGGTCGAAGTGGTATCTAATAGATAATCATAATTAATAAAGTGTAAAATTGAAACGGTTCTACATAAATAAAATATGATCCTACAAGACTTTTTTGAAAAGAAAAAAATATTCTTGTGTCGTGACAAAAAATAATAATAATCTAGTCTTATAAATATGCGTTTAAATTACTGTAAAGAAAAATGTTGAAAATAATCAAAATGTTATATATTCGAAAAATGAAATATTCAAAAATTAAAAAAAAGGAGAAAAAATATATAGTGAAAAGACGTAAAAATTTATATGGTATTACAAAATGAATGTACGAATGTTGGTTTATAATTTCCAACCTAAATGCGGCTACTGCTTTAAAAAGAATTACCAGTTTACGGCTAGTGCTAACCAGTACACCAATATCTTATTTACTCTTTACTGATGAAATTATGTTTTTTTGTAATGCCTCGGTTGAACAGTACAAAAACTTATCAGATATATTCCAGGCATATTGCAAAACTTCAAGCGAACAAATTAACTTCTAAAAATCGAATATTATCTTTGGGAAAAAGGCTCCAAAGAGCACTCAACTAGCCATAAAAAATGTACTGGTGATCCTACATGTAGGAAGATTGGGAAAATATCTAAGAATTCTCGAAAATTTCAAGGGGTCAAAAACCTAAATATTTTCTTATGTTAAAGATCGGATACAACAAAGGATAACTAGATGGTTTCCAAAAATTCTGTCGCGATGGGGAAAAGAAGTAATGATAAAATCGGTGGCCATGGTCATACCGACATATGTTATGTCATGTTTCCTATTCTCTAAATCATTGTGCAATAAGCTTTCTAGTGCAATCAGTAACTTCTAATAGTTTTCAGGAAAATCTTCTCAAGAATCCATTGGCTACCCTTGAAGACGCTTTCCTTACCTAAATTAGACCGAGGCCTTGGATTTAAATCCTGCACCGATTTTAGTAAAGCTTTTCTTGCAAAACAACTATGGAGATTAGAGAGGCATCTTTTATTTTTGGTCGCTCAAGTTCTTAAGAGGAGTTATTATAAAAATTCTCATATTTTTTAAGCAAAAAAAACATATCGTGCATCCTATGGATGGCATAGCCTATGGTCAGCTAAAAATCTTGTAAATAACAGGGCAACGAGGCTTATTGACTCTGGTCTCAATGACCAGGTATAGGAGGAACCATGGATCCCAGATATATACCCAAGAACCTCAAGAGGATTAAATAATCTTACCCCCACCCCCACCTGTCCCCCCCCCCCCCCCCCAACCTCTCTATAAGTGATATCACCTTCCCAGATAATGGCGGCTGGAATGTCTTAGAACTGAAACAATGGTTCACACCTGAGGATATAAGTTTGATTGTCACTCTAAAACCAAATTCCAAGAGAGAAGGGAGCAATTATTGCTGGCATTTCACTAAGGTTGAAGTCTATACAGTTAAATCTGGCTATGAGACTCTAGAACCTAGTGAATACTAAGCTTAATCTTTTGTTACAACGGCCTTCCCTTAACCACCTCAAACAGGCTGCATGGAAGCTCAAAGCAGCAAAAAAAAATCCAATATTTTCTCTAGCAAACCCTATCCGAGGCACTAGCAGCCAATGGACGCATTTGCCATCGTCATATTCGGGAAGATGCTTTATGTGATATTTAGGGAGGGGACGAAGAAAGCATCAATCATGTTGTTTTCATGTGCATCCTACACGTCAAACATGGACATTATCAACTATTCCTTCTGCACCTTCAATTTTCTCTACTGATAGTCTTTATGGGAATTTTGGCTATTTATTTTGGTGTATCCCGAAAGTTTTCCATTTGGATACGGATTTTTCTGGTCTATCGTGGATTTTATGGTTTATTTGGAAAATCAGAAATGATAAAGTCTACAAAGCAATAGCAAGTCCGGCTCCATCCATTTTGGAAAAGGTTCGAAATGAAAGTGAAGTTTGGCTTTCATCTTTGGTGTTGAAATGACACCTAATCTTTTGAAAAATAAGCTAAATAAGATTCATTAGAGGTCTACTCATTTTATAGAAGCACATTCAACAAATAATAGTCAAAATTAGTTCAGTATTATTTTAAAAGGTAATTATTAGATATTTTTGTTGGTTTGTTTGTAAAGCTCATTTTTGTCATATGCACAACAATGGGTCGATCTAATAATCCAACACATTTATACGAAAGTTTAACAAACTTATACGAGGGATAGTGGAGTCGAACTCCACAGATATTTATTTCTACAAAATTGTTTTGTACAAGATGTAAACATATAAGTCTAATAACTACAATATTGTTCATGTCAAATTCGCCTTTTTTCAATTTTGTCTTCCCTTTTATTCTCTTGATTCTTCATACTAAATTTTTAAAATCTGACATGGTATTAGAGGAAATCGCTCATTGAGACCTTCATTTCCGCATATCACCATTTTCTTTCTTTGTTTTATAAGATGGAAAATCAGAAGCAACTTGTTCTTCATGTCATCCTCAAAGCGAATAACTATCTACTACGGTCAAGAACTACAAAAAATGCTCTACTCAATCGTGGGTTGTAGATGCACATCCTTAGCTCTCAAAATGTTTCTATGGACAAAGAAAATGCTATAGCAGATAAGGGATCCAAAGAGATACCCATTAGATCTGAATGCAGCAAAGCAAATTCTAAATGGGTCCAAGAAGACCAGTTTATTCTTGTTGTCCCTTAGAGCTCATTGGAGCACTCATTCCTTACATCTTACTCGTATGCTGAATTTCCAAACGAATTGTGGGACACTCTCATGAGTTCGTATGGTGTTACCTCAAATATCAGTAGCATATTTGAGGTTAAGAAGAATTTGAAGGATTTCCAACAAGAAGAGAAATCATTCAAGTGCTGTTGGATACTTCAGTGCGCTGAGGAAAGAATTGGAGATGTTCCATCCTTGAACCACCAACCTAAAGGATCTGAATGAAAGATGTGAGGAGGATCATATCTATGGGGTCCTCCTCAGTTTTAATGGGCCATTCAATGGACTGATCCATCACATTCTCATATTTGAAAAATTATGCACTTTAAATGAGGTGTGTATGATGATCCAAAAAGATCAAAGATCAAGAGGCGTCTTTCAAGAGACTAGTGAAACTGCTCATGTCGGCAAGGGTGCTTATAAACAAGGATAAAGGAATAATATTTGGTGTGACTATTGCAGAATGAAGGGGTAGACCAAAGAAAAGTGTTGGACTATTCATCCCTATTTGAAACCAATGAAGCTAACATAAGTTTTCAGCCCTCTAAGGGTGTTGCTGTTGCTGCATTTGATGATGATAATGTGGTGAAAATCATATTTGTAGAGAAACCAACAATAGTGTTTAGCACTAGCCCAAGACCGTAATATCCGAGAAATCCGAAAGAAACTAAGAAAACAAACCCTTTAAGTATGAATAAGAATATGGAAGAAGATTTAAAAGATATTTGAATACTTGTAAAAGAATTATAAGACACTTGAGAACTTATGTAGAAAAGACACTCTTTGATTATACTTATTCAACTTGTTCTTGTTACAAATGAGAGGATGAGGAGCTATTTATATGCTCCAAAATTACAAAATATCTTACAACATTCTCTAGATATTTTTACAATAATATCTAGATATTTAAATGTTAGAATTCTCTAGAAAAACAAAGAGATAAGATAAAAAGATATTTCTATAGATTCTAGAACTTGGACTTAATTTGGGTTGATCCAATTAATAAGTTATTGGGTCAAGAACCCATAATTTAGTTCGACCCAAATCAAGTTTAATTTTAATACCCCCCCCCCCCCCCCCCCCCCCCCTTAAATTTGATTTTGTCAACCAACCCGAGCTTCGAATGGAGTAATTCAAATCGACCTTTTGATAATGGTTTGGTAAAGATATATGCAACGTTATCCTCACTTCAAACCTCCTAAGCTTCAATTGTTCCATCAAACACCTTCTCTCGTATGAAGTGATGTTCTAACTCAATATGCTTCGTGCTTGCATGAAACACCGAATTATTTGCTAACTTAATAGCACTTTGATTATCTCCGTAGATTGCAATCGACTTAATTATTGACTCGAACAAATCTCCAATCAGCGTACAAAGCCATACACACTCTTAAGTTGCTAGTGTTGAACCTTTATACTCTGCTTCAGTAGTAGATAGTGACACCGTTGCTTGCTTCTTGCTACACCAAGAAACACTCGTATCACCACATAAGAACACATAACCTGAAGTTGATTTCCGGTCATCTTGATCTCCACCAAAGTCAGTATCTGTGAATCAATATAGACAAATCTTAGCATTGTACTTGTACATCAATCCCATGCCAAGAGTTGTCTTTACATACTTCAGTATCTTATTTGCTGCCTCTAGATGTGGTTTCCTTGGTGATTGCATAAAACGACTTACAAGACCTACCGCAAATGCAATGTGAGGTCTTGTTATAGTTAAGTATAGAAGACTTCCTACAAGAGAGCGATAAGTTCGAGGATCAGGTAGTAGGGATCCTTCATCGCGTCCGAGTTTTATGTTCACATCTATTGGAGTGGAGCGTGTTGTTCTTTCGTGTATCCCTAAATTCTCAACAATCCTTTTTGCATAGCTTTTTTGGCCGATGAATATTCCATCACTTACTCTTTCAACTTCCAAACCAAGAAAGTTATTCAGCTCACCCAACTTTTTCATTTCAAACCTTATCGACATATCCTCTTGTAGACGAATAATTTCATTATCATCATTACCAGTAATTATCATATCATCCATGTAAAGAAGAACTATCACGTGCACACCTCCATTCTTTTTTGAAGAATAGACTTGGATCAGAATCTGATTGCACATAACTATAAAACTGAAGAAAATGAGCAAGCTTTCCATACCATGCACGTGGAGTTTGTTTTAACCCATATAAAGCCTTTTTAAGCTTGCACACATAATCAGGATGTTCTCGTGATTTGAAGCCAAGTGGTTGTTCCATGAAAAAACTTTTTTCAAGCTCACCATATAGAAAAGCATTCTTCACGTCTAATTGCCATAACTTCCAACCAAAACTACTCGCTAAAGATAAAAGTGAACGTACCGTAGTCATCTTCACCACTAGACTGAAAGTGTCGTCATAGTCTTCTCCATACTTTTGAGAGAACCCACGAGCAACCAACCTTTCCTTAAATCTATCAATGCTCCCATCTGTTTTTCGCTTAGTTCGATACACCCATTTACAAGAGATGGGTTGGACATCCTTGGGTTTTGGAACCAAATCCCAAGTTTCATTTTTTATGAGAGCATTCATCTCCTCCTTCATTGCGGTTTTCCACTCGCTAACGCCTTTTGCTTCATCATAAGATGATGGATGTTCTTCATCTAATGGAGCGGCAAAGTAGCATGAGTAAGTAGTGATGAACCTTTCATCTCTAAATCGAGCATGCCTAACAATATTCCTTTTAGGTCTTTGATTGGCCATGGAATCATGATGTTCATCATCATCTTCCTCTTGATTTATGCTCCCCCTTTCACCTTGCATCTCTTTTTCAAGACTTACGCTTTCATTGGGCATTTGAAGAGCAGTTTCATCAATCTTGGGGGAACCTGCACCATCTTGCTCAACTAATACTTGAGGTGGCCCAAAGTATGAAGAAACTTCATCAAAGACAATATCACGAGACACAGTGTACTTGTTTGTCTTTGGATCCATACATCTCCACCCCTTCCTCTGTTCATCATATCCGACAAAAATGCATTTCTTTGCCTTTGCCTCCAATTTGGTTCTTTGAGAGTCAAACATATGAACATAGCAGAATGATCCAAATATTCTGAGATGTTTCACTATCGGCTTCTTCCCATGAACCATCTCATAAGGAGACTTCATATTATTTGGGCTAAGTGGCATCCGATTGATGACGTATGTTGCACACCTCATACCTGCTGTCCATAAGGCTTTTGGCAAATTCTTGTCATGTAACCAACTTCTACATATCTCGCTTAAATGACGGATCTTCCTTTCTATTACTCCATTCTGCCGAGGCGTATATGGACATGTAAATTCTCTTTTGATACCATGCTTTCGGCAAAAAAGAAAAGAAAATCCTTTGACATGAACTCCCCTCCATTATCCGTCCTCATGATTTTGATCTTCCGACCCAATTCTCATTCCACTACAATATTAAATTCTTGAAATCTTGAGAATACTTCCGATTTTTCTTTTACAAAGTATACCCAAGTGTACCGTGAAAAATCGTCAACGAACAATAACATGTAGCGAAACCCAGAATATGAGGATGTTCTCATAGGACCCATCAAATCACTACGGAACCTTTCTAATGGAACACAACATCATGAAGTGGAGTTGTCAAATGGAAGTCTATGTGATTTTTCATATTGACAACTTTCACAAAATCTCCCTTCATCTTGAATCTTTAACTTTGGGAGCCCATTAACCAAATTCTTATTCACCATCACCTTGAGCTTAGTCATATTTATATGACCAAGTCCAGCATGCCATATAAAAGCATTATCATTGGCACTCATCTTTTCCACATAGGAGTTAGAGGCCGATAAGACATATAAGTCTTTAACTCGTGCTCTGGTGTGAACTACATCCGCCTTTAACTGTTGAATGTTTTTAAAGAATTTAACGTCTTTTGCACCAAACAAACATAATTACCTGAGTCTACTGCATTCACCACAGATAGAAGATTCGTTTTTACTCCAGGAACGTGGTACACGTTCTTGAGTGTGATTGGGCTTCTATCATCTCCTTCAATAACAATTGTTCCTTTTTTCTCGACACGGTGAATTGAATTATCCGCTGTTATGATGGCTTCCTTCCCATCATGACGTTGAAGACTTGAAAATAACTTCTCATCTCCAGTAATATGATGGCTACAACCCGAATCCACAATCCAATTATTTGCAAGAGTTTTAGTTGTAGATGTACCTGAAGATGCACCCTCTAATGTGAAACATTTTCCCCATTCTTCATCTTCAATATGACCTTTTGATTCCACCATATTTTTTTCTTTCAGCTTAACTCGGTAATCCTTTTTAAAGTTCCCGAGTTTTCCACAATGGTAGCACTTGAATCGTTTCTTGTCTCTAGTAGAAGATCGTTCAAGTTCATCATTGTTTTTAACACCAACATTCTTGGGTTTGGCTTTAAAGCTTTGTTGTCCCCGAGCTACAAAAGCACTACCCAAATCGTCATGTATTTTAACTCCAGCCATTTGTGTGGCTAGTGATTCTTGTGAAGCCAATAAGTTTTCAAACTTCTCCAATGAAGGGTTGTGTAGCCCATCCTTGAACCGACGTCACAAACGGTGTATATTCAGGTCGTAAACCTCGAATAATAGACCGTTTTAACCAAGCATATGAAATAGACTCTTCCGGATTAAGAGTGTTAATCTTAGAGCATAGATTTTTTACCTTGATGAAAAAATCTGATATTGAAGACTCCCCCTGCTTCGCATTTGCCAACTCGTTCTCTAGAAACTGTAGACGAGCCTTGTTCTTCTTGTTAAATAGCTTATCTAACGCTTGCCAAATAGAACTTGCAGATGTACACCTCGAGACATGCTCAAATACCCCCGAAGATATTGACCTTTTTAAAGCAAACTCAGCCTTGCACTACAAGAAAACTGCCAATTTGCGACTACAATTTACAACTACATACGTGGTTACAAATTTTGCGACCACATTTGCCACAGTTTAGCGACTAATTTGCGACTATGGCTAAGTAGTCGCAAATTGGTCACAAAAATGGGACCAATAAGTGTAGTCACATGTTGGTCGCAATAGGCAACCAATTAGCGACTGAAATGTGACTGCGTTGCAACAGACCTAGGTAGTCGCTAATCAGTCGCAAAATAGCAACTGATTAGTGACTACATATGGAAAATCAGTTGGTAGTCGCTTATTGGTCGCTAAAAATGTGACCAATTTGCGACTACTTTCTGTAGTGGCTCTGTAGTCACAAAGTGGTGGCAAAGTGCCAACATAAAAAACATGTGCAGGTTAGGTATAACGACATTTAAGCGACTACACTGCTGTAGTCGCAAAGTAGTGGCAAATCAGTGGCAAAATAGTGGCAAAATGTTGTATATATATGCACCATCCCATTTTCTCATTTGGAAAATCGAAGGAAAAAAATTTGTTTAAAACATGTGGGGAAATTATAACAATTCGAGAGATTGGATGTACAGAAGAATTGTAATGAAACAAGAAATATATCGGCGGAATTTGCACAAGGCATGGAGCAGTTCATGAATTTTGTAAGTAGTCAACCTATAGCTCAAAGTAGCGGAGGTAAGTTTTTCTATCCTTGTATTAATTGCAAAAATGATAAATTTATTCTGGGACGGAAAATATGGAGTCATCTATATAGTCGAGGATTTATGCCAAATTAATATATTTGGTATAAACATGGAGAAGAGCTGAATGTTCAGTTAGGGACGAGTACTAGTCGGGGTGATGTCCAAAGAAATCAGGGAGGTACGCGTGGTTGTAGTGATGAAACAGTTGATATATCCGGTAATAGATATGTTTAAATGGTGACGGATGCATTTCGTGAGACAACGACTGATGATCATCAGTACTATAATCAGAACGAAAAAAAATTATAATTATAATGAAGAAGAACGGCCTAATGAAGAAGCACAAAAATTTTATAACATGTTAGATGCTGCGAAAATTCCATTGTATGATGGTTGTCATGAAGGGCACTCACAGTTATCTTTAGCTGCTCGGTTCATGAACATCAACTCTGATTTTAATTTACTAGAAAAATGTATGGATTCTTGGACAGAGCTGTTTACAGAATATTTACCCGAGGAGAATCAAGCAACGGGTTCATATTATGAAACCGACAAATTGATGCAAAATTTAGGCCTCCTGTTTTATACAATTGACTTGTGTGTTCAAAATTGTATGATCTTCTGGAAAGAAGATGAGAAATGGGAAAAATGCAAATTTTGCGATTCCCCCCAGTATAAGTCAAGCGAGGGCAGGACAAGAATACCTTTCAGTCATATGTGGTATTTACCTATAGGTGATAGACTTAAAAGAATGTATCAAAGCGAGAAAACTGCAGAGGCAATGAGGTGGCACGCAGAGCATGAAGCAGAAGACGGAGAAATGAGTCATCCATTTGATGCTGCAGAGTGGAAAAATTTTCAATATCTACATCTTAGATTTGCTGTTGAATCTCGAAACGTTTATCTTGGCTTATGTATTGATGGGTTCAACCCATTTGGGTTGTCTCGTAATCATTCAATATGGCCGGTGATTATCACTCCATATAATTTTCCACCGGAGATGTGTATGAAGAAAGACTATTTGTTTCTAACTATTTTGAATTTGGGGCCAAATCATCCGTGTACTAGTCTGGACATATTCTTCCGACCTTTGATTGATGAGTTGAAAGAATTATGGTCTACGGGAGTTGATGCATATGATGTATCGTTGAACCAAAATTTCAATCTAAAAGCTCTGTTACTTTAAACGATAAGCGATTTTCCCGCTTATGGAATGTTGTCAGGATGGAAAACGCATGGAAGGCTGGCCTGTCCAATTTGTATGGATGATACGAAGGCATTTCAATTACCAAATAGGAGAAAGACTTGTTGGTTTGATTGTCATAGAAGGTTTCTTTCTAATGGTCACCCGTTACGGAAAAATAAAACAATTTTTTTAAAAAGGAAGCACGCTTTGAATGACTATCCTCCACAATCATTGACATGAGAACAAGTTTTATACGAGCGAATAAAAACTATCAATCCTTTAAGAACATCTGAGTGCAGCGGAAACGGTCACGAAAGTAAAGAAGAAGGTTACGGCAGCTGGCATAATTGGCACAAAGAAAGTATATTTTGGGAGTTGCCGTACTGGACGGATCTTAACCTTCGACATAATCTTGATGTGATGCATATAGAGAAGAATTTCTTCAATAACATCATTAATACAGTTATGAATGTGAAAGAGAAATCAAAAGATACAGTTAAGTCAAGGTTGGATATGTTGTAGGGTCGATTGTTAACTAAGCAGTTAACTAAAAAGCAAGGCGAAGAACAAACGATATGCTGTAGGATCGAGTGTTGAATCATATGTGAATGATGAGATATCTTACTTCTCGGAACATTACTTTGCTGCGCACATACACACAAAAAACAGGTAACCTAAATTAATTGTTATGTTTATGAATTAATATTTTATTATATATGAATGTAAGTAATATAATATATATAAACAGGTCTACAAAATTCGATGAAGGTGAGGTGCCTGTATATCCGGATCCTGGAGTACCAGATATATTTACGCACATGGGTCGTCCAAGTGGTAAATGTAAAGAAATATGGCTCTCCGAAAAAGAATATAAATATGCATATGCATATGTATTACAATAATGTAAATATTTTCGGCCACTCGAGAGGTATATGAAAATAATTAATTGCATTTATTATATTTTAGTTCATTGTATTAAGAAATATATATTAATTTTTAATATTTACTGTTGTAGCATATTTGAAGATCATATTCGATGTACGTATCCATATCTTTCAGAAGATGACATTTCATCGAAAAGAGAGGAAGAGTTCCACGTATGGGTTAGGGATTATGTATGTTTAATTAATTATTTGACATGTATATTATATTTTATTTATTAATTTGGAAATACTAATTAAGTTTAATTTTTAATATATGATCATAGGTCAATTCATGCACTTCCACAGATTCACGTGTCTTTCCTATATGGGCTCAAGAATTAGTTCAAGGTCCGATGAATAAAGCGTCCACTTGGCCGATGTATTTTACAAGAGGTTATATGTTCCACACAAAGAAACATGGACATAGGAGAAAGACATGTAACTACGGTATTTGTGTGAAGGAGGACAATTACTCAGATGCATCTGATGAAGCTGATATCTATGGGATTTTAACAGATATCATTCAACTTGAGTATGTCGGACTCCTAAATTTGAAGATCACACTTTTTAAATGTGAATGGTACGATCCTACGCCCTCGAAAGGTACTCGGAAGTCAGAAAATGGTGTTATTGATGTCTTATCATCGGGGAAATACTACAAATACGAACTATTTATTCTCGGTACGTATTCGTTAATAATTTACTATATAATTAATTTTGTTAAAAATATATAACTAATTTATATTTGAATACTTATGATGTATCAGCATCTCAAGCAGATCAAGTTTGTTATATTTCCTATCCGCACACTAAATCATCATCAAAACAAACATGGCTCAATGTTTTGAAAGTTAATCCAAGATCTAACATTTTGGGGAAATACAAAAACAAAGACGAGATTGGCCTCATGCAACAAGAAAATGATGAAGAGGTAATGCTTGTTCAAGAGATAGAAGTAGATCGATTGGTCGATAGAGTTAACCATACGGAAGAAACGGATTTTGATGTCGGAGATGTGGAACTAGAAGATGAATTTCAATGTAATATTTCATCTTCAGATGATGACGAGAACGAAGAAATGTAATAAATATAGTTATGCTATGATGTATTTTGTACATATGATTTTTATATAATTCAATGTATTCCCAATAACCATATAGTCGCTAATTTTTTTCAGTAATTGTGACTGATTTGCCACCACTTTGCTACTACATTGGCAATGTAGTAGCATTTCAGTCACAAATTTGCGACTGATTTGCGACCACATTTTCAAAAATTGATGAGAAGTCGCAAATTTACGACTGATTTGCAACCACATATGGTAAATTCACATTTCCCCTAAGTATTTTCCACATTTAAAACTTGTATTTCCAAATTAATGTGACTACTAACCATTATAAGTGATAACATATATTGAAAACTTTAATTGTAATGATTTCATATTTAGAAAACATTTGAAATGTATATAAGACGTATAAGGTTAAGTAAATTTGTTAAGTGTTTTAGGTAAATTATTTGCAAATTTGGTAAATGTTATTGTTTTCATAGTAATTGAAATTTGTATAACTTATAATCAATTAATCAATCTTATATAATTATATGTATTCATCAAAATCTCAAAATTTAGGGTTTAGGGTATTATTTGTGACTGATTTGCCACTACATAGCCACTGCATTGGCAATGTGATGGCATTTTAGTCACAAAAATTAAACGTGGTCGCAAATCAGTCATAAATTTGCGACTGATTTGCGACCACATTCTCAAAATTTGATGAGAAGTCGCAATTGTGTAACTGATTTGCGACTACGTGTAATAAATTCAATATATGTAACTTTGGTCGCAAATCAGTCGCACAATTGCGACTGATTTGCGACCACGTGTAATATATTAAATGTATGTAAATGTGGTCGCAAATTAGTCACAAATTTGCGACTGATTTGCGACCACATGTATTACTCTTGATAGTTTGTTACTAACTCTGGGACGCGAGCAGTATTTGACAGTGTTTTCTCCACAAGCGGCAGCAAATTCAATGTGATAATGATTTTTTTAATTTTTTAATTTTTTAATTTTTTAATAAATATTTATTAAAATATGAATAATATATTCATATAAAATTAAAATTTCTCTGTATAATTGAAATATTAGGTTTGACCGCGATAACGGGGCTGTTACCCGTAAAATTGCAATAATTTTGAAAAATAAATTTGACGGCCCGTACTATAGTTGGACTGTCGTACCTGCTGAGAGGCAGAAAAAATATTTTATAGAGTTTGCGGTAAGGAATTTTGCTTTCAAAATTTTTATTTAAAAATATTTAAACAAATTTTAATATTTAAAATATTATTTTGAAGCAATCGTACACCTGAGATCTTGTGATCACCCCGGTGGTACGAAAAGAGTTCGAGGCCGTCTGCGTAAGACGGATGAAAGGGATGGTGAGCACGGTTCATACAACCAGCAAACGTCCCCGCTGGATTTTCCCAAGTCTGTACAAAATTATGACAGACTATTGGAGAATAGAAACGTCTTCCGAGAAGAGTACCAAATCCTCTCATAACCGTAACTCCGCTCGGGACGGTCTTGGCCCGCACAAATATTTTTTGGGCCAAAAATCCTATATTCAGGTCCAGCAGGAAATGGTAAGTCATTTTGTTTCTTTAAATTTAATGAACATTTTTGTTATTAATTAACTACAATTTATGTCAATATCTGTGAAGGAACATAATTTGGGACGACCAGTCTCAATAGGTGAGGTCTTTATAATGACTCATACAAGACCGGATGGTTCGTATGTAGATTTGAAAGCAAAAAAAATCTGTGAAGCATACGAACGAAACATCCAAGAGAAGATGGCGATCGTGGAGGTCGATCCAACAAAAATATCTGATGGAACTTCCCGTCCAATTGAGTTGACTCCAGAACAGAAGAATGAGATCTTCATTCAGGTAAAAAAATTTTCAAATTTTTTTGTTATAACATATTTTTATAATTAATTAAATAATTAAATTTATTATTTAATTTTTGTTTTTGTTATTTTGTAGTCTTCTTTTGCAGATGACCGAGGCCGTCTTTATGGACTCGGTAGTCTGAACCATGTACAGTCTACGGGTAGATGTACTGGAGTGCAAACCAATTCACTCGAGTACGTAATGCTTCAAGAACAAAACGCGCAGATTTTGGAAGTAAATCAGAAGATGGAAGATTTGAATAGAGAAAACCAAAAGAAGATCTCGAGTTTGGAGATGCTCCTCGGGTATTTCACACGGACGGATCCCGCATTCGTCTCCTATATGCGGGATAACGATTGTACAGGGGAACCATCGATGGCTCCGACCCCGACCCCATTCTCGCCTTCGGATTTCCAATTTCTGCCGCCTGAAAATTAAAATTTTTTTATGTAAATTAAATTGTCAATAATAAATATTACAATTTTAATTTATTTTGTTCAATATTTTATATTAATTAATTCTTATATTTTTTCATTTAATATTATAATATTTAATATTATTTGATAAAAAGTATTTATAATATTTAATAGTTTAAATATATAAATTTATGCAAAAATATTCATAATTAAAAATTTAAAAATATTATTAAAACATAATAATTTTGGAAATTAATTTCAAAAATATTTTAAATAATGTTATTATAAATTAATAAAAAAATAAATAATATTAATATTGAAAAATAATTTATAAACTATTATATTAATATTTATAAAAAATTAACTAATATTAATATTAAAACATAGTAATATAATTTATAATTTATAAATTATATTACTAGTTTTAATTTTAAATATTAATATTATTATTGAAATTATTTTTGAAATATATTTTTAAAAATTATTTTACAATTATTTTGAAATAATTTAAATCTTTTGAAATTAAATTTAAAAAATATCAATATTTTTTATTTTCAAAATATTATAATTATTTCAATAATAATTTAAAATTATATTTTTTTAAAATCTAATTAAGTTGTAGTCGCAAATCAGTCGCAATTTTTGCCACCGATTTGCGACTCCTTACTACATGTGGTCGCAAATCAGTCACAAAAAATTGTGACTGATTTGCGACTACAGGAGAAACACAGTCGCAAATCAGTCATAAAACTTTGTGACTAATTGCGACTACAGTAGAAACGCAGTCGCAAATCAGTCACAAAATTTTGTGACTGATTTGCGACTGCACTACTCTTGTAGTCGCAAATCAGTTAAAAAAATTTGTGACCTATTTGTGACTACATATTTCGCAACCATATATGTAGTCGCAAAACAGTGGCCAAATTTGTTACGGAAATTCGGTGGCAAATTAGTCGCAAAAATAGTCACCACCAAGTGGTCGCAAATTAGTCGCAAAATGAACCACTATTTCGGTAGTCGCAATTTGCGACTGATTTTTTTTTGTGACTACTATTTTGCGACCACATCACGTGGTCGCAAAGTAGTCGCAAAATATTGTTTTCCATGTGTTGGCATTTTTCCATGTCTACTCTTTTGTCGCTTCCGCGGTTGCAGCATCCCCCCTTGGTGGTGCTGTGCTACTACCACCGACGACATCCCATAAGTCCTCGTTTACCAAGTATGACCCCATACATGACTTCCATAACCGATAGTTGGATTGGGTTAAGATCTCCATTCCTAATCCAATAACACGACCTTCCATCTTTAAACTTCGATCTTGATGAACACAAAATTAGAATGACTCTGATACCATATAGAGAAACTAACAATAGTGCTTAGCACTAGCCCAAGACCATAATATCCGAGAAAACCGAAAGAAACTAAGAGAACAAATCCTCTAAGTATGAATAAGAATATGGAAGAAGATTTAAAAGATATTTGAATACTTCTAAAAGAATTAGAATACACTTGAGAACTTATGTAGAAAAGATACTCTTTGATTCTACTTATTCAACTTGTTCTTGTTACAAATGAGAGATGAGGAACTATTTATATACTCCAAAACTACAAAATATCTTACAACATTCTTTAGATATTTCTACAACAATATCTAGATATTTAAATGTTAGAATTCTCTAAAAAAAAAAGATATTAAGATATTTCTATAGATTCTAGAACTTGGAATTAATTTGGGTTGATCAAATTAATAAGTTATTGGGTCAAAAATTCATAATTTAGTTTGATCCAAATCAAGTTTAATTTTAATAATATTTGGATGCTTTTATTAAAAACATTGCAAAGTTGACTGAATCTGATAATATTTTATCTGCTAATAAAACGTATAAACCTATTATCGTTGATTTTGGTGCTACTCATCCACATGATTTTTGATCCCAAACTTCTTTCCATGGTTAAGCTTCATTCTCGAAGGGTTACCATTGCACATGGACAAGATATTTCAATTAGAGGAGTTCTTTCCTATTGAACTTTATGAGATTAAATTCATTCTCGCTTTACAATTTAGAAATATGTGGAGGAGTTTGACACACTCCCACTACAACAAAGAAAGCCATTAGCGTCGAAATTTTACGACAAATATGATCTGACGCTATTTACCAATGGGGTACCGTCGAATTTACAACAAATTTGCAGTTCGACGTAATTTCATCGTAAATCCAGGATGAAACATTTCGACTTTAAATGGACGCATATTTGGGTGCATTTAACGTTGATTTAATGACGCCTTTGGGCTTTGTTGTTAAATCTACGATGATTTTGCATCTAACGAAAGCATTACAGATTAACATCGAATTTAACGTCAGATTTTTTGTAGATGAATACATGTTAATTGAGTTGCAGCTACCATTTACCGACAAGACTATTCATCATAATGTCATTGGGAATTCTATGCTAAGTGATCGCAACTACATCTGACATTAAATCAATGGTAATTTGATGGTACATTTGTAAATGTTCTTATAAATTCACACTTTTCAACTTCAACATCCCTAAAAACACTAATTCTCACTTAACAATTTCTCATAAACTTTTACAATAGTATTTAAATACAAACTATGAAGTTGGATGTAGATGCATAAAGATATAGAGGGATCAATGTCAAAACAATTCTGCGACGTAATGGATATATTCATGAATCAAGTGGAAAATATATTGTTGACTTTAGAAAACAGAAAGATGTTCTATCCATGTCGAAAGTACATGAATAGAAAATTTATTCTTATTGACACAGTGTGGAAACATTTATTGAATAAAGGATTTACACCGCATTACTATGTTTGGTTTCAACATGGTGAGAGTTATGGCGGCTATGATGGAGTTTCAAGTAGTAGTAACAATAATAATTGAAATAGTTTAATGGCTAATGCGCCTACTAATGTTTAGAATCACCAACAATTTGATTGTCATGAGAAACATGGACAAGGACATGCATGATAGTATTAATGACATGCTTAGTGATGCATTTCATGAAGTTGTTGGTGCTCATATATAAGAACTAACATAGATGAAAAGAGATTTTCTGATATGCTAGACACAACTAAAACCAATCTATATTGGATATAGAGAATGTCAATAAAAAATTTCATTAGCCGCTAGGATGATGAACATTAAAACTAATTACAACTTGTCTTAAATTTGCATGGATGATCGGGGTGATTTGATAAAACAATATTTTTCTAGAAGATAATTCATCTACTACAACATATTATGAGAGACAGAAGCTGGTTTTCACTATAGAGTTGCCATCTGAGATGATAGATGCATGCATTGAAAATAAGTATGGTTTTTTGGAAAGATAATGATAAGTTGAAGGAATGTACATTTTGTCATAAACCAAGGTATAAGCCTCAAGATACTAGCCAGACTAAAGTAAATATCAACCGATCTGGTAGCTTCCTATGGCCAATAGATTGAAATGAATGTATCAATATGAGAATGACAACTGCATCGATTGAGATGGCATGATGAACAATCAGTGCAAGATGGAGAAGTCATTCATTCGTCTGATGCAATAGAAGGGATAAATTTCAACAAAGTGCAAGCCGACTCTGGTAAAAAAATTAGAAATGTGTATCATGGTTTTTGGATTGATGGGTTTAGCTCGTTAATATGTTTGGGAAGCAATATTCATTGTGGATAGCCATCGTAAATGCGTACAACCTTATTCCATGTATGCGAATGCAAAGGGAATTTCCATTTCTGGGCGTCTTAGTTCTTGGTCTTGAATATCCTAAGCAATTTATCAATGTGTTCCTATAGCCGCGAATACTTGAGTTGAAAGAGTTGTGATATAACAGGGTTCGAATGTATGATTGTTCAATCAAAAGAAATTTCAAGATATGTGAAGTTTTGATGTGGAATATAAACAACTCTACTCTCTACATAATGTTATTTGGTTGGACAACACATGGGCGGTTGTCTTGTTTATATTGCATGAATCATACTAATACATTTCAACTAGAACATGGACAAAAAAATATGTTGGTTCGACTATCACCATCAATTTCTACTAATAAATCCTCTATGTAAAAGAAACAAGCATTTTTTTATGAAAAACAAAGTCGTCCGTGTTCCTCCACCATTGTACCTTTCTCAGGAAGATATAAAAGCACAATAATTATGGTTTACATGAAACAAGCAACTGGGGGGGAGTGGCAGGTTGGAGGTAAGTAGCAAATTACAAGTAAAATGTCATGGATACCTTAACATAAAAAACATATTCTGAGAACTTCCATATTGGATAGATCATATACTCATATACAATCTCGATGTCATACACATTGAGTAAACTTTTTTTGGGGGGGAGTGGCAGGTTGGAGGTTAGTAGCAAATTACAAGTAAAATGTCATGGATACCTTAACATAAAAAACATATTCTGAGAACTTCCATATTGGATAGATCATATACTCATATACAATCTCGATGTCATACACATTGAGTAAACTTTTTTGGAAACATCATGCATACGGTACGAAACGTGTAGGAGAGAACAAAAAATAGCGTAAAGTCGATGTTAGTATCACTTGAAATATGCTCAAGAAATGGGTTGTGATGAGGTCATTGGAACAACCCCCGGCCAACTGTCTGGCCCGGTCGCCCCAAGGAACATAAAGGCGGCCAAGTACGTGCAAAATGATACATAGGTGTATCTTCATGAATCCAAACCTAAGCAAGAAGCGGCCAGCTAATATCAAACCTTTCCTATAATCGTGACTCATAGAAGACACGCGGCGACATGGAGCTCATCCCAAACCAGGCCAGATCAAGTCATGCACCATACATCAAGTTAGAGTTTTCGAAACTTACCATATTTGGAACTTTCCTTACATGAAAGTCTCCAAAAGTTTCTTTGGCGACCAGGAGATTTTTTGGTACTTTTAGGAGATACCTTAAGCACTTCTAAAAGTTCAAATACGCCTTGGACCAGGTGGGTCCATCCGTGCCTTCAAATAAACCGATTGGAGCCGTTTATGGCAAGTGAGATGGCCAACTGGTTTAATCACTTGCAAACCAAAATATGGCATCCACGAGATATTATTAACGCCTTAAAGAAGTCCAAAATAAACCTACCATGCACCAGCCACCATAGGATCATACGAATCCCTTTCCTCCAAGACTTTCCATATATGAACCGAAGTGCACTTAATGTGTTTAGATTGCAATATTTCTATTCCTTGCAAACTGAGCACGTATTGAAGACCTTCCAAAGTATATAGGATGTACCTAAACACCTTACATTCGCCCCAAAGCTCTCAAGATATAAGCATCTATGATTTCCTTATTGGCCAAACTAGACATTAATGGCCAACATCCATATATTTTAAATGTATGATTTCTTTTTCTCTTTTTTAGGTTTAGGACCGTTGCTAGGAGCACTATATAAGCTCAGCACGACCTCATTGTAAAGATAGACGTCCAATGAAATTAAATTTGAATACAAAATATTTTCTTCAAAGACTTGTCTTTGAATCTTATTCTTGTTCTTTAGAAATAAAGTGTGTGATTCACTTCCTTTCTATTGAAGCCACGGCCAGGTTAGTTTGAGAGATTCAAACTCTCTTGGTTCATCTTTTATCGTGTGATTCAATCAAAACCCGCTCCTTTTAGTTCTCTTACCCGCTTAAGACAAGAGAGATTCTCGGCCTTGCGAGTCACGGCCGTACCGTTTGTGAGATTGATATTCAATCTTAAATCATTTGGTATCAGAGCTAAAAGTTCCTATTCTAGATTGTGTTCATCCAACCTTTATCATTTATCTTTTATGATTTTGTTTAGCATTTTGTTGTTTACATCTTATCGAAAAACCAAAAAAAAATATTTGTTCTTATTCTACATTTGAATTGTTTCTTGTTGAGTCTTGTTGTTTCTGTTTGTCTCCTCTTATATAATTCTAAAACCAACAAAAAAATTGTATTTCATGTTTATTTAATTTCATTCATCATAAGAAAAAAACCAAAAATATAAGCATCACTCATTTTGTTATTTTCGAATTTAGTTACTAGTAAAGTTAAAAAAAAAAAGAAGAGAGATTCATAAAATCTTGTTTTTTCGTTCTAAATTAATTTAAAATATCAAAAACCAAAAAATATATTGTTTTTTATTTTTTTTTAAAGTTAGTTTCCAAAAGAAACAAAAACAAAATCCTCAAAATATTTACTTGTATCGATTTTCCTTTTACTACTACTTATGTGTTAATATCATATATTCACTAGAGTGTAGTTTCCTTATTTGTTATTTTGGGCCTGATATCTCTTTTTTTTGTCGTGCAAGTTACAAAATTTAATGATGGAACACTATGATAAAGAAGAAGACACCATGAGCATACCACAAACTGATTGTAGTCTAGACAACGACTATGATCAATGCCTAAGCACCAGCGAGTGTGACTATGCAGAAGAGTTATGGAATCAAGACTATTTGGAGACTGATTTTAGGAAAAAATCAGATGGAGAAAACCTTGAACCAGAACCACTGAACTATGACCAAGACTTGTCCGATGTAGATGATTCTAATGGATATGAGATATGGCATGAAGACTATTCAGAATATGATTTTGACAATGAAACAGAAGTTGAAGAACTCCAACCAGAGCCACCAGACTACTATTTCACTGATAGAAGCTGGCCAAAGAAAATTACACCTTGCCACTTCGTTGTGTCAAGCCGAGTGCCAACCTACACCACTCCAACTAGATCAAGGAATCGGACCAGTAAGGTATATATTTATAATTCCAAATCTCTAACCTTTTTAGGGTATAACAAGAACGCAGATGAATACCTCTGATGGGAAACCAACACGAAACAATGGCTGCGCTAAAACAATATCCCCAAAAAAGAGAAGCTTTCATATGCCGTTGATATGCTCGTTGGAGATGCCTACAATTGGTGGTTGAAGGAAAATGCACGGACCTTTTACAACAAACCAGTCTTTGATTGGGGAGACTTTAAGGCACGGATGTATAGGGAGGTTTTGAAGAAGTAACAAACACGCAGAAACATCACCACACAACCCATGCACCCAACAACATCGAGGAGTGAGATGTCTACACCAAACATGCAGCCCTTTCATAGCCCAAGCTTGCCTACTGCTCTAATCATAACAACGTGTTTCCAAATACTTTAGAAGGACAAAAAGTAGCTAATTCGATGGTCAAACCAAAAATTGACCAGCAAGTTCAAAAGCATCAAGCCATAGCACACATGAAACCATTAAATCCATTGCTTGGAATACACGTCAAGGAAACGTCAGGTAAGTTCTCTAACAATGTGAAAACAGATGAAATTATATGCTATAGATGTCAAGAAATAGGACACTTTGCTAAGACATGCCCATCTAGACAACTAATAACAAGCTTACAAGTAGAACGCGAACATGTTAAGCCTAGAAGTGTTAAGGCAATAAAGGAGCTTCAATTTGAAATTTTCAGTACTAGCATAATGCACTTTTCTTTTCCAAAGGTTGTTGAAATAGGTCTAAAAAGCAAAGATTCAACAAAGATCAAGAAGACCCACCTCCTACATTAATCCGATGTTCGGAATCAAGAAGAGACCGTGGAGAACCCAACAACTTGGAGGCAAAGAAAAACAACAAGCTGTAATGGAAAGGAGTAATTTCTTCCTTTGTTATCAGGGAGCAACCCCCAGATGCACCATGGCCATATCCGAACCTTATAAGGGCCATAAACTGAGGTAATGCCCAAACCCACAAGTAAATCAAGGTATTAACTTGCCTTCTCTATGTGCAGACCAAAATGTTTTTAGGACAAAAAATTTCGAAGGGAGAGGGTATGATGAGGTCATTGGAACAATCCCCGGCCAACTGCCCAGCCCGGCCGCCCCAAGGAACACAAAGGCAGCCAAATACACGCAAAAGGATACATGTGTGTATCTTCATGAATCCAAGCCTAACCAAGAAGCGGCCAGCCAATACCAAACCTGGCCTATAATCCTGGCTTACAGAGGACACGCGGCGACATGGAGCTCACCCAAAACCAGGCCAGATCAAGTCATGCATCATACATCAAGTTGGAGTTTTCAAAACTTACCATATTTAGAACTTTTCTTATATGAAAGTCTCCAAAAGTTTCTTTGGAGACTATGAGACTTTTTGGTACTTCTAGGAGCTACCTTAAGAACTTCTAAAAGTTCAAATACGCCTTGGACCAGGTGGGTCCATTCGTGCCTTCAAATGAACCAATTGGAGCCGTTTATGGCAAGTGAGATGGCCAACTGGTTTAATCACTTGCAAACCAAAACATGGCATCCAGAAGATATTATTAACGCCTTAAAAGGAAGCCCAAAATAAACCTACCAAGCACCAGCCACCATAGGATCAGGCGAATCCCTTTCCTCCAAGACTTGCCATATATGGACCGAAGTGCAATTAATGTGTTCATATTGCAATATTTCTATTCCTTGCAACTTGGGCACATATTGAAGACTTTCCAAAGCATACAGGATGTACCTAAATACCTTACATTCGCTACAAAGCTCTCAAGATATAAGCATCTACACTTTCCTTATTGGCCAAACTAGACATTAATGGCCAACAGCCAGATATTTTAAATGTATGATTTCCTTTTCTCTTTTTTAGGTTTAGGACCCTTGCTAGGAGCACTATATAAGCTCAGCACGACCTCATTGTAAAGATAGACCACCATTAAAATTAAATTTGAATACAAAGTATTTTCTTCAAAGCCTTGTCTTTGAATCTTATTCTTGTTATTTAGAAATAAAGTGTATGATTCACTTCCTTTCTATTGAAGCCACGGCCAAGTTATTTTGAGAGATTCAAACTCTTTTGATTCATCTTTGATAGTGTGATTCAATCAAAACCCGCTCCTTTTAGTTCCTTTGTCCGTTTAAGACAAGAGAGATTCTTGGCCTTACGAGTCACGACCGTACTGCTTGTGTGATTGATATTCAATTTTACATCAGGTTGTATCTTTCGAGCAATGAAAAAGCATTAATTTTATTTATTAATACCATCAATTATATATCTAATACTCTTGTCGGTTTAGTGTTTTAGGAATTGGTGGATTTTTTCGTGATATAAGTACACAAACTTTCACAGAAGATACATTGAAACAACTCAATGCCAATATTCCAGTTTTTATGCAACTTGGAAAATTGGTTTTCCCCAGCTTTTTGATGTGTTAGAACACCTGTCTATTCATCTACTGCACAAAGCAACTCTTGGCGGATTGTTGCATTTCCGGTGGATGTACCTCTTTGACCGTTTTATGAAAAAACTAAATGGAAAGGCAAAGAACCTAACAAAAGTTGACGTTTCAATTGTTGCTGATAGTTTAAGAGAAGAAACTTCTCACTTAACATCATAATATGTATGTTACTATGACGTTGTATTGTATATATACAGTTTCAACTATGAATTACTTATTTTGGTAGATGTTATATGGTGATACAATGTATCCATTGTGATTTTGTAAGCTAGTGCAAGTATCAAAATCAAAGATAAGCACCTCCTCAATGTATTTTATTCAAGGATATGCATTTCGCACCTTCAAACATGGGAAGAACAAAGTGATTACCAACTACAGAGTGTGTGTTAGTAGTGAAACCAATTTTTATGGGATATTGCACAAAATAATAGAAGCGGAATATCCCGATTTAATGTGCTTGAAATGAATGCTTTTCAAATGTAATTGTTTTGATCTAACAATTGGGCAAGGTGTCCTAATTAACATCAATAAAGTTGTAGCCGTTAATGCATCAAGCCCTTACTACAATTTTGAGCTATACAATGTTACATCCTAAGACAACCAAGTTTGTTTCATTTTGTATAATCGAATGAAGAAAACTACTATAACATGGTTGTCAATACTAAAACATGCTCCAAGGGATCTGGTACTATGATTGAAGAACTATTTCAGCAAAATACATGTTGTGATATTTCAACTCCAGTCCGATAGATAACATCATTCTTGTTATTTATCCAAAAAAACAGCCAGCTTAAAGATCTTTTTGACGACAAAGAAGAAGATGTAGTGAACGAGATCGATGAAAATGAATCTGATGGGTTATATGTTAATGATGGATTAACGTCGTAAATTCAACTAATTTCACATACTACAACGCCAAATAATTTGAAAGTTACCAACGCATTAATGTTGGATTTGACGTTATTTTGTCGGTAATTTAAATTTTTAACTTACGTGTCAGCGGAAAATATTAACGTCGATTTAACGATGAATCCAACGTTAATCCGATGCTAATTAGCGACGAATTAGTGATGACCACATATATAGGCACTAAAATTTGTCATTCCTCACTCCTCATTGTCTCTCTAACTTCGCTATAAAAATTTCACGTTTCAACTTTGAAGTCATATTCAATTAGTAAGTAAACATTTGAAAATACATTTATTAAATGAGTAATACCCTAAAATAGTACTTTTTAAAGTTTTTTTTTCCAAATCTAGCATCATAAAATTAAATTCCCAAAAATAGCACGAATACTTATGTGAAAATACTTATTTATTCTAAATAAATTATACATAAACTTAAAGTATTGTATTTGGGTTCATTATTTCCAATTTAGAGTTTAATTTTTTTCTATTAAAATATAGTTTTAATGTATTTTAATCTTAAATTTGTGCTATTATTGAAAATTTAAACTAATGATGCTATATTTGGAACAAAAACTTAGAAAGGTACTATTTTAGACATTTGCCCTTATTAAATTCAGTTACATAAATTATATCTTTTATATATGAATTAATATTTTAATTATAAATTTAATTATATTGTTTTTTATATGGCAGGAAGACATAACTATTATGTTGACTTTTTGTGTGAACAAGAACGTCTTGATAACATGTCAACAGTCGTCTGGTACGAAAACGGTTTATGAGAGGCAAATCTAACCTGCATCACAAACACGACCAACACAACCACTACCGACTGTGGAATCTTCTATCGTCTTTCGAACATATGATGCTAGATGAACTAATAATTCAATCCGGCCAAAAAGGCTTGAACAGATTAAACACTACACGACTACGGGGAATGTATTGGTAAAATGTATTTTATAATAAAAAAAGTTTAGTATAAGTTACTAAAAATTGTCCTCGACGTCGACCAAAGGGTTAGTCGGAGTGTTTCTAACACGATCAATTGCTACTTCACGGAGCCACACACTAACTGGATTAAAACTCTGGATTATATCCAAAATACTTGGTTTAAGTGTTTTGCAGTATTCAAAAAATTTAAACCATCATACTTTTTTATTTTACAATATTTATTTATTAATTTATTTATTAATTTATTTAACTTCTTATTTTTACAGAAAAAAAAATAAATTAGAACATGTCAATCCACGAGCATGTGATGAAAGCGTTCACAATTGCAAAATGGGAGTTCCGTCCAATCTGTAGCTTTGTTGGATACGAGGGAAATTTTTTGCAAACATTAATCATCTTATCCTAACCCCCAACAAGCCTTACGATAGATTAGCGTCCAATTCAACATTAATTCATCCAAAAGTAAAGTTCTAATGTTGTCTTATACCATAAAACACATTTTATAATGTAAAGATGTTATGGATACACATAAAACATATAAAGGTAAAATAAGTAATTGAATTGTCACTAGGGGTTAACTATAGAATACCAATGGAATAGCGATGAAACATACAATTTCCGTTGGTATTACAATGCATGAAATTCCGTCGTAATATGGATTTGATATACCCTAAAACCCAACACTTGTTTATGATGGACTAGCGTTGAGTTGATGGGTATGATGGAAATTCGCTGAAAACATTAATCATCTTACCCTAATCCCCAAGAAGCCTTACGATAGATTAGCATCCGATTCTTCGTTAATTTGTCGTAATATGCGAATACGATGTCCCTAACTTTTATCGTCTTACCCAAACTTCAATTTTCTTACCTGGCATAATGAATTTTAGCAATGCTTACATCATTAATTCGACGGTATGTTAACGATGGATTAACACCAAATATGATGTTAATCTATCGTAAATTCATTTAATTGCACGTACTACAATTCCAAATAATTTAAAAGTTAATTACAAACGCATTAACGTTAGATTTGATATTATTTTTCGGTAATGTTTAAAATTTCAACTTTGGCATCTGCGGAAATACCAAAACATTAGCATTGGATTAGCAACGAATCTGACGTTAATTCGATGGTAATTAGCGATGACCACAAAAACTATATATAGACGTCCAAAGTCCACAAGGCGTCGAATGCAGCTCCGGAAATTGAACGCGCGATCGAGGAGACCGAAAGGTCACCATTCTCAGCCCGTGTGGCCAACATGCAGATAAAAGAAATTGGCAAGTTGAGACTACTAGTCTATGAGGGACACTCAGATCTGAAAGCATACATGACATCATTTCGGATCACCGCAAACTGAGCTCACTTCAGCGAAGATGAAAAAGACATAGGATATTGTTGATTGCTCGCAGAAAACTTAGTGGGACTAGCTGTAGGAAAACTCCATTGATAATTTGAACCAGTTATCAACGATATTCATCAAACACTATTCCATCTTTATGGAAAATGGAACAACCGATGCCGACCATTGAAACGTCACGTAAGTTGAGACAAAGCGTCTGTGGTCCTACATCGATAACTTCAAAAAAGTGAAGGCAAAGATAGGAGTCAGCGACTCAACTGCCCTTGCCCCACTAAAACACAGACTTTGGCATGAATCCCCTTTATGTTTTGATTGAAGATCTATAAACCCGAGACGATCGAGAACGCATTACACTGGTCGACGAACTGGATAATTGCCAAAAAGGAAAAGTTGGTGCTGGCAAAAAAATTCAAGCCAAAATTTGCTTCTTGGTCGCATTGGAAACCCTTAGCGAAACCCCGGTGATGAGGTCATGGAACGCGATCCACCTAAAAGAGATACTTTTGCTAAGTTTATTTATTTCAGCAGTTCGCTTGAACTCAAAACTTAATAGAGTTTCTTTTCATAAGTTGTGTTTGAAATAACGCGATGTGAATGTGAAATCATGTCCGATAAAACTTTTTGGACTCACAAAGGACGTATCAAACCCCAAAAGGGATATATAAAAAGAGCGTAAGAACCTTTTCGTAAAAACACGGATATATGGTCATTAAATAAACAAGGAACACTTTCCTAAAATAATACAGCTAGTACAGCTCGACACGATAAAATCAAACTCTAAAAGCGATATATAAAAATGAGTGCAAACAGCTCCTCGTAAAAATACGAATATAGGGCCGTTAAATAAATGATGAGCACTTCACTAAAATAATATAGCCAACACAGTTTGGCGCGATAAAATCAACCCTAAAAGGGATATGTAAGAAAGGGCACAAGCAGCTCCTCGTACAAAGTCGGATATATGGCCGTTAAATAAACGTGGAGCACTTCGTTAAAATAATATAGCCAACACAGTTCGGTGCGATAAAATCAAACCCTAAAAGGTATATATATATATATATAAGGGCGCAAGCATATCCTTCTAAAAACACGGATATATGGCCGTTAAATAAATGAGGAGCACTTCATTAGAATAATAAAGCCAGCACAGCTCGGCACGATAAAATCAAGGCCTAAAAGGGATATGTAAAAAAAAACGCAAGTAGCTCCTCGTGTAAACACGGATATACAATTGCTAAATAAACGAGGAGCACTTCGCTAAAATAATACAACCAACACAGTTCGAATAAGGATAATCCACACTCTAGGAAGTAAACCTCGTATGCACAACGATACCCAGGAGGGAACTCTGGAGAATCGGTCGGAGCAGGAATTAATGATGATCTTAGCAGACTGATCGACTAAGCCACATGCTGGAAGATCACAAAACTAGAGGTAGAGCTAGCATACCTCAAGTAAGGGCTGAATTGATTCTGCGTTGCCATAAGAATGAAACAAGTGAAAAAAACACAAGAGAGCAGTCCGTGGAGTTCGACCGCAGCACAAGCTCGTGAAAGCACAAGGCGCAGCTCACACACACACCTCGCACACCTCGCCTTGCTTGGCAGCGGGTCTCATAGGGCTCAGCTCGGGAACGGGCCACGAACAGCTTGTCTAGCTCTGCAACGAGTCACAAAGGGCTCAGGAAGCATACCGAGCTCGCCAAGGCGAGCGCGGGAGGATCGTGCGAGATCTGGAGAACAGGCCATGAGACCTCGCACAGCTTGCGCAGCCCAGAAAGAAGGTCGTAGCGCGGGAGAACGACGCAAACGATCAGAAGCACTCGCGCTGCTCTCGCAATCCGGGAGGTGGGTCGTGAGCATTTGAGTAGCTTACGCAGCTCGTGCAGCTCGCCCAACTCCCCCAGCTCACCAGCTCGCGCGATCACGCAGCTTGCTCAGTTCGCCAGCTCGCCAACCTCGCCCAGTTTGCCCAGATCGCCCATCTCGCCCAATCACGCAGCTCGCCCAGTTTACGCAGTTTGCCTAGCTCGTAGGTGCACGGGATCCCTCGGGTTGCGCTCGGTCACGACATAACTAGGGTCACAGCATAGCTCGACTAGTGGCACAACTCGCACACCGCATGCAACTGTCCGCCAGAAAGAGCAGATCGGCGGCGAAGAATAAAAGGAGACCGAAAAAGTGAGGCGAAAATAAGGAATATCAACATTTAGACAAATCATCATACACGGAAAGTCAATAAATCGAAATCAGAAAGTTTTCGTAAATTATTTTAGAAATTTGGAAGGCATGGGTACCAAATTCATTTTCGAAAACTCATCTTGTTGACCCGAGACCGAGATGGGTAAAAGAAGAAATTTAATATTGTAATAGTCGAAATAAATATGAGTTCTGTAACCGGCAAATAAAATAATTAATTTCATATAGAATTAATTTCTAAAAATAGTATAAAAAAAAAGTAGAAACTCATTTGAAAAAGAGGAGAAATAAAAGAGAGAACTTTCAGAAAACTATTGTGTGAGAGCTGAATAATAATCAAATTGGATTCTAACACTTTTCTTCTAGGGACAATTTATTTTTCACGTTTATGGTGGCACGTAACTTTTCAACTCTAAATGAAGTTTTACAGTACTAGTCCATACTATATAGTTTGTACGGGTTATTTTGAAAGTTGGAACCGAAGGTTCACTACAAGAAAGAGGTGATTTTGCATTGATATTTTATGATGGAATTTGTCCATCGCTAATTAGCGATGGATTAACGTCACATTTACAACCAGTAGACAGTTCAACGTAAATTCATCGTAAATTATAGAGAGATTAATTTGACGTTCGCTTGGGTGTATTTAACATCGTATTAACGTTGAATCAGCATATTGCCATTAAACCGTTGGATGTAGCGATTCATTTGCATCGACCACATTTTGTCAACTTAACTTCGGATTAACGTCAATTTTCGTCTTGGAAAACATGTGGTATTTGAATTGTACCTAACATTTTACGATGACTTTGGTCATCGTAATATCGTTGGAAAGCCCATAGTAATATTTCATAATGTCATCACAAATATATCAACATTAATCCATTTTAAATATTCGACGATAGTCCAACGTAAACTCCATAAATATTTCTATAAATACACTCTCTCTAATTTTAACCTAACTCACTACAAACAATTTCTCTCCAAAATTTTTTACAATCTTTCATTATAATGTATATATTCGAGTTATGAAGTTGGATGTACATGTATAAAAATGTTGAGGGATCAGTGTCTAAAAAAATTTATGATGGACTAGAAATCTTCATGTACCAAGTGGGAAATGTACCATTAACTTTTGAAACCGGTACTATATTTTTTCCATGTCGGAAGTGAGAAAATTTATTGTTATTGAGATAATGTATAAACATTTATTAAATAAAGCATTTACATCAAATTATTATGTTTGGTTTCAACATAATGAAAATTGTGGAGGACATAATGTAGGAAAATTATGTTTGGTAATCTGAGCGTAACTGTCAAATACATTACATTACATATTACTCTAAATACGATCTTTTTTATGAGCATAGGATTGTTAACATATATAGGTGGGAATAACATATATATGATACATTTCTTTCAATGGTAACAAATTAGAGAACGTCTATTACTTTCCCTATAGTAAACACATAACAAGAAGGTTATAGTATTCGATAACCAGTATGTGTGATAATTATTATTAGTATTTATTTTAATTATTAAATTAAACTATATAATTTTTTACATTGTTTTGTAGGCGGCTAATAGGCATAACCACTGTGCTGATTTTTTGCATGACCAAGAAGGTCACACAACAGGGAACAATACCAGTGGATTGTCTTAATAACGATCTTTTGTTACCGAGACGTTTCCAGAGACCCAGACACCGACTCCGCAAACCACTCCCACTCCGACAACAACACCACCACCTACTCAGATTCCACAATTAGATGTGGAATCGCTTCTACCATCATTCGATCACATGAATGTAGAGGATCTACTATTGCAACCATAACAGTAAGAACTAGATTGGTTGAATCCGGCACGGTTGCCATACACTTATTGATAAGAATTTTTTAAAATTATTTAAAATAAATTAAATCATTTTAAGCAATTATTTATTTATTAATTTATTTAATTATTAAATTATTTAGGTTTGGGATGGACACAGTCAGTCGGTGCGTGTTCTATACGATCAAGGGGTATTTCACCGAGCAGCACGCTAACTAGACCCACACTCCGGATTACATCCAGAAGACATGGTTCAAATGTTTTGCAGTAAATTCTTGTTTATGTAATATTTTTATTTTTTATTTTGTCTTAATTTTAAATTTATTTAATTATTAATCCATTTTATTTCTTCTGTAGTAGCAAAAATGCAATTGAGATATGTCAATTCACGAGTGTGTTAAGAAAGGCTTCAAAAGAAGGCCACGAAACCAATAGTCAATACCGTTTCGGACCGGAAGAAAGCTTGAAAGGTGAAGGACAATGACGCGAAGCTCGCATAACTATCCTCTGCCATCTGGAACGGGTTGGTCCAATACTCGATTGATCTAAGATCATTTGTATTGGCGGTAAGTGTTCGGCGTCGCATCGGATGGTTGAACCTTACGGGTATATGCCTATCCCACATATCTTAAGACAAATCCCATTTGCAGAAAGACTAATCTAAATGGTATGTTTTGTATTTAATTTAGATTCAATTAAAATATTAATTTTAACATTTTTTAGGTCACTGGAAAGGAACTCCCGCTGCTAACGGTGGTTTTTGAGGCGGCCCACAAAAGAAAGAACGGCGCTTTTGTAGATCTTCGTGAGAGGATCTACAATGAAGTGATGGCCAAAATCATGGAATGTCAATCTCAACGGTGTTCGCAATCACTGGGTGGGAGTTCGGTTCAGTTTGAAAGTTTGAAAGCTACAGAATTTGACCACATATTCGAAGAGGTATATATTTTAATTGTTTTAAATATATATAATATCTAATTTATTAGTTATATGGATATTATATAATAAATCTAATTTTTATAACTTTCGTTATGTAGCTTGTTCCAAAGAAAGAGGGGATGGTTAGGTGTGCGAAACTGACTAGAAGCTGCAAACAAGAAAATCACTGATCTTCAAGTTAGGTTGGCGGGACACATGGAGTGTCTCCAAGGCTATGATGATCTTTTTGATCTCATATCCATGGATAATCCCTTGTTAGCATAGGCGTTGCAACGACGGAACCAAACATGGGAATAGAGCGCAGCAGCGGATCAATCAGGAGTGACAACAGATTTCACGAGAGCTTTCGTTCAGCCAGCTAACGCGGAATTAGTAGCTGATCTACATGAACTTTTTGATAATTAGTTTTGTATTTTTTATTTTTATTTGTAAAAAATTTAATTTAAAATAAATTAAATTTCAATTTTAGTTTTAAATTTTATTTTGCATTGATAATTTTAATTTTTTTACCTAAAAATAATTTAATTAGTTTATATTTTATTTAAATTATTTTAAAATAATTTAAAATAATTTAAAATATTTTTTATTTAGTAATTCATCGCTATTTCTACGGTATTTAGCATGAAATTAGCATCGATTATCGTCGCTAATACGATACTAAGTAGCGAAGAGTTAGAGAAGAAGTATTTAGAATCGACTTTACGTCAACTACAAAAATCGATCACCCTACGAGGTTCTTCATGTAAATCCGACGTAACTTAACATCGGATTATCGATGTTACTACATTATTCGTATCAGCCGCAAATTTGATGGTAATTTATTAGAAATTATCATCGAAAGACCGACGTATTTTCCAATGCTATTCGGTGTCGGTAATCCGACGTCGGTATTCCGTCATAAATTACGTCGGATTACCGATGGATTCCTTTTCTAGTCATATTAACGTCAATTACCGTTGAATTGGACGATTACATCGATGGTTTAACTTCGAATTGTCTTTCGATGCAACACTGTCGCTAACCCTATATAAAAACGGTTTAGAAACGAATCAACCCATCGCTAAAGAGGTTGTTTCTTGTAAAGGTTTTCAATATCAGTGATTTTCGCTCTCCAAAGAATAAATAATATATGTGAATAAAACTTATTAATTTTAAAGCAAACGACATACGTTTATACGTGAAGGTAACTACAAAAGTTGGTACTTGATGCCGATTCGATAGAGCAATGGGTGGCATGATATGTTTTCCCAAACTTTAGTGGAATACCTACGTTTTTGTGGATCAGATCATCTTCTACTTTTGGTACACATCCTCTCTCGAAATGTGAAACGGAGGGCACTGCTTCCACTTTGACAAACGGTGGATTACCAAACCAAACTATGAAAGCACTATTCAGAACGGATGGATACAAGCGGATGATCCAAATGAGTTGTTGATCCATGCTCGTATTTCAAGATGCCGCAAGATGATCTCTTGGTGGAGGCGTAAGGATAAGCTAGATTCATCCCTTACTATAGATACGCTTAGAACTAAGTTAGAAGACACACAATCGGACGATAAATTGTCATCTGCAGAAGTGACTGACATGCAAAATCAACTATGTGCAGCAATCTAGGAGGAGGAAATTTTTTGGTAGCAAAAGAGTCGTGCTCTATGGTTAAAGGAAGGAAATCAAAATACGAATTTTTTTTCACGTGACAATAAAGCAAAGACTAGCAAGGAATAACATCATAGGACTGTTGGATAACAATGGGATTTGGACTAAGAAGGATTCTAGAGTTGAATCTAATGTCGTGGAGTGTTTTAATGATCTGCTCTCGTTGTCACCAGTGTCTGATCTAGAGACATCTTTGTCATATTTGGATACTCGTGTTACTATGGAGATGAATGCTCGTTTAGTTAGGGGGTGACAAAAGAGGAGGTGCAAGTAACTTGCAATAAACCCAGAGAAAGCTCTCGGACCTGATGGCATGATGATCTTCTTTTCCCAAAAAATTTGGCATCTCATGGGGGACCAAGTGATGAAAATAGTTAAGGATTTCATGCAATTTAGAACGATGGAGAATCTTTAAATGAAACTAATATTTGTCTTATACCAAAATTTGAGTGATTTAGATCGATATTAGAATTTTAGCCCATTAGTATGTGCAACGTTTGCTACAAAATTATATCAAAGGTTTTATATCATAGGTTGAAGGAGTTTCTCCCCTCTCTGATTTATGAAATACAATCAGCCTTTGACCCTCCACTCTCTGATTTCCGAAATGCAATCAGCCTTTGTCCTGTTAAGAATTATCTTTGACAATATTGTTATTGCTGGAAGAATTTCAGGAGATCTTCTTGGAACCAGTTGGTCTGCCTCCTTCACGCACTAAGGAGCACGGAATTCTCCTCAAGCCAGGGGTGGAGCCGGTCAATGTACGTCCCTTCCGTTATCCGCAGGTGCAGAAGACAGAAATTGAGAGGCAAGTGTCCCTGATGCTGGCTGCCGGAATCATCCAAGAAAGCGGGAGCCCGTTTTCCAGCCCCGTATTGCTAGTCAGGAAGAAGGATGGGAGCTGGAGGTTCTGTGTCGATTATCGCGCTCTGAATAAAGCCACAGTTCCTGACAGCTTCCCGATTCCAATGATTGATCAGCTCCTGGACGAGCTACGGGGAGCAGTAATATTTTCAAAACTGGACCTTCGATCCGGATACCACCAGATTCGCGTGAAGGCAGCAGATGTACCTAAGACGGCTTTCCGAACTCATGAAGGCCACTATGAGTTCCTGGTCATGCCATTCGGGCTCACCAACGCGCCAGCTACGTTTCAATCCGTCATGAATGAGGTTTTTCGACCCTTCCTACGCAAATTTGTTCTCGTTTTCTTTGACGATATTTTGGTGTACAGTAAAAGCGAGAAGGACCATTGGGAGCAGTTAAGAACGGTGCTATAGTTGCTGCAAAAACATCAGTTTTATGCAAATATGAAGAAGTGTCAATTTGGGAGCAGCCGGATCGATTACCTGGGCCACATAATTTCCGAGCAGGGTGTGGAAGCCGATCCGGCCAAGATAAGCGCGATGGTGGAGTGGCCGATACCCACGACAGTGAGGGCTCTCCGCGGATTTCTGGGATTGACAGGGTATTATCGGAGATTCGTGCAAGGATATGGGATTATTGCACGTCCTCTGATTGAATTATTGAAGAGGGATCAGTTTCAATGGACAACGGCAGCCACAGAGGCGTTCAATCGGTTAAAACAGGCCATGGTCACAGTTCCAGTTTTGGCTTTGCCTGACTTCGAGGGGGTCTTCGTCGTCGAATCTGACGCCTCTGGCAGCGGGCTGGGCGCGGTTCTGATGCAACATCAACGACCGCTGGCGTATTTTAGCCAAGCTCTCACGGATAGACAGCGGCTGAAGTCGATTTATGAGAGGGAGTTGATGGCAATCGTATTTGCAATACAAAACTGGAGACATTACCTCTTGGGGCGGAGATTCGTAGTACGCACTGATCAAAAGAGTCTCCGATTCTTGCTGGAACAACGAGAAGTGAATATGGAGTATCAACGTTGGGTGACAAAGCTGTTGGGTTTTGAGTTTGAAATTCAGTATAAGCCGGGGTCAGAAAACAGAGCAGCCGACGCCCTGTCCAGGCAACATGAGGTAGTTGAGTTGTGTGCTATATCCCTACCAGTGGCGTTGCAATTGGAGGAAATTGGAGGAGAAGTCGACCGAGATCCTGAGCTACAAACAGTGATCAAAGGAGTTCAGCAGCAAGATCCCAAACAGGCAGAGTACTCGCTGGTCAATGGACGTCTTTTGCGACGTGGCAGGTTGGTTCTCTCAAAGCAGTCACGTTCAATTCCTGTCATCCTATCCGAATACCACAGCGGGAAGCTAGGAGGTCATGGTGGCGTGCTGAAAACACAGAAAAGGATAGCGGAGCAATTTTATTGGCCAGGAATGCTCACGGATATACGTCGTTTTGTTGCAGCTTGTCCTGTTTGCCAGCAATATAAGTATTCAACACTCGCACCGGGAGGTCTTCTTCAACCTCTTCCAATCCCAACTCAGGTATGGGAAGATGTCTCAATTGATTTTGTTGAAGGATTGCCACGCTCTAATGGGTTGGATTCAGTGCTGGTAGTGGTCGATAGGCTAACCAAATATGCTCATTTTCTGGGACTCAAGCATCCTTACTCAGCAGTAGAGGTGGCTTCTCTGTTTGCGCGAGAAATTGTCAGGCTACACGGGTTTCCTAGGACTATCGTGTCGGATCGCGACAAGGTCTTCACAAGTCAGTTTTGGAAGGAGTTATTCAAGCTGGCTGGAACTAAATTATGCCTCATTACCGCCTATCATCCACAGTCGGACGGGCAGACCGAGGTGACAAATAGGGGATTGGAGACTTACCTACGTTGCTTCGCAGGGGAGAAGCCAAAGACCTGGGCGCAATACCTACAGTGGGCGGAATTGTGCTACAATACGGCGTTCCATTCTGCTCTTAAGACCACACCCTTCCGAGCCCTTTATGAGAGGGATCCTCCGGCTCTTCTCAGGTACGAATCAGGAGCCACTAACAATGCCGACCTGGATCAGCGTCTGAAAGAGAGGGATGCCGAGCTGACACTTATCAGATCACACCTATCCAAGGCTCAGCAAGATATGAAGCGCAGAGCTGACAGTCATCGACGAGATGTTGAATTCGAAGTGGGAGAAAAAGTATACCTCAAGATGAGACCGTTTCGCAGAAAGTCACTAGCTCGACGAGCTAATGAGAAGTTAGCAGCACGCTTCTACGGGCCATTCACGATCTTAGCTCGCATCGGACCTGTCGCCTATCGCCTCCAACTACCACCAGAAACCAAGATTCATCCCACCTTTCATGTCTCACAACTGAAAAGAGCGGTTGGGGAAGCACCGGTGGCCACCACCATCCCAGATCAACTCACAGCAGAGGGATTCTTGGAGGCAGAGCCAGAGAGCATTCAGGGCAGCAGGATTAATCCGAATTCTGGACAGGAGGAGGTCTTGGTCAAATGGAAAGGGCAGCCAGAATTCGAGAACTCGTGGGAATGGAAAAGCATGATACAAGGGCAGTTTCCTCATCTTCACCTTGAGGACAAGGTGAATGACAATGGGGGGGGGGGGGGGGGGGGGTATTGATACAAGAGGCATCCGACCACCTATAATCCACACCTACAAGAGGAGACCCAAAGCTGGAATGGGGCCTTAAGATGGATCACACAAACAAGCCTAAAAGGAGACATGGCCTTTTAAGGGTTGGTACTAGTTACTAAATAACCATGGTAGAGTCAAGTTGTAAGGGAGAGAGAGAGAGTATAAGTAGCAGGTCGAGTAGGAAGAGTGGGGTATCTAGGAATCGAGTGATTGTACAAGGGGGAGGGGAGAGACTCCATTAAGCCTTTCTCTCTGATTTTCTAATATTAACGTATTATTCAGTGAAGAAATCGTAAGTTAACAGTGTGTTCTATCATCTTTGGTATCAGAGCACCGATCTTGAGGAGAAATGCCGCCAAAGAAGGACGACAACCAGCTGGAAAAAGCCGTAGCTGACCTTCAGCGAGACGTGGAGAAGCTAGCTACGCTCGAACCAGTGGTAATGGAGATGAAGGCACAACTGGAAAAGTTGAGCGTGCTGGAGAGGATAGAAGCGAGACTCCGAGAGCAGGAGATACAGAATGCCCGGGCAGAAAAAGCTGCAGAGCACTCGCAGATCTCCAGGGGGGAACTCAGCAACCAGGAGGAGACACAACCGGGACTATTTCCGAGCTCATCTCGCTCGTGTCCGGTAGAACTGAGGGAAGACAACCAGGTCAAGGAAAGCTCCAGAGAACCACTCGTCCGAAGGATAGAAATGCCGAGTTTTGATGGGACTCATGTCGAGCAATGGGTCTTGAAAATGGAGCAGTACTTTGAGTTGGGGTCATTCACAGAAGAAGAGAAGTTGAAGGCAGTAAGAATGGGATTTTGCGATGAAGCTCTTGTGTGGTATCGTTGGGAAAGAGAACGTGCTCCATTTTCCAGCTGGGAGCAACTTAAGATGAGGGTACTGGAGGGGTTCACGGAGGCGTCGGAGTGCTCGCCGGGAGAACGACTACTGACCTTCCGTCAAGAGGAGTCAGCCAGGCAGTATTGTCAGGATTTTATGGCTCTGGCGGCTAACGCACCGGAGTTATCAGAGGATGTTTTAGAGATGGCATTTATGATTGGACTAAAACCGAAAACAAGGATGGGTGTTCGGTTGTTTGAGCCGAAAACCTTGAAGAAAATGATGATAATGGCCAAAAAGGTGGAGGAGTGGTCGGAGATGGACGAATCTCCATGGGGATCCGCACAAGGAGGTACAGCAAAAGCGCCACGTACCTGGAGAATGTCGCAGTTGGCAGGAAGAGGGGACCACTTTGCGCCAAACGGATCTAATCCTTGTGGGCCACAATGGCAAAAGTCCACTTACAATCAGACTGGATGGAATCAGAGTATTGGGCCTCAAAATTTCAAGCCCAAACATTTGGACAATCCAGGGCCCAGAGTGGGGAACCTAAGGGAAAACCCTAGTCGACCCATGGGAGCGGCGCCTCCAAACACACGCGGCGAAGAACATCGACGCACGGCCTATCGCCGGCTCACCGACGCCGAGATGCGCGAGAAACGAGCGAAAGGCATCTGCTTCCGGTGCGACGAGCGCTGGACAGCTCAACATCAGTGTCGAGCTCGAGAGTTACGGGTGCTTCTGGTGGAAGACGGGGAAGGGGAGTTCGAAATTCCGGAGGAGGAAATCGATACGGAGGAGAAAGAAGGGGAACCAGGACCAGAATTCGCCGAGCTCTCTCTGAACTCGGTTGTCGGGTTGTCATCTCCAAAGACCCTCAAGCTTAAGGGCCGAATCGACGATGCAGAAGTTGTTTGTATGGTGGATAGTGGGGCGTCCCACAATTTCATCTCGGGAGCGATTGTTAGTCGACTGGGCATTCCGATAACAGCTACGGGAGGCTATGGGGTAGTCACTGGAACAGGAGTTACCGTGAAGAGCAGGGGATTATGCCACAACGTGAAAATCGGGTTGGAGGGATGCACAATTCAGGCGAATTTTCTTCCTCTGGAATTGGGAACAGCTGACGTAATCTTGGGCATCCAATGGCTGGCAACCTTGGGAGATATGCGGGTTAATTGGAAGGAGCAGAAGCTGAGTTACTGTGAGCAAGGGCGAGTAATCACCTTACGGGGAGATCCGAGCTTGTGCAACGCACCGGTATCACTTCGAGCTCTTATCAAGGCAGTTCGGAGGGGAGGAGAAGGGGTCATCATCGAATGCAACCAACTGCTACAGCAGGAGGTTAATGATCAGAAGGGAATACCGGCTCAATTCAGGGCCTTGCTGGAAGAATTTCAGGAGATCTTCTTGGAACCAGTTGGTCTGCCTCCTTCACGCACTAAGGAGCACGGAATTCTCCTCAAGCCAGGGGTGGAGCCGGTCAATGTACGTCCCTTCCGTTATCCGCAGGTGCAGAAGACAGAAATTGAGAGGCAAGTGTCCCTGATGCTGGCTGCCGGAATCATCCAAGAAAGCGGGAGCCCGTTTTCCAGCCCCGTATTGCTAGTCAGGAAGAAGGATGGGAGCTGGAGGTTCTGTGTCGATTATCGCGCTCTGAATAAAGCCACAGTTCCTGACAGCTTCCCGATTCCAATGATTGATCAGCTCCTGGACGAGCTACGGGGAGCAGTAATATTTTCAAAACTGGACCTTCGATCCGGATACCACCAGATTCGCGTGAAGGCAGCAGATGTACCTAAGACGGCTTTCCGAACTCATGAAGGCCACTATGAGTTCCTGGTCATGCCGTTCGGGCTCACCAACGCGCCAGCTACGTTTCAATCCATCATGAATGAGGTTTTTCGACCCTTCCTACGCAAATTTGTTCTCGTTTTCTTTGACGATATTTTGGTGTACAGTAAAAGCGAGAAGGACCATTGGGAGCAGTTAAGAACGGTGCTATAGTTGCTGCAAAAACATCAGTTTTATGCAAATATGAAGAAGTGTCAATTTGGGAGCAGCCGGATCGATTACCTGGGCCACATAATTTCCGAGCAGGGTGTGGAAGCCGATCCGGCCAAGATAAGCGCGATGGTGGAGTGGCCGATACCCACGACAGTGAGGGCTCTCCGCGGATTTCTGGGATTGACAGGGTATTATCGGAGATTCGTGCAAGGATATGGGATTATTGCACGTCCTCTGATTGAATTATTGAAGAGGGATCAGTTTCAATGGACAACGGCAACCACAGAGGCGTTCAATCGGTTAAAACAGGCCATGGTCACAGTTCCAGTTTTGGCTTTGCCTGACTTCGAGGGGGTCTTCGTCGTCGAATCTGACGCCTCTGGCAGCGGGCTGGGCGCGGTTCTGATGCAGCATCAACGACCGCTGGCGTATTTTAGCCAAGCTCTCACGGATAGACAGCGACTGAAGTCGATTTATGAGAGGGAGTTGATGGCAATCGTATTTGCAATACAAAAGTGGAGACATTACCTCTTGGGGCGGAGATTCGTAGTACGCACTGATCAAAAGAGTCTCCGATTCTTGCTGGAACAACGAGAAGTGAATATGGAGTATCAACGTTGGGTGACAAAGCTGTTGGGTTTTGAGTTTGAAATTCAGTATAAGCCGGGGTCAGAAAACAGAGCAGCCGACGCCCTGTCCAGGCAACATGAGGTGGTTGAGTTGTGTGCTATATCCCTACCAGTGGCGTTGCAATTGGAGGAAATTGGAGGAGAAGTCGACCGAGATCCTGAGTTACAAACAGTGATCAAAGGAGTTCAGCAGCAAGATCCCAAACAGGCAGAGTACTCGCTGGTCAATGGACGTCTTTTGCGACGTGGCAGGTTGGTTCTCTCAAAGCAGTCACGTTCAATTCCTGTCATCCTATCCGAATACCACAGCGGGAAGCTAGGAGGTCATGGTGGCGTGCTGAAAACACAGAAAAGGATAGCGGAGCAATTTTATTGGCCAGGAATGCTCACGGATATACGTCGTTTTGTTGCAGCTTGTCCTGTTTGCCAGCAATATAAGTATTCAACACTCGCACCGGGAGGTCTTCTTCAACCTCTTCCAATCCCAACTCAGGTATGGGAAGATGTCTCAATTGATTTTGTTGAAGGATTGCCACGCTCTAATGGGTTGGATTCAGTGCTGGTAGTGGTCGATAGGCTGACCAAATATGCTCATTTTCTGGGACTCAAGCATCCTTACTCAGCAGTAGAGGTGGCTTCTCTGTTTGCGCGAGAAATTGTCAGGCTACACGGGTTTCCTAGGACTATCGTGTCGGATCGCGACAAGGTCTTCACAAGTCAGTTTTGGAAGGAGTTATTCAAGCTGGCTGGAACTAAATTATGCCTCATTACCGCCTATCATCCACAGTCGGACGGGCAGACCGAGGTGACAAATAGGGGATTGGAGACTTACCTACGTTGCTTCGCAGGGGAGAAGCCAAAGACCTGGGCGCAATACCTACAGTGGGCGGAATTGTGCTACAATACGGCGTTCCATTCTGCTCTTAAGACCACACCCTTCCGAGCCCTTTATGAGAGGGATCCTCCGGCTCTTCTCAGGTACGAATCAGGAGCCACTAACAATGCCGACCTGGATCAGCGTCTGAAAGAGAGGGATGCCGAGCTGACACTTATCAGATCACACCTATCCAAGGCTCAGCAAGATATGAAGCGCAGAGCTGACAGTCATCGACGAGATGTTGAATTCGAAGTGGGAGAAAAAGTATACCTCAAGATGAGACCGTTTCGCAGAAAGTCACTAGCTCGACGAGCTAATGAGAAGTTAGCAGCACGCTTCTACGGGCCATTCACGATCTTAGCTCGCATCGGACCTGTCGCTTATCGCCTCCAACTACCACCAGAAACCAAGATTCATCCCACCTTTCATGTCTCACAACTGAAAAGAGCGGTTGGGGAAGCACCGGTGGCCACCACCATCCCAGATCAACTCACAGCAGAGGGATTCTTGGAGGCAGAGCCAGAGAGCATTCAGGGCAGCAGGATTAATCCGAATTCTGGACAGGAGGAGGTCTTGGTCAAATGGAAAGGGCAGCCAGAATTCGAGAACTCGTGGGAATGGAAAAGCATGATACAAGGGCAGTTTCCTCATCTTCACCTTGAGGACAAGGTGAATGACAATGGGGGGGGGGGGGTATTGATACAAGAGGCATCCGACCACCTATAATCCACACCTACAAGAGGAGACCCAAAGCTGGAATGGGGCCTTAAGATGGATCACACAAACAAGCCTAAAAGGAGACATGGCCTTTTAAGGGTTGGTACTAGTTACTAAATAACCATGGTAGAGTCAAGTTGTAAGGGAGAGAGAGAGAGTATAAGTAGCAGGTCGAGTAGGAAGAGTGGGGTATCTAGAAATCGAGTGATTGTACAAGGGGGAGGGGAGAGACTCCATTAAGCCTTTCTCTCTGATTTTCTAATATTAACGTATTATTCAGTGAAGAAATCGTAAGTTAACAGTGTGTTCTATCAATTTTCAAGGAAATGGGTAGTGTGGATTATGAGCTGTGTTACTCTGTTTCTTGTCATGTGGTAAGTAATGGACTCCCTAGAGGTAACATCACTCTGAGTCGTGGACTATGTCAGGGGGATCCTCTGTCGTCATATCTCTTTATTTTGTGAACCGAAGTGTTAATCTCAAATCTAAATGCGACAAAAGCGAAAAAGCGCACCACAAGATTATGTGTGGCCCAAGCTAGCCCATCTATATCTCATGTGCTTTTGCAGATGGCAACTTATTTTTCTGCAACACCTCAGTTGATCAATGTTCCAAACTTAGCAGTAGAATGAGATTTTACTATAATATTTCAAGACAACAGATCAATTATCCGAAATCGACCATTACTTTTGGCAAGAAGGTCTCCTCGAGTACCAAATTAAAAGTCAAAGAGTTTTTGGGTGTAAAAGCGGATCGAGGAGGGGGAAGTAATTGGGCCTCCCGGAAAATCTTCAAGGGTCTAAAACTCAAAGTTTTGCTTTCATTAGGGATTGGATCCAACAAAAAATAAATGGGTGGTATGCAAAATTCTTGTCTAGATGAGGCAAATAAGTGTGGATAAAATCAATTGTTATGTCAATACCAACATATCTTATGTCATGTTTCCTCATCCCCATGACTTTATGCAAACTACTTACTAGCATTGTTAGTAACTTTTGGTGTATTATAAGTAATATGACAAAGGGGATTCATTGGTTATCTTGGAAAAAAATTGTGTTTGCCTAAGGAGGAGGGTGGTATTGCTTTTAAGAGTTTTGAAGATTTTAATAAAGCCACCTCGCAAAACAAGTATGCATCTTGAGAAATATCCCTCGTTTTTGGTTGCGCAAGTCTTAAAGGGGCAGTATTTCCAATCCATTCATGTTTTTATTGCAAAGAAATCGTATTGTCCCTCTTATGGATCGAGAAGTATCCGGTCTACTAAACATTTAGTGGACAGAGAGGTACAAATGCTTATTGGTACGGGTGATAATATTCAAATTTGGAATGAAGCATGAATTCCAGATGTTTAACCGAGACTTCCTAGAGAGGATTCTCCACATCTGAAGCCAGATACAAGAATGGCATACTTATATTATCCAAATAATGGGAACGGAATATCCCTGAAATTAAACATTGGTTCCATCCGGAGGATCTTAGATTAATTACTACCCTAAAATCGAATGCTTGCTGCAAGGAGAGAAAAATTTGTTGGCATTTTACAAAATCTAGAGTTTATATCGTAAAATCTGGATATGAAAACTACAGAAGGGGAGAGATCAATGTTAAATTTCTTGCTTCAAAGACCATCACTCAACTCTCTTAAACAGGAAGTATGGAAGGTTAAAATTCCAAAAACAATCCAACACTTTCTTTGGCAAATGTTGTAAGGAGATTTGGCTACTATTGGGAGTCTTTTTAAGAGACATATTCGGGATGATTCATTATGTGAGATTTGTGGGGATGCGATGGAGAGTATTAATCATACCATGTTCATATGTTCCCCTACATGATAGACATGAACATTATCAAATATACAATCCACTTCAAACCTGTTTCCATCCAATAACCTTTATGGTAATTTTGACTACTTATTCTGGCATATCCTAGAGAAATCGCAAATAGGTCCTGATTTGTGTAGCTATCCACGGATCTTATGATTTATTTGGAAAGCAAAAAATGAAAGAATATATAAAAATTCAGACCGGATGGTAATTAGATATTGGCTAAGGCGCGTGAGGGGGGAAGTGAAGTTTTTTATGCTTCTAATGGATATGATGATATCGGATCTCCTAAGAACCAGTCATTAGTTGACAAAATTTGGGACTCACAAGTCATGGAACTTTCTTCTTGGAAAATGGAGGATCGTAATGCGGGAATAGGCTGGATTATAAAATTATAAGAGAGAGCTATATACAATTTCGGTATGTGGGGAACCTGGGGACTATCTCCTCGTCATATAGAACTTCACAACCTTATTTGGGCTATGAGCTGCTTCCAGAAGATGCAACGATTATGCATTCGTTTTATTACGGATTCTAGTGACCTACTTCACTTGATTCAAAATCCGGAGTGGACATCTTTTCACGCCGAGATCATATATTTTGAAACGTTACGTCAGCATTTCCTAGAATTGACGCTTATGTACCAACCACGGGAGTATAATTCACAGGCAGATATTCTCGCTATCAAACACGTCTGAGGAATTTTATTTTCTTATTTATCAACACTTCTATTTTATATTGGTTTGAGAACACATTAAATGTTTTCTAACCAGGATGTGAAGTGTGATTCAGTGAAAAAAAAGTGAATGTAACTACAAAGAAAAATAACATATAATATAGTAAAAATTATTTATGGTGTACTCTTTGGAAGTAATTTCTCCGACAAAAGGTCATAAAAGATTGTACACAATAAGCGAAAACACTTCTCACTTAACAAATTATTTTGAGAGAAATTGAAAGATGTTGAAATAGTGAAATATATGAGTGGAAGATGGATATATTTTTAGATTTAAAACTACTGTTAATGGTCATTTGAAAATGTAGAAATAATAATAAAAAGTTGTGAGCGTTAGAAAGTAAAAATATAAAATAAAAACGAATATTAGAATATTAATAAGCATTCACTTAAAAAATCAGTTTAGATATAGAATTATAAAAAGCGATTAAAACACTTTTTATAATAACATATATAAAATTTAAATTAATAAAGAAATTATGTTGACAAATTTATTCATATTAAGATAGTAAATAGAATATAAGATGTTCTCGCCGTTCTGTAATATATTCAAAATGAATGAATAGTTATAAATTTAAATATTTTAAAATAACATATTTTATGTTTTTAGTTCAAATTTAACATATTAATATTAAAATTTAAAAATAGCATAAATTTTATATGGAAATAATTATATTTTATAAATAAATTATAAATAAAATTGAAACATTATGGTTGAGTTTTATTTTTTATTTTAGAGTTTAAATTTTCTCCAACATAAAAAAATATTAAGATATTTAATATTAAATTTGTGTTATTAATAAAAATTTAAATTAATAATGATAAATTCAAAATAATTTTTTTAAAATAATATTATTTTGGAAAATTGCCGTTATTTATTTATCAACTCGCTTGCATAAAGTTTAGAATACAAAAATTAATGTTAAAACAAGGTATATATATATATGAGTAATACAATAAAATAGCATATTTTAATAATGTTATTTTGGAAAATTGACGTTATTTATAATGATAATGATGGAAAATTAATAATGATAAATTCCAAATAAATTTTTTTAAATAATATTATTTTGGAAAATTGCCGTTATTTATTTTTCAACTCGCATGTCATAAAATTTAGAATACAAAAATTAATGTTAAAACAAAGTATATATATATATATATATATGAATAATATCATAAAATAGCATATTTTAAAGTCTTTCTTGCAAATCTATTATTATAAAATTAAATCTCCAAAAATAGTATAAATAATTATGTAAAAATATTTATTTAATATAAATAATTATACATAAACTTAAAATATTATATTTGAGTTCATTTTTTCTAATTTAATATTTAATTTGTTTCTATTAAAATATAGTTTTAGTGTATTTTAATTTTAAATTTGTGTTATTATTGGAAATTTAAAATAATAATGATATTTTTAGAATAAAAACTTTAGAATGTGATATTTTAAATAATTTAAAATATGTATATATGTATAGCTAAAGTTAAATATGGACCAACGATAATGAAACTCACGAAACAATATCAAAGAAGTCAATCTACTAATGATTACTCTATTACACGACACAAGATTTATGTCCGTCTACATAACAAAATGGGACCACCATATCCAACAAAATATTAAAAGAAAAGATCCAACTTAATAAATTTTCATATATACTTTTATCATCCCTAATCTCTAATATATTATTTGAATAACTTTTTAACAAAATAACCTTACCCTGACGTATTAATAACAAAAATATCATGCTGACGTGTCAATACTACAGAGAGTTTCAGGTTAAATATATAAAAGGATTTAACTTATTAGAATAATTATAATACATGTCACTGATATTAATTTGGTTAAAAAATAAATATAATTTATTCAATTAACAAAAAATACTATTATATTTACAAAAATAATACTTTTTATTTCTTTAAATTTTTTATACGTTAATTTATAAATAATTTCAAATAAATATAAATATATTTAGGTTACTACCATAATCCCTAATACATTATTTGAAAATATTTTAATAAAATAATTTTACTCTGACGTGTTATTACTAAAGTAAATTTCAAATAAATATATAAATGAGTTTAACTTATTAGAATCATTACAAGTATATAATTGTTATTAATTTGGTTATATAATTAAAATATTTTATTAAACTAACAAAAAAATACTATTAAATTCGTTAAAAATAATTATTTTTCTTTTTTTAATTTATATATACAAAAATTAATGTTAAAAGTAATTTTAAATAAAAATTAAAATTATATAAAAGTTTAATTTATATTGACTAATAAAATATAATTTGCGAATATTTTTTTCCATGCATGACGTGGGTATGACGTGGGTATGAATCTAGTTATAATATATTTTCGAAAGATCTGTGATCATTTAAGTGTTATCATGAGCTCGATTATTGATTGGAGACTTGCATCGAGGCTTACTACAGATCGGATAATCGTTGCGTAAAACTCGAGCCTGTTTCTTCATATCCTTCGATGAAGAAGATTGGTTCATGATTTGGTTGGTATCATTATTTTATTACAAAACGTATGCTGTAAACACAAATTATATACGAATTTTTAATACTATATATTTATAAAAAGAGACTAAATCAAAGATAGGATTTGAAGACAAACCTTAGTGGTGTCAAGATCTGGTAATATAGTGGTCTTCTTATGCTATTCTGCAGTAAAGCCAAAACAATCTAGAATGAAGAAATGTTCACTACTTTTACTAAAAAAATTTTTAGAATAAGAATGAATTTTTAATATAAAGTAGAAGCAAAGTGTTATTTCTACAAACTCAAAATTATTACTGAAAGCATAACACTATTTATATAATTGCTACCATTAATTAATTGCATATAATATAGGGTGTTATTATTTCTTTGTTTGTTTTAATTGATTTGAAAATTTGTATAAGATTTAGAAATCTATGTAAAATTCAATGATTTTAAAATTGACCATGTAGATTGTAATAAATATTTAATAATCCTTATTTTTCTCTCAGATTTATCTTTGTATTTTAATTTGAAAATATTTCCTAATCCATTAAAATACAATGCAAAATCAAATCAGTATGTATTTTTTTAGTATTGAATAACATTATATTTTAGTATGTAAAAATCATGCAAATGTGTCCATAGTCCAATAACATTTATAAGTCCAAATTAAAACTAGAATCTATGCATTAGTAATCCTAGAGAAAGACATTAACAAATGTGTCCATGGCTTGTATTTTTAACTTGAAAATTTTCCAAATTCATTGCAAAATTAATGAATATGTAAATGTTTAGTATCGAATAATACTTGATTTTAATAAAGATTTAAAAAATTATATAATAATCTTGTTCATTTGGTCACCACAATCGGCTGCGAGCGCAGCTGTAGCTACGATATATTTTGTTCGTTTGTGTACCGTTAGTGGTTGTGATTGTGGTTGATAGCAGATTTTTATTCGCACCATTGTTTAATCAACGGTCAAAAAAACTGTAACGCAAAATGGATTATCTGACCACTACGTCTGACCGTAGGTATCTATGTTAGATAAACGAATAACAATTTATCGTAGTCACACCCGCAATTTCATGTGACTGACAAACGAACATGATCAATCTGTAATATATGATTTTAATAAAGATTCTAAAATCAATGATGTAATAAAATGTGATTTTGGTTGGATTTCCAAATTAGTTAAATTCAATAAACCAATAATCCTACTTATGTATGCTTATCCACGATAGTGATCATTGAAACTTGAAAGCCAACAAAAAGGAAAAGAAAACTAAGGATCCTAATGTGTGAAGGCACCTTCTTGAGTATAGGATATGTTCGTCTTGTAGGGGTTGAGAATTAAAAGGAAAGTTAGTACAATGATTGTGAATCTCTTCATGATTATCAAAGATCATTTCTCTCTCTCTCTTCTCTCTCTCTCTATCTCTCTTTTCTCTCTTTCTATCTGTCTTCTTATTAGAACTAATTTCTCTTATTAGAACTAATTTCTCTCTCTCTCTTCTTCTTAGAACTAATTTCTCTCTCTCTTCTTAGAACTAATCTCTCTCTCTCTCTCTCTCTCTCTCTGTCTCTCTCTCTCTCTCTTCTTATTAGAACTTATTTCTTTCTCTCTCTTCTTATCTCTACTATATTATTTGAGAAACATTTTAAGAAAAAACCCTACATTTACGTGTGATTTACAAGTTTGACATGCTGACGTGTCAAATCATGAGAGCTTTTTAAAACAAATATTATATAAGACATAATTTACTAGAGTATTTACGAAAATGACATTAGACCAATATCTCTAATATATTATTTGAGAAACATTTTAAAAAAAAACCTTACATTTACGTGTGATTTACAAGTTTGACATGCTGACGTGTCAAATCATGAGAGCTTTTTAAAGAAAATATTATATAAGACATAATTTACTAGAGTATTTACGAAAATGACATTAGACCAATATCTCTAATATATTATTTGAGAAACATTTTAAGAAAAAAACCTTACATTTACGTGTGATTTACAAGTTTGACATGCTGACGTGTCAAATCATGAGAGTATTTACGACATAATTTACTAGAGTATTTACGAAAATGACATTAGACCAATATTTATTACTATAGTATATGTAAATATCTAATATTTTAACATAAAATACAAACATAATATAAAATAAAAGATTAATTTTTAAAAGATTAGTTAAACAAAAGATAAAACCAAATTTTAGAATAATTCAATATTTATCACATCTACAATTTTTACCTATTTAATAATATTATCTTTCCAAGATATTGATAATTTAATTTATTTGTATAATCTGATTTTTATTATATATTTTATTTGTATAATCAATATTAATTTTTTTAAAAAATATTTTAAATAAAAAATCAATTATATATATATATATATATATCTAATTCATATTTACTAAATAAATAATTAATTATAATATGTAAATATTTTTCCCCACACAAGGTGTGGGTCTAAATCTAGTTAGAACTTATTTCTCTCTCTTCTTATTAGAACTAATTTCTCTCTCTCTCATTAGTTGTTTTCAGGATTGACGCTCTATTATCTATGTACTTATGTCATTCATCATTTTTTCCTTGAACTTTAACCTTTTCTATATTCCTATCTAAATTAGTGAATGTCTATATCACGAACAGAATTGTCATAAAATATCACAATTCCAATGAAACATATAATCATGTTTAGAAATCTACATTTGAATTTGTGTTATTTTGATTAAAAGGATAGTTTGTGATATTTTATAAAGACAATCACTAACTTTTTTTTAAAAAAAACCACTTCTCTAAATATGAAAACAAAAGATGTTTTTATCAATAAAAACATTGGAAATGTTATTTTCGATATTTTTTGTACCATATTTTGTACTATTTGTATTCAAAAAGAGAAAAATAAAAATAGTTATTTGAAGATATCAACTGAGAAAGAAAAGAAAGTAGATTTTTGTGAATTATAAAACAATATTTAAGTATTAGAATAAATACTAAGAGAAAGAAAGATGACAAATTGAACCAATAAAACCACAATATGATATTTTTAAAAACAATTAATGAGTTATAGTATAAATCATAAATCCTTTATAGATATGTTTTAAATGAATATAAGTATAAACTAACAAAAAGTAAGTATTTGTTAATTATAAAGCAATATTTATTACTGTTAAAATAAATAATAAAAAATAATGAGAAATTGAATAAAATAGCACTATTTCAAATTTTTATTACAAATGTACCACTTATAATTTAAATTTTTAAAATAGCACAAATTTAATATTAAAATAATTTAAAACTTTTTTAATGAAAAAAATTTAAATTCTAAATTGGAAAAAGTAAAGCCAAACATTATGTTTTAATTTTATATATAGTTTATTTAAGATAAATAATTATTTTTACATAATAATTTTTGCTATTTTTAGAATTTTAGCTTTATTATGCTAAATTTGAAAAATAAATTTAAAATGATACTGTTTTATAATATTACTCAAAAATGAAAACATTGAACCCCTAAAATCATAAAATGATATTTATAAAATAATTGATAGTATCAACCATAAATCGTTAAATCGTTCGTTAGAAACAATTATTTCCTTTTCAAACAATAGTCAAACTAAAATTTTAAATTCCATAACATATGCTATTTTAAAATTATTTTTGAATTAATTTTAAATGTATAAACTTATTTGATAGAAATTAAAATATAATTGACAAACTATATTACTTTTTTTGTTACCTCGTATCTAATATATGCACTAGTATTTTCCTCTCTATTTTTCTATCTAAACTAGTGATTGTTTCTAAAAATATCACGAACTATATTTTTAATTAAAATTTCATCAATATAAACGGAGATGTTTTATCGTGATTGTGTGTTTAATTAAATTTGTCGGAGTTTGATTAAACTATTGTTCATAATCTATACTAATGAAAATAAAAGTTTGAAACTTCTCATGTTGTTACATATAAACAAACAAATTTGATATACCATGATTACATGTGACATCTATACATTTAATAAATTAGTTTAAGCCTCTAAAATTTCATGTATGCAAAAAAATTTCTACAATGTAGCCACATCAATACATTACAAAATATTAAACTCAATAATTCTAAATAAAAATAACAAAAATAAGATTATTATATTACAACATTCACAAGTATTAAACTCTATTAAAGAAAATAGATTTTATGAAACTCTCACTAAACAAAATAATTTCATTGAAACTCCTAAACTTATCTACGTAAAAAAAAAGAATAAGTTTTAACAAAATAGCAGGTCAACAAAATTATTTACATTAATTTAAAATAAAATTTACTTATTAATAATATATACTAAATTATATAATTCAAAAAAATTTCAAAAGTAGTACCAGCATTTACTATTAATATCCAAAAGGAAGTTTACAAAAATATACAATTTGCTGCATTCAAATTCAATAGTTAACTCTCCTAAAAAACTAATAATTAACAAATGATCATAATATGAACACACATAGAACATCAATTATGGAGAACAAAAAATAAGAGAAATGCAAACAAATGATAAATAAAGTATGTAAATTATCTATTCAACAATCTTTTCAAATTATTAAAACTTTAACATAATTTTGATTACACTAATTAAAACAATTATAATTTAATAACAGTTTCTCTCATACCACTAACTCATATATTATCCGCTACAATACCATCATAATAATGATATTTAATTACCAATTTCATAATTATCTTTTAAGCAATTATCTCTTCAAATTATTAAAACATCAACATAATTTAGAGTACTAGACTTGCACTCATTTAAACAATTTAAACTTAATTACCGTTTCTTCGCACTATTACCTTTGGCCACTACTCTCACAACTTTATAAAACAACTATTATCATATCGATAATCACAAACTTTGCATATAATCCCTAAAGTTAATCATAACATCAAAAACTTCTTACTCTTATTCTCAATCTCATACTTTCACCTTTTTCGACAGATTTGATGAAAATTTTTGCAAAGAAAAATATTGGTCAGACTTTTTTATTTTTTGAGAAGTTCAAAATTTTAATAAATGCAACACATTTATGGATTTGAAAATGTTATTTCTCGACGAAAAGGTATGCTTTGAAGTATTCTTTTCTTTACTTTGATTTCTTCTTTAAACCTTTTCATTTCCATTTCTTAATCTACTTTATTCTATTTTATTTTACTATATTCAAAATAGTATATATTTCGTCATCAATCGAAATATGTGATTTTAAGAGTATTTTCAATGTATTTTTCTGTTTTTATTTTAAAATAGATCACAGTTTTCTTTAATATATTATTCTATTTTTTAAATTCACTACCTACTTGATATAATGATTTTGGTTTGAATATGTTTTGAAGGTTAACTTAGTATACAAGCTCAAAAGATTCATGGTCGATACCGATAATTTTTTTTACAAAATTAGCGACCATAAAAATAGTATCTGTTTCACGGACCAAACAACAATAATGAAAAAACACAATCCGCACGGTACGCTCGGACTAATACCTAGTGTTTTATAAAGAAAATCGGTGGCATAAGAAAAGAAGGAATATAATGTCAAACCTTTGTTTTATGTTAGCGTCAGGTAAAATTTCGGACCAGTTCAGTCCAATTCGGTCTCTCTCTCTATCTCTCTCGCTCTATGTCCTTCTCTCTCAAGTCAACAAAATATTAATATAATGGTGATCCATGTTGTCTAGTTTTCGAAAAGCCACCATTTTTTCTTCCACTGTAGCTCTGTTGCAAAAGTATATGAACACCAAAAATATGAATAAAAAAAAGTTGAGATCTGTCTTAACGAATTAAGATGAAAGAAGAAGAAAAGGGATCAAACATTGTCTATAAAATGAGTCAAGGCTTCTAGGATTTTTACCTCTGTATATGTAGATTGAGTTGTAATGAAACTCTACCGAGAAACTCAAGAAAATTACTGCAGACAACAAGAGCAAAATAACAGATCACTGTAACAAAAACATCAAGACAAAGATTGTGGAACAAATACTCCGATCTAAAAATTCTAACACCGAACCCAAACAAAACCTACCTATTCAAGCCGAGGAGATCTCAAGGTTTCAGAAAATAAAATCGAAACAAATATGAATTCTAAAACACCAAGCAACGAACGAAAGAGAGAGAGAAAATATAATGTAATAGAAGAAACAAACCTGATTGAGAAGCGCCAGATCTCAACGACTCTGATAATATTCAAAAGCCAACAAATTGTTCAATTCAAAAATCAAAAGACAACGCAGTGAACAACGCGCAAAAAAAAACTCACCAGAGAGGAAGTCGAAGAAGAAGAAGTTGCAGCTGGAGGAGAAGAAGTTGTGTTGGAGGTGGGCTACGTCCTTCCAATAGGCCCGAACTCGGCCCAATGCGAGACAGGCCCAGTACGACGCATACCCATTTTCTAGAAGAGTAAATGCGCTCCTATCGAAGGGCCACCAAGCAGGTCAGAGACCCGTCCGATCTCACCGACTACCGAAGACGGCGGCAAACCTCCCAGTGTTAGTATTAAATGACATTTATATATCATTTATGACTAGTACTGATTACGACATTGAATATTAAGCAAGCTGCGAGTATAAAACGAGAGGCTCACTGTATAATTAATGGACAAATTTTTAATATCTCGGACTAGTAACAAAAATTAACTGTTTGTAACCGATCTCGATAAATCGACATTCATAATTCTTCGTTCTCTTAAATCCTTTGTTTAAACCTTAAATCAATCTCGGCAAATATAAAAGTTGATCTGCCACTTTCAAGAATGTGACCTCGTCCTCCGAAAGGTTTTCGATAACACTGCCAAGCTCGGAGCCAATTGGGAAGGTCCTTACCAAATTTCTAAAGTAATCAAGCCCGGTGTGTACGAACTTCTTACGATGGTAGGTGACCAAGTTCCTCGTTCTTGGAACTCGGCCAACCTCAAACGTTTCCACGCCTGAGCTCGTCATCCCATCCTACTTAAGTCTACTCCTTGTATACTAATCCCATTTCATCGGAAACGGTTCCACAATCAAATCACCCTTAAATGCGCAGCAAAGCCGAAGAGTCAAGTTTAATTACTCCACTTCTTGGGAACACGCACCTGCCACTTTGCCTCCCAATCACATACAGTGAACCTGACACCCCTACGAAGTCTAATCGCCAGCTCGAAAAGACACAGTTACGTGTAACCGAGCTCGCGAGACCGGCTCATCATAAAAAAAAGGATCACCTCGCTTAGGTTCAGATCGAACCTCACTACTAACCTATAGCCTGTATTTGCTAAGGCTCAGTTTGTTCTCATGATCCTCAACGGATACCCTTCCGAGCTTAAACAGACGTCGTCGAAAGACACTCTGTTCATTGGACCATGTCCGCTTTGAATGTTAGACGTCGTCGAAAGATACTTTGTTAAAAGTCGGGCTCCGCCCCGCACCAAACAGACATCGCCAAAGATACTCTATTCCTTGGATCACGTCCGAATCAAAAACCAAACATCGTCGAAAGATACTTTGAAGAAGTCGGATTCCTATCCGCACCCAACAGGCGTCGTCACTCGACACGCTGCTCGCCGGACTACGTCCGAGCTAAAAAGACAAGGTGGGCTTCTCCCAAAACCTTGCAACCAAACCAAGTCGATCACGATCCATTCGTGACCTTGGCTGCATAAATGAGTGTCGAGCCTCATTCTTTAGACGAGCTGATAATTAAGAAAAATTGCATAAAAGATAACGAGCAACATAGCGCCTAAAACGGCAATATGGTACAAAACGCCACGAATCATCCCAATAGTTCGAAAAAAAGAAAAAAAAAGAGAAATTCCAAGTACACAACAAGTCTTTCTCTTTTTTCACAGCTCCCCTCCAGCGGATCCTGCCTCAGCTGCTCGGCCACATCCGCGGTAACTAAATCGGCGTTGGTCCAATGCTCGTCCAGCGCTCTATCAACAAATGACGTTGACATCTCCAGGTCATCATCCTCCAGCATGGTGATATCCATTGCGTCGATCTTCACAGACCATTCGTCATGCTGCCATTTAACCTGCTCGAAGATGTCGTTCGGCACGGCGAACCTCTGTCCGACCATCGAATCGAACGCGAAGCAAGCACCCTCACACTAGTTGTATTGAAGGACCATCTCATCGACCTTCCGCTGATGCTCCACGCAATGTTTAATCTTACCGAGACGAGCCCTAAACCTCTCCACCATCGCTTGTTTCAACGCCGCACCCTCCCCAAGCCCCCTTCGCCACAGCTTCCTCGCGGCTCTTCCACAACCAAGTTGTTTCTAAAACGAGCCGACCCTCGGCTTCTCGACGCTTCCCGTCAAAAATGGCCACATCCCAGCGGAGCTCCTTGATATCGCGCTGAAGCTGGTCCCTCTCACCGTCGGTCGCCTCCAGCTCAGCCGCTAACTTCGCCAGCGCGTTGGAATGCTCAAGGACCGCATTATTCAGTTTAGCGGAGAGCCTTGCCGCCTTCCGCTCCGTAGGAGCCACCATGGCCTCGGCCTGTTTGACCTTCTTGACGATGGCAGAAGCCTTCTTGTGCAATCGGCGAGCTGAAAACCAAAGCAAAATAAGATATACGAAACGACTAAGTATCACGTCGGATAACCAAAGAAAGACCAACTTCAGCCATGTGTTTCATCCAGTTCGTATAGGCCTCGGTACCGACCATCTTGTCGACCCGAAGGGCAAGCGGGGTCGTCGTGACGTTGTGGAATACGTCGTCATAGGAGGTCACATCGAGGGTGATCGGCGTACTCGAAGCGTAAGATTAGGCAAAGTTATGCCTTTCTTTCGCCTTATCAGTAAGACGATGGACCTGGCTCAGCGGATACGCACCGACCTTGACAGCAAGCTCTTCCAAACCCTCAGACACCTTCATTTTCGAGCCCGAGACTAGAGCCATAGTAGGAGCCGGAGGCACTGCGGGCAGCATCTCCACCGCTGTCCCCGTGGGGAGCTCGGCAAGAGGCCCTGGAGGGACAAGAAGTTCGGCCGAGACCTCGGTGGAAGGCAGCACGGCCAGAAGCTCGATCTCTAAGCCAGTAGGAGAATCCACGCCGTGGTTGTCACCCACCTGAGGATCGTTAGGACCATCCTCCGCGTCATCGACAATAATGACGTCCACCGGATGGCAAGCAGGCTCGGCAGGAGGAGGAACGTTCTCAGCTCGTCTGGGCGCCGACGTATCTGTCGCCCTGGATGACAACCCCCCCTTGCGTACTGGGCGCCGAGCTGGACCTTTCCAGCGCTGCCATGAGAGCAGATGCCTGCAAAACTCTCCTCGTCGACCTCACCATTTCCCCTTGACAAGATCGGTAAAAGTCAGATAAAATTGCTAAGAATCGGGTCTACCCCAGGGAGCAAAAGTACCTTATCTGATGCGCACAAGACTTCGACGGATGTGTTCTTCATTGATATCGAGCCACTTCCTTTTACCTAGCGAGCTGATCTTTTCGACCTCCGAGAAAAAGTGAATCGGGAGAGTACGACCTATCGGATGACGAATTGCAATGAAAAGAGAACGATAATCAGCATGGTAGAATTAGAAAACCAATATCCGATGTAAACAATGTCTACCAATAAATATACTCCATGGAAGGTAGATCGGCCCCTTGTAGTCCCCAATCGACTCAGGGGAGACGCGGACAAAGAAGTACTCCTCCTACCAAGCGTTGATTTTGCTCGGCGCATCCGAGATGATCTGTTACACCGGATTGATTGAAATATAGAAGACATTGGGATTGGTCTTCATCTCTTTGATCGAAGTCAGCTTTTCGAACATGTTACAATTGACGGTTACACCGGATTGATTGAAATATAGAAGACATTGGGATTGTTCTTCATCTCTTTGATCGAAGTCAGCTTTTCGAACATGTTACAATTGACGGTTACCCCGCTCTCAGCACCAAGGACGAGCAGGGCAACCGTGTTCCTAATTGCTGCCGGCGATAACTGGGTAAAAGCCATCTGCCGCTGGGCGCAGTATTCTAGAAACAGTAGGGGAAGTGGGAACCATAGCTGGCTATGACTTATGAAGGATTCGTACAGGCAGATGAATCCCTCCGAAGGCGCCCACATGCGCTCGCCTAGCACGGGGACCCGAGCCTCGATCTTCCTGAAAGTTCAGAAAACATTCGCCAAGGATCGGGTCGTTCCAACCATAGAAATCGAGTCCGAGAGGTCTCCAGATGCCCCCTGACATGGAAGGTTGTGAAGACGAGCCTGTGGCGCGGCTGGATGCCGCGATCGAGGGACCCCAACCTCTACCTCCTCTCCTATTTAGAGGACTAGGGATCGAAGGTTTTGAAGAGCACGTCGAATGACGACTCTCGGGAATCGATGAGGTATCGCTACCCGATATGCTCGTCTCCGAACCAGACTCCGACCTAGAACTAACGTGAGACATGACGACCTAAAGAGAAGAGAGAAAGCTAAATGACGGGTAAAAGATAGGGGAGACGAAAATAGCTTTCGAGCTGAAGAATGAAAGGATGGAAAAGATATCCCGGGTTTTTATAAGATTGGGGAGTGGCGGTTCCCGAGGAAACAACATCATTGCCACTACGTCGATTCAATTTCCCTCTCAGCACGATTCCCCTAAATTTCGGATCCGAGGTGATGTCATTGCGCGAGGAAACCAGACCAGCTGGGCCCACCGGCCGCGTAGTTGGTCCAGCCCAAAGCAGGGCCCAAAACATTTTTGGATAGTGATCCCGGAGGACGTCCGGTGTGGCTGAGCTCGTGCGAGATTTCCACTACTGATCGAGACGTCGATCCGTTCACCGGACTCGGGGGGGGGGATACTGTTGGAGGTGGGCTACACCCTCCCAATAGGCCCGAGCTTGGCCCAATGCGAGATAGGCCGAGTACGACGCATGTGCATTTTCTAGAAGAGTAGATGCACTCCTGTCGAGGGGCCACCGGATAGATCAGAGACCCGTCCGATCTCACTGACTATCGAGGAAGGCGGCGAGCCTCCCAATGTCAGCATTAAATAGCATTTATGAGCATTTATGACTAATAATGATTACGGTATTGAATATTAATCGAGCTGCGAGTATAAAAGGAGAGGCTTGCGCCATAATTAATGGACAGATTTTTAATAGCTTGGACTCGTAACGAACATTAACTGTTTGTAACCGATCTCGATAAATCGATATTCATAATTCTTTGTTCTCTTAAATCGTTTGTATAAGCCTTAAATGAATCTCAGAAAATATAAAAGTTGATCTACCACATTCTATTCCTGGAATATAGGATCCAACAAGTTGCAGCCAGAGGAAAAGAAATCGCAGCCGAAGAGAATAAGTCACAGTCGGAGGAGAAGAATTTGCAGCCGCAGGAAAAGAAGTCGCAACAACTAGGGTAGCCGCAAAAGAGAGAAGGTTGTGTTTTTGGTTTACGAGAAAAGGCCTACAACTAGGGTTTTGACTTATAAAAGCTATGTTTTTGGTTTAAGAAAATCGGTCGATTTGGTATTTCTCAACCAAACCGAAATATAAATCGAATAAAACTAATTATTTAGCCGATCGGTTTAATAATTCTAATTAAACTAAAACCAAAAACTAAAAAATTCGGTTCGGTCGGTTTGGTTTTTTTGGTTTTCATCGAAAACCCAACGCTAATATATTCACTCTGAACTTGATTTGCATATACTATTTGTAAGCATCAGTCTTTCAGATTAGGCAACCCATTCGAAATTTTCTATTTTAACGTCTCGATGACAAACACAATAAAATATAGGATAATCTATAAAATATCATATTTTTAAATTTTTATTTTTACCATTACTTATTTAAAATTTTAAAATAACATAAATTTAATAGTAAAATAATTAAAAATTTCTTACTAATAAAAACAATTTAAACCTTTAACTAAAAAAGTGAATTCAAAAATTATATTATATTTTGTATATAGTTTATTTAAAATAAATAATTTTCACATAATAATTTCTAATATTTTAAATTTTTTACTTTTAATGTCCTAGATTTAGAAGATAAAATTGAAAAATAGCATTATATTAAGTTTTATTTCAAATTTAGCACCATTAGTTTAAATTTTTAAAAATACCATACATATTAAATACCTTAAGTCTTTCTAATAAGAAAAAATTAAATTCTAAATTAGAACAAATTCAAATATAATATTTTAATTATATTTGTAATTTATTTATGGTAAATATATATTTTCAGAAAATAATTTATGATATTTTTGGAATTTTTAATTTAAAATGATAAATTTGGAACAAAACCTTAAAAATATATTATTTTAAGATATTAATCTAAATTTAATAAGGTGATATTTTAAGATATTAATGTAAAATACATTAAAAAAATTTTGGATGAAAAATAGATTATAATTTGTTTTTTCAAAGACCACATTACAAATATGAAAAAAGTAAATCAAAGACCATATGACAAATATGGAAGGATTTTCATTGAATCTTTAGCATAGTTCCTTTTTCTTATTAAAAATAATCAAATTTAATCATATGTTGTTAATAGAGCAGCTTTGGTAAGCAAATAATTCTAAAAGGCAAATGTCTAAAATAGCACATTTTTAAGTTTTTGTTTTAAATAGCATCATTAATTTAAATTTCTAATAATAGTATAAATTTAAGATTAAAATACATTAAAACTATATTTTAATAGAAAACAAATAAATCCTAAATTGGAAATAATGAACCCAAATACAATACTTTAAGTTTATGTATAATTTATTTAGAATAAATAAGTATTTTTACATAAGTATTTGTGTTATTTTTGGGAATTTAATTTTATGATGATAAATTTGAAAGAAAAACTTTAAAAAGTGTTATTTTAGGGTATTACTCAATTCTAAATACTAAACTAATAAAGCGAGTGATATTTAGAACATTCTCTGATGTTTAGTACATAACTGCATTGCCAAAAATATATTTAGATGAAAATAAAAGGTTGAAAGAAATGGAGCGAATGATATATTTTTATAATTTATGAATGCGAAAGAAAGCACGAGAATGTTCACCAAATGAAGTGGAGAGGTTGGGAACATGTAAATTGTCTTTTACCAAAAACACGTAAATATTTTTTTACCCAAACATCATATAAATGTTTTACCAAAAAATCATGTAAATGTTTTACCAAAAAAACATGTAAAATATTTTACCCAAATAATCATGTAAATGTTTTACCAAAAAATCATGTAAATGTTTTACCAAAACATCATGTAAAATATTTTACCCAAAAATCATGTAAATGTTTTACCAAAAATCATGTAAATGTTTTACCAAAAAATCATGTAAATGTCTTTTACCAAAAAATCCTGTTAATGTTTTACCAAAAAATCATGAAAATGTTTTACCAAAAAATCATGTAAATGTCTTTTAACAAAAAATCATGTTAATGTTTTACCAAAAAATCATGTAAATGTTTTACCAAAAATCATGTAAATGTTTTACCAAAAAATCATGTAAATGTTTTACCAAAAAATCATGTAAATTTTTTACCAAAAAAACATGTAAAATATTTTACCAAAAAATCATGTAAATGTTTTACCAAAAACATGTAAATGTCTTTTACCAAAAAATCATATAAATGTTTTACCCAAAAATCATGTAAATGTTTTACCAAAAAATCATGTAAATGTTTTACCAAAAAATCATGAAAATGTTTTACCAAAAAATCATGTAAATGTCTTTTAACAAAAAATCATGTTAATGTTTTACCAAAAAATCATGTAAATGTTTTACCAAAAATCATGTAAATGTTTTACCAAAAAATCATGTAAATGTTTTACCAAAAAATCATGTAAATTTTTTACCAAAAAAACATGTAAAATATTTTACCAAAAAATCATGTAAATGTTTTACCAAAAACATGTAAATGTCTTTTACCAAAAAATCATATAAATGTTTTACCCAAAAATCATGTAAATGTTTTACCAAAAAATCATGTAAATGTTTTACCAAAAAATCATGAAAATGTTTTACCAAAAAATCATGTAAATGTCTTTTAACAAAAAATCATGTTAATGTTTTACCAAAAAATCATGTAAATGTTTTACCAAAAAACCATGTAAATGTCTTTTACCAAAAAATCATGTTAATGTTTTACCAAACAATCATGTAAATGTTTTACCAAAAAATTATGTAAATGTTTTACCAAAATTCATGTAAATTTTTTTACCCAAAAATCATGTAAATGTTTTTTACCAAAAAATCATGTAAATGTCTTTTACCAAAAAATCATGTTAATGTTTTACCAAAAAATCATGTAAATGTTTTACCAAAACATCTTGTAAATGTTTTACCCAAAAATCATATAAATGTTTTACCCAAAAATCTTGTAAATGTTTTACCCAAAAATCATATAAATTTTTTACCCAAAAATCATGTAAATGTTTTACCAAAAATCATGTAAATGTTTTACCAAAAATCATGTAAATGTTTTACCAAAAAATCATGTAAATGTTTTACCAAAAAATCATGTAAATGTTTTACCAAAAAATCATGTAAATGTTTTACCAAAAACACATGTAAAATATTTTACCAAAAAATCATTTAAATGTTTTACCAAAAAATCATGTAAATGTTTTACCAAAAATCATGTAAATGTCTTTTAACAAAAAATCATGTTAATGTTTTACCAAAAAATCATGTAAATGTCTTTTAACAAAAAATCATGTTAATGTTTTACCAAAAAATCATGTAAATGTTTTACCAAAAAACCATGTAAATGTCTTTTACCAAAAAATCATGTTAATGTTTTACCAAACAATCATGTAAATGTTTTACCAAAAAATTATGTAAATGTTTTACCAAAATTCATGTAAATGTTTTTACCCAAAAATCATGTAAATGTTTTTTACCAAAAAATCATGTAAATGTCTTTTACCAAAAAATCATGTTAATGTTTTACCAAAAATCATGTAAATGTTTTACCAAAAAATCATGTAAATGTTTTACCAAAAAATCATGTAAATGTTTTACCAAAAAATCATGTAAATGTCTTTTACCAAAAAATCATGTTAATGTTTTACCAAAAAATCATGTAAATGTTTTAACAAAAAATCATGTAAATGTTTTACCAAAAAATCATGTAAATGTCTTTTACCAAAAAATCATGTTAATGTGTTTACCAAACAATCATGTAAATGTTTTACCAAAAAATTATTTAAATGTTTTACCAAAATTCATGTAAATGTTTTTACCCAAAAATCATGTAAATGTTTTTTACCAAAAAATCATGTAAATGTCTTTTACCAAAAAATCATGTAAATGTCTTTTACCAAAAAAATAATGTAAATGTCTTTTACCAAAAAATCATGTAAATGTCTTTTACCAAAAAATCATGTAAATGTCTTTTACCAAAAAATCATGTAAATGTCTTTTACCAAAAAATCATGTAAATGTCTTTTACCAAAAAATCATGTAAATGTCTTTTACCAAAAAAATCATGCAAAATGTTTTTACCCAAAAATCATGTAAATGTTTTACCAAAAAAACATGTAAATGTCTTTTGTATAGATTTACTAAAATAAATTATGGAGACTTTAAATGTGTTAAGATTTTAAGTAGAACGAATGGCATGTAACCCGAGATCAACCTTCTATGTGAAAGTCTCGATTAATTTTCACACTTTTACGTCGACAGATATATTGGAGCAATTGTTAAAAATGTTTCAGAAGTTGACTTCAATTGCATATGTAACATTAATAAAAATTATTTGAAAAAAATAAAATATATTGATAGAAAATTTATAAAAGCACTTTTATGAAAACAATAATTCAAAAATTTCAAATATATTTTATTATTTATATAGTTTGTGATTTTAATAATAAGTTTTGATTTATAAAATAGAAAACCAAATTTCTTGAAAAAACTTGATTTGTAAAACAAATACAAATCAAAATTTTCGATAAATTTTCTTAGTAAAAATAAATAAAAAATATTTTTTTGAAAAGTTTATTTTTTAAAAACTAACTTTGTGCAAACAAAAAATTATATTCATGTAATCCATTTTTAATTGATTTAAAATTTAATATTTCGCAATTTTTTTAGAAATATGTAATAAATTTTTTAAATTGAACTAGACTTCTGAAGAAATCTACAAAAACTGGAAACTGAACCCAATTGAAATTTTAAAGTTTAACGGACTTTCAAAATATTCTGTACAAAGTGTGTGCAAAGTTGAAAATTTATAATTTTTTAATTTAACCAAATTTTCTTCCTTTAAATAGAAAAATTAACCTTAAATCCTAACATAATCTAATCTCTTAAAAAAAAATCAGTAGTCTCTTTCTTTCAAAAAATGATTACAAGATAAGTAAGATATAAAAATGTAAGTTTTTTTTTAAGATGATTTTGCTTTTTGTAGTTGATCTCTCATACTTTTACCTAAAAAAACTAATTGCAAGTGCACATGCAAACACAATAGTATTTTAGAGATCAAATCTACAAATACAAATCGTTACACTATAATTATTAGAATAACAATTTTGCTAAGAAAAAAAATATAAGAGTTTTATGGATAAATAATTCTAATAGCAAGAATTTCTATTGATGTAATGTTATAATATAAAAAATGCTAGGTTGAGGAAAATTACAGAGAATCAATATCGCTAACTGAGTTTTTAAATGTCGTCTAGAACTTAGAACATGACTATTCAGCCTACCAACTGTCGTTGCACTAAACTACTATCTCTAACAGTATATCCTTTTAATTTGTTGTTTGAATTCAGATTTCTAAACACGTAGTATTGTATCAGTTTTAATATGTTTACAAATTTATTTAACGTCAACTTTCGTTGGTTAAGGAAAATTTGCTCATTTAGGTTATTTTCAGGAAACCTAACAATAGTTTTTATGCATTTGATTTATCCTAATATCAAAGTTTAATTGATCAAGTTAGACTAAACAATAAGAACAACGTAAATGAAAATCTATGTGAAAATCCATAATTCCAGCATCCTAATCTAGCGTTTCCAGAAAATTAAACATAATCCCTTTGAAAACCATAAACATAACTAGGTATCTACTCAAACATGAATAATGAAGAACAAATCATAATCATAATAAAGAAGTATGAGTAAAAAGGTTTATAAATTTTCTCAATAAGGTGTAAAGTCAAGATTTCTTATCCAAAAGTGTTTACAAGTGTTAAATCCAAAGAAATCCCAAAGAAAATAAAGTGTATTCCTAAAAATGGCAAAAACCTTTAAATAGTTGCCAAATCAAATTAAGTCAAAATGGGATCGGATTAAGCCAAATTTGGGCCCAACCCATTTTTTAACACTCAATTTTTTTTACGAAAACTGGTATAATTTTTGATCGAACCGTTAAATTGACTTTAAACCACTTGTAACTGAAAGCTAACTCGTTCTCATATCTTGTGACAAAGTTTGAGCTTGATTCAACGGCAAGAACGCCTTCAAAGAATGCCAAAGTTCATATGCTTTAACTCAATTATGCATTCCAAATTCTCCAAATTGTTTGTTTTCATTCAATATGTCCTACAACATATAAAGACTCGTAAAAGATTAAAAATACTTGATAAAAATCTAAAACACATGCAAAACAATGGTTAAAATTTGTCAAAATCACAACACATCAACTCCTCAAGACGTAGATCTTTTTTGTCGGTAAACAAGACATAAAGTTGAAGTACAAAAAATAAGTTAGAAGTGAAAAAATCGACATAACCTTTAGAATGATGCATCAATTCCAACTATTTAATCCACATCAAACAATAAATATTTCCATGTACTTTGCCATAAGCTCAACAACCATACCAAATTAAGTCCACAACCACTATGAGAAATCCAAAATCATATTGCTAGCCCCTAATAAACTCGAACATATAGTCTCATCGAGGGAGTATCGATTAAAGAACTTTAAAGACTCATCCTTTTTGTGTTCCTTTTTTTCAACTTCTGGTTCATTTCCCCTCCCGTTTTTCACTTCTTTAGAATTGATTTCTCCTTACTTTTTTAGGGTATCATTGTATCTTTTTAATCAAATCCTTATCCTAATGATCAATTTTTCTTTACTTTTCTAGGATATCATTGTATTTATTGATCATCCTATAAGACAATTTTCCATGAGATCTAAAGGATGAAAGTTTACCCCCTGCTCCAGATTTATATCCACTTAAATAACATGTAATTAAGCACAAGAGGTCTACAAATTTGAAGGGAAGAGAGGGGAGAACCGTACATTACCACATAAAAGGGAAAATCTAGCTTAATGTATATCAAATCCCATGTTGAGATAACTAAATTAGTTAGCGTTGGATCATTCGAATTTTCAAGTGGTATGGTCACTTCGGTGAGTTGATTTGCTTACAAGATTCAATTCAGGTAAGTCTACGGTCAAAAGATATTAGAATAGTAACAAAAGTTAGCATCAAACAATTAGTTCCAAGGTATGGTTGAAAAAAAATTTCGACACAGTAATAGCCATAATTTAAACACGCAAACTGATTCAAACACCAAAAAGAAAAACAAAAATAGGTTGGCAATAAACATCCTCCCCTAGACTTACTTCACACCCTCCCAATGTGAGAGTAAATAAGGAGAAAAATGAAGAAACCTAAAAAGAGAAAAAGAAACATAAAGAAAATGGTACATCACCTTTAGTTTCAGAGCCTTGCTCATCAAGTCCTTAACATCATTCTCATATTTCCCTTGTATCTCCGGAGTAAAAATCGCTGTAGTCTTAACAAAAAGCTTCGAAGTCCCATGATATTTTATCTTGTACTCAATTTTGTTTCGAACACACAAGCACTAAGGTGATATGGGAGTCGCCCTTGACCCCTTTGCTCAGGAATTTGTTTTCACCTTTTCCTTGTGAACAACATTTGATGTGATGGCATAATTTTCATTCGAGGCTTCTTTGATCACGTCTTTGTCTACACAATGGATTCTTGATTTTGCATTTGACAGATCTTTGGGGAAGATGGTAGTACATGAGATAAAATGTGAAGACCTTGCTTTAGGTACAACTTCATAGAAAACCTTGTTGTCGATGTTGGTGAAGCAAACCCTCTTATTTGCCAGATCCACAACAACTCCCACTGTGGCTAAAAAATATCATCCAAATATTAGTGTAATTGTAGACCCCTTTCTCATCTCCAAACCCTCAAAACCCTCAAAATCAGTATGAATAAGACAATTTTGTACTTGAACTTTTAGATAAAGGATCGAGCCTTGTGGAGTTTGGAATGAGGAGTTACCAAACTCTATGGTCTGGGAGAAGATGTTACACCAAGAAATTTTAGCATTACTGCAAAAATTGTCGACATTATGTGATGTGATCATCAAACCAAACAACCAAAGGACAACCAGAATCAGTCCACGAGACTTGTTCAGCTGAGATGAAAATCAAGATCAACTGTTCCACCCCAGCGACCACTTTGAATACATTCTTAGCTCAACCAGAGCATGCTTTGAAGTAGAATAAGTTTAATTGGAATTTAGACGAACGAGTTATTCAATATACAAATCAAGTGATCTCCAACTTACCTGATTTGGGCATACGCACCTTAACTGGATGTTTCAAAACAAACCAAGAGGAATTAATCTATAAAAAATCTTGTTCTAAAATTTATTCATAAAAGAATCATGGATAATTGGATTTACTTCAAAAATGGTTCACGGTTGGAAGTTATTGATTTAACAAATCGATGATACTGTTTCGAACCCAATTACACGACTAGGCTAAAGATCATGCTTTACAGCCCAACTAAGCAATGATCTCAATACATAACCATTGGGAGAGTATTACTGGGTGTCTTATGGTTCCAACAAACTCAAGATCAGAAGCAATTTCTATGGGATCCTCAACATACTCCCAATTTTCCAAAATGGATCGATATGGTTATATACATCGAAAATTCTAGACTCATTTGGTTTAGGAGCTTCCAGTATTATGTGTGGCGACCAAGAGAGATCATTAGGAAACTGATAAACCATGGATTCATTCAGAAGCTTTCATAATAAAAAAGATAAAAGATGCACTTAATGGACTGATTTGCACCACTCTAGACCAAGAACAAAATCTGAATTCTATTGGGTTTGATCCAATAAAAAAGAACCCCATTCTCTCTTTGATTCAAGCTTTATAAAACCCAATTGAAGCCCAATGAATGTTGCAACAACAAGCACACGAAATTAGATGAAGAGATAGTGAACACACATCTAGAAATGAACGTTCAATGGTGAATTCTATACAAGTCAAGTCAAAGAGTCAATTCAACACATTTATTTTTACTAGTTTCTAAACAATTTAATGTCTTTTTAGCTTATTTTTGCCAACTTCTACTATAAATATGTTGTCTCACTTTGTGAGAATTCATTTAGCAAGCATTTTAGTAATACACTTATTCTTTTAAGAAAGCTTCTCTCTTGTTCCTTGTGAACAATTCGATCTCTTGGTATGTAATATCCAAATATTAATTCGGTAAATCAAGAGGTTCTTCATCCCTCTTGTATGACCATTTACCATCCAAAGATTGTAGTTGGGCTGTAACATAGTCTCATGTATAGGGAGATACACCCTATGTTGGAGCTATGTGCAACTGCTCTCTTAGGATTCCACCGCCTATTTTGTTTATTTTGTTTTAAGATAGTTCGTGCATTGGGAGTTACGCCTATTGTTGGTGCTACACGAAATTAGAAATATTTAGGATTATCCAAATTCCAACTAAGAGTGTGATCTTGGGAATCATACAATCTAATATCGTATCATTTGGTATCAGAACACCATTCTAAGTCGTTATCTATCTCTATCACCTTCTCATCTCTTGATTTCTTCATTTTTCTCAACCATTCATCTTTTAGTTCATAATATTTTTCTATCTTTCATCCTCTACCTTTTCACTTCTTTCCTTTCATATTTTTTGATCTACTTTCATTTTTTATCAATCAAACATCCAGAAAATTTTTAAAAATAACGAAAAAGAGAAACAAAAAAAGATTAAAGAAGTTATGGTTTTAATCATGTCCACCAATGAGGAGAACAACCAGCCTGCTTTTCCCAGTCTCCAATTACAAGCCATAGTGGAAAAGATGCAGAAAATGATAAAGATCAAGTTGGAAGGAGTACATAAAAGATTGGATCGAGTTCAAGAAGAGGCACAACAATGGCAGCCACAAAATTTGCCTAATCTGCTCAAAAAATAAAAAATTGAACCACGATGTGCAAGGGCTGATTTCAATGGAGCAAAGGTTGATTCTTACAGTCACAGTGAATATTCATCAATGGAGAACCTTAGAAGACCACGACGTGCTAGAGATGCCAAGGATTGATGATAAATTAAAGAATATTAAATTGAAGATTCGTACATTCCATGGTAATAATGGTCTTGATGCATATCTAGAGTGGGAGAAAAAGACTAAGCTTGTTTTCAATTTCCAAAACTGTATTGAACTGAAGAAGCTCAAGTGGAGGGGTAATACACGTCAAACATGTGGTCCTAATTCATCTCCTACGAAACCAAGTTGTTATAAGGAGGAGAAGACAACCCTTCAACCGAGTATTGAAACCAAACAACCACTCACTAAAGAAATCCGAGGTAAAGGTGAACCTTCTAACATACGTCATGATTTGGAATGCCTTGAGTGTCATGATAGAGGTTATTGTGCAATTGAATGTCCTAATCGGACTGCGATTGTGATTAGGAACAATGTCGAGCTTGAAAATGAAAAAGAAGAAGAGTCTTATTTTACATCACCTAATGAAAAACATGGTGAAAAACTTGATGCTAAAGGGGAGTTTTTGGTAGTAAAGAGGTCTCAGAATGTGTAAGCCCAAATGAAAGAAAATGTGTAAGCCCAAATGAAAGAAAATGTGCAAGCCCAAATGATAGAAAAAGTGCAACAAGAGAAGCCGTTTCATACAAGATGTAACATTCAAGATAAAGTGTGCAGCTTGATCATTGATGAAGAAAGGAGCTGTACAAATGTGGAGCACTACCTTGGTGGAGACAATGGATTTTAATTCCAATGACGGAACAAAAGGTGAACAAGGAGATTTCACTACTAGCGAATAAATTCAGCCCTATGATCAACAACATGGAGTCATATATTCCACTCTGATCAAGGAGAAGCCACAAGACTCACTTCAAAAATTTCCAACCCAGGATTATATAGTTTCGAGGTCAAAAATTTTTCAAGAGTAGGGGTATGATGTGATCATCAAACCAAGCAACAAGCAAGGACAAACGGAATCAGTCCACGAGACTTGTTCAGCTCACATGAAAAGCAAGATCAACTGTTCCATCCCAACGACCACTTGGAATACATTCTTATCTATACCAGAGCACGCCTTGAAGTGGAATAAGTTTAATTAGAGTTGAGAAGAAGGAGTTATTCAATTTACAAATCAGGTGATCTCCAACTTACCTGATTTGAGCACACGCGCTTTATAACTGGAGGTTTCAGATGAAACCAAGAGGAATTAAGCCACAAAAAGACTTGTTCTAAATTTTTTATTCATCATAGAATCATGGAGAATTTGATTCAGCTCAAAAATGGTTCAATCTTAAAATTTATTGATTTAACAAATCGATGGGACTGTTTCGAACCGAATTACGCGACTATGACAAAGATCATGCTTTACAGCCCAACTAAGAAACTATATCAACCCATAAGCATTGTGAGAGTGTTATTGGATGCTTATGTTTCCAAAGAGCTCAAGATCAGAAGCAATTTCTATCGAATACTCAAGATACTTCCAATTTTCCACAATGGGTCGACATGGTTTTATACATCGAAAATTCTAGATCCGCTTGCTTTAGGAGTATTCAGTATTATGTGTGGCAACCAGGAAAGATCATTAGTAAACTAATAAACCATGGATTCATTCAGAAGATTTCAAAATACAAGAGCCCAATAAAAAAGATAAATGATGCACTTAATGGACTAATTCGTACCACTCTAGACCATGAAAAAAATATGAATTCTATTGGGTTGGATTCAACAAAAAAAAAACCTATTATCTCTTTGCTTCAAGCTTTAGATGACCCAATTTAAGTCCAATGAATGTTGCAACAAAAATCACACGAAATTAGATGTATGGGTAGTCAACACATCTAAAAATAGATTAATGGTCATTGGTGAATTTATGCAATTCAAGGAATCAATTCAACACATTTATTTCCCTAGTTTGTAAACAACTTAATGTCTTTTTACCACATTTTCACCAACTTTTACTATAAATATGTAGTCTCATTTTGTTAGAATTCATTCAGTAAACATTTCAGTAAATATTTCAGTAATAAACTCTTTTTTAAAAAAGTTTTTCTCTTGTTCCTTGTGAACAATTCGATCTTTTTGGTGTGTAATATCCAAAGATCAATTCGGTAAGTTAAGAGGTTCTTCATCCCTCTTCTATGACCATTCACCATCCAAAAATTGTATTTGTGCTGTAAGATAGTCTCAGGTATAGGGAGATATACCAACTATATTTATGTATCATTTATGTACACCAACTATATACATTCAATATTGTATCATTATGTTTATGCATGAACTAGAGTCGCATAAAACCTCAGAAATAGAACATGGAAACTTAAACTTCCTTATATCACTTAACTGAGGCAGTTTCTTAAGTGTTGTACTTGGGTTCCTTACCTTGTTATAGCGGTCCTCTATCTCATAATCCGTTTCTCTGCAGAACTTGAAGAACTTAGGCAATGGACAAATTTCACAAGAATCCTCAAATGACGTACCAAAAGGGGATCTTCTTGCCATTTTGTTGAAACCAACCAACTTTTCTGCAATAATGGGTGGCAAAATATGTCTAGGAGGAATAGGAAATGGTACTCGAGGCTTGTAGACGTCGTCAGGGCATGAACATTGCAGATTTTTCCTAGATTGATTTCCTTGGGGGTTTAGTTGATCCTGAAACATCTTGCAAATTTTGTCATCGTGGAGGATTGATCAATCTTATTGTTTGGCCGATTGATTTCAACGAAATTGCATCCAAATTCCTCTCTTCTTAAAATAAACTTCATCAACTACATTTCTAATATTGTCGAGGAACGTCATTTCAATACACTGATTCCTTAGATTCGCAGCAGTTGTTCCTGAGGGAGCTTTTAGTGTTGTCTTAATAGCTACTGAGACTTGAGCTACCTCAACATCGAGTTTTTTACATGCGCATACAAGGCCTCAAACTTGTCGTTCAGATACCTGTACATACTATCAACCTTAAAATTAATGTCCTGGGCATTCTTCTGATGCTCTTCCAACAATTTTTGGAATATCAGCTCAATTTTGTTGTCAGGAGGAATTGTGGTAGCAATTGGTGCTTGATAAATTGTCTGAAAACCCTAATCAAAGTTGCTACCTTGCCCTCTATTCTTGTATTGTGGTTCCAAGTTACCTATAAAAGTCTACTTGGGTTGGAAAGATTGATTAGTAGGGTAGACCTGATCATGAGGATTCTCATCATTGGTGCTCCTATATGAAATGTTTGGATAATTTCTATAGCTTGTGCTGAATGAATTGTCTTGAAACTGCTATCCTCTTTCAACGTAGCTTACATCAACTTGATCAATGATATCACTCTGCATATTTTCTAAAGAAGTATTCATCTCTTCATCCTCAGCACATAAACTAACCGATTTCAGGAGCTCACTTTTCAAAATCATGTCTATTTTTGCATTGAGCTCATCGATCCTCTGTGATTCCATGCTCATGATATTCTTCTGCCTTCTATCAAACTATGGGCAGTGATTGTTGTTACTAGCTGCCAAGTTATTGATCATAGTGTAGGCCTCATCAACCTGTATGATCATAAAGTCTCCATTGCTAGCAGTGTCTAAGGCCATCTAAAAATTCCCCTCCATACCGCGGTAGAAGGTGCTCAAGATTTTTGGCTCATTAAATCCATGATGGGGAAAATCCCTTAAATATTCTCTGAATCTTACTCATGCTTAAAAATATTCTACACTAGTTTGTTGAAATTTCCAGATCTTGTTTGTCAAAAAGTTGGACTTAGATTTGGTGAAAAATGGTTCAGGAACATAGATTTGGTCTCATTACAAATGGTCAAAGATCCTGGAGCTAACTGTTTCAACCAATGAATTGTCTTTTCTTATAGAGAAAATTTGAAAAGAGTGCATATCAGGTAGTCAACTGGCACTCTATTTTCCTTGATCGTGTTGCAAATCTCTTCAAAAATCTCAATATGATCCATAGGGTATTCAGAAGGTAACCCATGAAACTGACTCTATTTCACCAAAGCAATTATCTGTGGCTTGATCTCAAAATCATTCCTAGCAATTGGAGGGACCTAATCGCAAATTGATTGGCGTATAATACATTTGACATGTTTTAATCTCCTAGAGTTTGACGACCACCAATCTGATGATGTCTCCGTTGGTTGGCTTCAGCTCAATGCGCATCAAATTCTGGGAATTGAGCTTGGTTATCGATATTGTCAAAGTTATCAACCATGCTGAGTTCTCTTAACTTGAATTTTTTGTTTAGCCTTTATAGTTTTGCGAGTTCTTGGTTGTCTAAAACAATGAGATTTTCAGACCCTCTGCTTGGGGCCATACACTAAACACACAAAAAGGGCTATATAGTAGTAACAAGATTTCTTAGACAAAATATCAATTCTAAACTTATAGCAAACGTTATTGGTCCCCAACAACGACACCAAAAACTTGATCTCTCAAATTTTAACCAAAAGAAACTTATTACAAATACATAGACAAATGCATTAGTACTTAGGGATCGAGTCCATAAGGACCAATCGTTAGACTATAATTCTTAGAATAACAATTTTTCTAAAAAGAAAAAATAGAAAAATTTTATGGGTAAATAATCTAAATAGCAAGAATTTCTGTTGATGTAAAGTTATAATATGAAAAATGCTAGGTTTAGAAAACTTTTCAAGGAATCAATATCGCTAATTGGGTTTTTATTGGGGATTTGATTAAGTGCCTTCTAAAACTTAGAAGACGACTATCTAGCCAGCCAACTATCGTTGCACTAACCAACTATGTCTAATAATCTATCTTTCTAAATCATCATTTGAATTCAGATTCCTAAACATGCATTATTGTTCAAGTTCTAATATGTTCACAAATTGCCTCAACGTCAGCTTTCATTGGTTAAAGACAATTTTCTCATATAGGTTCTTTTCAGAATCTTAGCAACACTTTTTATTCGTTTGATTTATCCTAATATCAAAGTCTAATTGATTAAGTTAGACTAACCAATAAGTACAACCTAAATGAAGATCTAGGTGAAAATATCTAATTTTAGCATCCTAATCTAGAAATTCTTAAAATTTCTTTGAAAACCCTAAAACCTAACCAGAGATCTACTTAGACATGAATAACGATGAATAAAACATAATCATAATAAATATTTGCATAAATAAGAGTAAATAGGTTTATAAATCTTTTCAATAAGGTGTGAAGTCAAAATTTCTTCTCAAAAGTTCTTACAAGTGCCAAAGCCAAAGAAATCCAAAACAAAATAAAAAAGCATAACCCTAAAAGTGGCGAAAACGTTTAAATAGTTGTAAAGTCAAATTAGGTCAAACCGGGATCGGAGTAGACCAAAACTACGGCCAACCCATTTTTTAGCAAAACAACACTCGACTATTTTTACGAAAACTGATATAACATTTGATTTAACTGTTGGATTGACTTCAAACCATTTGAAACTAAAAACTAACTCGTTTCTCTATCTTGTGACAAACTTTGAGCTTGATGCAACAGTGGTAAGACTTTCAAAAAGTACAATTCATATGCTTCAATTCAGTTTTGCATTCTAATTTGTCCAAAATTGCTTGTTTTCATTAAATATCACCTAAAACAAGTAAAGACTCATAAAATACTAAAACTACTTGATAAAGAATTAAAAAACCTGTAACAAATGGTTAAAATATGTCAAAATCACAACACATCAGTAGTTTTTGTGTGTTTTGTGGGTTTTGAGATTTTTGTGATAATTATTGTTTTTCTCATATTTTTTTTTGTAAATCTGCAAAACGTCAAGAGATCTAAAAGGTAAATTTGTTATTTTTAGTGGTTTTTGATATTTTAGTGTTTTTTAAAATATTTTATATTGTAGTTTTTAGATTTTCAATGATTGTTTTGTGATTTACAGTAATTTACATCTTTTTGGTAATTGTTTATAAGATTTTCTACAAGTTTTAGCTTCAAGGTGGTTTCTAAATTGGTGGTTTTACGAGCTTTGACGGGCAAACTTCATTACAAGTTAAACACTTCATTACAAGTGACATATTTCATTACAAACTCTAGATTTTATTTGTATATCTATCACAAGTTGCAAACTTGATTACAAATTTGCATACTTCATATGCATAATTCATTAAAACTGCAAACTTGATTACAAATATATTGTTAGGATGCAAATATATTGTTAGGATGAACAAGTTTTCATCGTTCAATGAATTATGTATGATGAAACAAAGATTAAAAAAAAATTATATTTTGGGAATAAAATAGAAGGCTTAGTCTTAAAGGCAAAAGTATTCGAGAGGAAGATGAAATGCAGCCACTGTGAAAAAATAAATCGCTGAAAGGAAAACTGTTGGGAGCTTCACCCATACTTGAAATCAAAGATATTACAAGATACTACTAGGGTATATCCCAACAAAAACGCATCGGCACATGTTGAACATGTTAGTGTTATGATGACTGATGTGTTGAACTATTGGAATAAAACAGAACATATTATAACACAGATGCTGAAAGATGAGATGGAGTATGATATGCAAGTCTTGATACAATAAAGACTGAGATATTGTTTGAAACAGTGGTTGATACAATGTTATCAATACAGAATGTAGATCAACCACATGGTTGATCTAGATATTGGACAGATGAGATAGAGTGTTTTGAAGTAACAAGGTTGAGGCAATACTTGATGAAATAGCTGATACAATCATCATGAGACATCGAGTATGACAGGTGATTGCAATGAGATAGTCATCAACTTAAAGCAGAAGAGGTATCAGAGAACTCTCTAAAAGTACAGAGTCTCTGATTAGATACAATAGATGATGCATTAGGTAGAAAAAGTATCAGAGAAGTATCTCAAAGTGTAGAGTCTCTGCATGGATACAACAGAGGATGCATCGGCTAGAAAGAGATATCAAAGAAGTCTCTCAGAGTGTAGAGTCTCTAGTTGGATACAACAGAGGATGCATCACGCAGAAGAGGTATCAGAGAAGTCTCTCAGAGTGTATAGTCTCTAGTTGGATACAACAGAGGATGCATCAGACAAGGTGTTGAGATCTGATCAAACGGCATATCAGGAAGCAAGAATTTTATGTGGCGTTATTGCTGACACGGCAAAAGGTTTGCAGAGCTGAAAAGAGTTGTTGGGATTTCAAATATCCAACACAATATAGTGGGCATTGACTTGATGGCATCAGAGGATGTATAAGAAAACATAACAGGAAGCAAGTACTTGATGTGATGCAATTGCTGACGTGGCAAGTGGTTTGCTGAGCTGTTATGAGATTTTTTGGAGAATCATATATTCTCTGCAATACATTTGGCAAGTAGATAAACTTGGAGTACGAGTTGTATCTATTGAATATGGAAAATTAAATATTCCATATTTGGATCTGGCATATAGATAAACTTGGAAAGTAAGTTGTATCTATCAAATCTCGTGGGAATCCTATGTGCTAGGGTTAGAGAAGTGCTATAAATACCAAGGGACTGTCTCATGAAGACTTACGGCGGCCGAGGGTATTGATGAAAGGTGCAGATATGTGTCTAGCGTTGTCCCATCAGACAGACTAACAAGATGAGAAATCTGTCAGTGTTGTTGATGGTCTTTCTATGGAATCTGCAACCATTGAATATGGTGTTGCCCCAGTGCAGCTAGGTGGTAGTCAGACATGTTGTGTTTGATATTGTTTCCGCAAACCACGTAGAAAAGAATGGTAGGCTTGTTTATGTTGTACCATATGTAATTGGGATTGTTTCTTGTTCTAGTGGATTTGTTTCTATACTAGGTCCCGGGGATGTATGTTAGAAAACCAAACCTCGTGAAAAATCTCTATTTCTATTTTACTTTGTGTATCTGATTATCGTTATTACAGGTCAAAAATCGATATAACTCAAATCTCAAACTCTCAATTGGTATCAAAGCGTGTTCCCGATAGAGATTTGTTTTGTTTCGGGTAGATCAAAGATTTGATGCTAAGGAGATTATGTGTGTTAGAAAAATCAGTCACATATGAGAAAAAAAGGGAGAGAAAAATGGAAGGGAAACCATCTCTGATGAACCAACGAAGATGACAACAGAATTTTGATTAAGTGGAAGTAATGTTGAGATGATGATTTCTGAAACAAGATTCTGAGCAAGTAATTGGAATATAATCAAGATAATTGGCAGAGGCTGTTTCTGGAACTCAATCAGAGATTATGACAGATGGAAACAGAACTGGAGACAGAATGCAAAGTTAAACGATAGTGCATAATAGGTGTCAGGACAAGTCTAAAGGTTTTGAAAGCTATAATTGTCGATTACAATCTTGACAAGTTCTGGAGGTGATATAGATTTGAATAGATCAGTACACTCCATATCCATCAAGGCTGACAGAGTGTTTTAATGAATTTCAAAGGGCTAGTCAAATATGTAGAGGGTTATGTGCAAAAATTAAAGGAGGCAACAATGGTTAAATCCTGATGATGAGGTTCTGTGCTTTGCAAAAACAAAGTCATTATTCTAATATCTTAGTTGATGAAGTGCACGGAGGAGTATCAAAGTATAACACCTATCATATTTGAGGAAGGAGTAATTATGAAATCTTTTGTATCAAGATCATCTACACATATCTATGTTTGATGAGTCTCTGAAATCTAATCAAGTAATTGTTATGATGCTGACTTGTGGAATGAAGCAACAGAAGAAGAGAAAACTTGAGGGTATTTCTGATTTGTGTTTGGCATGTGACTGAGCATAACCAGGAATGAGAATAAATTGTGAAACCAAAGAAATCAGGTTATAATTGGATGAAAAGGAGGAATCAAAATTTTGTAGAATGCGATAGCTAGATAGTTCAGAATTTTGAGTATGATATTCTCATTGAAACGAAGAAAAGTATGTGCTAGCTATTAAGCCATCAACCCTTACAGATTTGTTAAGGCCTTGAGTTTTTAGAATGGATGTACACGATTTTGATTTCAAGATATGTTGTGCACTTGGAAATCAATGTAGCATCATTTGGATCAAGTTGATAATCATAATGATAAGAGAGGATAGAGTTGTGATGAGACAAAGTAGTGTTTAAAAGTGGTTTGGATCCTGCAACTGTCTCTGAAATTGCTATCACATCAAATTGAGACTATTGTGTGTGTACGACAGGGTTGATCATGTTCCTATTGGCGATAGTGGTAACTTTTTGCTGCTAAGATAGTTGTTTCTTCTAATATCCATCATGTGAATGCTTGGACAATAGATGATTTGTGGAAAGATGATAATACTATCAAAGATTTGATATTTAACAAAAAAGGGTTTAGAAAAGAGGTGATGAATATGGTGTGAAGACCAACATTTAATGGTATGGATGAGATGCTTAATCACATATGGGCTCTAGAAGGATCAATGATTGATATCTTTGTTAAAATCAAAATGTGTGACAACATGTTGGTACATGGTTCAAGATAAAATGTACAACATAGAGGCTAAAGAAGAAGATCTACAACTCTGAATGAAGTATAGTCACCTTGAGAGATATGATTCATGCAAAAAGGAACTTTAGGTTCGGATTGAAAGAGTTGCAAACAATCCATCAGGAGCATCATACGATTTTTGATAAGTTACAAAGTGTGAAAGTCGCTGGTGAAAATGTTGTTTAAGATGAGGATTGAAATTCAATTTACTCTGAGTTGAATCAAGCTCAAAATCGAAGATTATGATTGGATTCAATGATATATTGATCTCTTTATTCAAACTGATATACATAATCAGTTTCAAGTCACGAGGTGAATATCAAATGGTTGTGAGAAGTCTTTCCACAACACGGGTGTACATGATAGGAAGACAATCAATGTGTTAAAAAAGGAGAAATACTTATAAGATTCTACATCAAGAGATTTGATAGTGATGAACATCATCAAAAGGTGTGCCAACAAAGTTAAGGATGTTATCAGGTTTAAGCTCGTTGATCTGAAGGAATGTCCTTGGAAGTTTTGTTCTCTGAGTAATTTTATATCATAAAATCTTGTCAAATGATTATGGATCCATCAAACTGTTATTATGGGCAAACAGGACGATACTATAAAGAATAAAGTGTGAAATCTGATATTCTGGGCAGACAAGAGGATACTATGAAGAATAAAGTGTGAAGTCTTCAATCAGCGTCTTGAAATTATGAGTGATAAGTGTCTATCCGCTTTGATGATGTTTTTAAATTAGTTGTGACATCAAGCATGGGGGAGAAAAGAGAAATCATTTTGTGTGCAGATGTATATGAGACTTGATAGCACGGCTGATCATACTCTGTAGCTGATGATGTTGGTTCAGTTGGTATTGTTTGAGGCAGTTGATGTAGTTTGTCGTTTTGTGTTGTAGAGATCAAAACAGTTCAAGTCAAACACATGGTTGGAATAATTCATCTAATTGGTGCATACCATAGTTCAATTGATTGAAAGGTTATCTAATGCACTTGGAGAAATTGTGTTCTATATCTAACTCGTTTTATATGTTGTTTGAGTGTCAAACTAAGCTAAAAAGGGGGAGATAGAAGACGATAGATCACATGATTTAAGTTATAATTTAATATGAAGATATAGCATGAAGTAAGATGCTGATTTGTGGGAGAGTTGCTGATTTGATTGCAGTAATGATTTGATGATTAATTTATAAACCTCAGTCATCAATGGGGAGATTGTTAGTGTATTGTTGACTGAGGTATATATCTGATTGAAGTTGTGTTTCAAGATATGTAGTAGTTGTTGTGTGGTAGAGTTCTATAACTCAGTCATCAAGGGGGAGATTATTAGTCTATTGATGACATGTTGCGAAACTATTACACAAATATATTATACAACTACTACATCATGATGTGTTGCACATATCGTGTCACGACTACAAAGACTTGATGTGAACCACGTGTTATTATATTGAGTTTAGGCTTGAGCTCTACAACTCAATCATCAAAGGGGAGATTGTTAGTGTTATGATGACTGATGTGTTGAGCTATTGGAATAAAACAGAACATATTATAACACAGATGCTAAAAGATAAGATGGAGTATGATATGCAAGTCTTGATCCAATAGAGACTGAGATAGTATTTGATGTGGTGGTTGATACAATGTTATCAAGACAGAATGTAGATCAACCACATGTTTGATCTAGACATTGGACATATGAGATAGAGTGTCCTAAAACAACAAGGTTAAGACAATACTTGATGAAATAGCTGATACAATCATCATGAGACAGCAAGAGTATGATAGATGATTGCAATGAGATAGTCATCAACTTAAAGCAGAAGAGGTATCAAAAAAGTCTCTCAAAGTATAGAGTCTTTGATTAGATACAACATATGATGCATTAGGTAGAAGAGGTATTAGAGAAGTCTCTCAAAGTGTAGAGTCTCTGCATGGATACAACAGAGGATGCATCAGCTAGAAGAGGTATCAGCGAAATCTCTCAGAGTGTAGAGTGTCTAATTGAATACAACAGAGGATGCATCAGGTAGAAAAGATATCAGAGAAGTCTCTCACATTGTAGAGTCTGTAATTGGATACAATAGAGGATATTTCAGACAGGGTGTTGAGATTTGATCCAACGGCATATCAGGAAGCAAGAATTTGATGTGGCGTAATTGCTGACATGGCGAAAGGTTTGCGGAGCTGAAAAGAGTTGTTGGGATTTCAAATATCCAACATAACATACTAGGCATTGACTTGATAGTATTAGAGGATGTATCAGAGAATATAACAGAAAGCAAGGATTTGATGCGGCGCAACTACTGACGTGGCAAGTGGTTTGCTGAGCTGTTATGAGATTGTAGGAGAATCATATATTCTCTGCAATAGATTTGGGAAGTAGATAAACTTGGAGGACAAGTTGTATCTATTGAATATGGAAAATCAAATATTCCATATTTGGATCTAGCAAGTAGATAAACTTGGAAAGCAAGTTGTATCTACCAAATCTCGTGGGAATCCTATGTGCTAGGGTTAGAGAAGTGCTATCAATACCAAGGGGCTGTCTCATGAATACTTACGGCTGCCGAGGGTATTGCTGAAAGGTGCAGACATGTGTCTGGCGTCGTCCCATCAGACAGACTAACAGGATGAGAAATCTGTCAGTGCTGTTGATGGTCTTTCTGTGGAATCTGCAGCCATTGAAGATGGTGTTGCACCAGCGCAACTAGGTGGTAGTCAGACATGTTGTGTCTGATGCTGTTTCCACAAACCACGTAGAAAAGAATGGTAAGCTTGTTTATATTGTACCATATGCAATTGTAATTTCTTTTTGTTCTAGTGGATTTGTTTCTGAACTAGGTCTTGTGGATGTAGGTTAGAAAACCGAACTTCGTGAAGAATCTCTATGTATATTTTATTTTGTACATCTGGTTATCATTATTATTGCTCAAACATCGATATAACTCAAATCTTAAACTCTCAGAAGGAGAAGGTGATCGCATAAGAAGTGAGATGGAGACAATTTTTAAAGAATACGGTATCACGAAAGATCCGGGTAACTTAAAAGCTCTTTTGAATTCCTTAATTAGTAAATCATCCTTTATTGCAGATTCTGAAACTTCAAATCATATGATATGTGATTCCAAAATTGTTCAAAATATTCAATATTATAACAAACTAGTTTCTATAACCGATTGTAAAGAAATTAAAGTAAGTGGAAAAGGAGTTCTTAACATCTTCAATAAGAAGAATAGTGTTCTTATCTTAGCTAATTTTCCATGTAACTTGCTGTCCGTTTATAAGCCTGCAAAATATCTGAATTGTGATGTTATATTTCGAACTAATACTATTATTTTTCAGAATATTGATACTAGAAGTACAATGAGAAGGAAAATAGGAAGAGATGAAATATACTATTTTGATATTCTTTCGAGTGATAAAAGAGAAAAAAATCTTGTTTTAGAGTTGTTTTTAAAGTTTCTAATACTACCCATGAGATTTGGCATGCATGGCTTGGTCATCTTTATAATAAAGCTTTAACTATTTTTTTTATTCCAAACAATATATTTGATAATAAAATATGTGAAACTTATATCTTAGAAAAACATCATAAAAATGTATTTCTTAAATCTTAAACATCATACGAAAATTGTTTTGAATTGATTCACACGGATATATTGACATCGCCATGTATTTTTCGTGATAATCATAAATATTTTATTGATCAAAAATCATTTATATATTTTGTTTTTTATTTTACCAACCACTATAATGCAGTCATTAAAGTTTTATGAACTGTTAATGATGGAGAGTATATGAGTATTTCAAAACTTTTTTGAAAACATGGCATTGTACATCAAACTTCATTCTATATACTATAAAAAAATTGAGCTGCGAAACGAAAAATAGATATTTGATGGAGAAAGAGTGGACATTGAAACTACACCACAACCTCCCACTTATACATTGCATATTGTGTCAACTGTGTGTTATCTTATTAACAAATTCTAACATTACGCTTTTGGAGACATATCTGCACACGAAGTATTAAATAAAACAAAACTTCATATTGATTATTTTAAAATATTTGGATATTTGTATTTTGTTCACATATCTGTTAGCCAAAGAAACTGGTTATAAAGAACATAAAATGTGTGTTCATCGGTTATTCACCAACGCAAAAGAGATATAAATGTTTTCATCCTCTAACAAATCGTGTTTTAATTTCACAAGATGTTATGTTCTGCGAAAATATTTTATATCAAAGCAAAACGAAACCTCAAAGAAATTATTGTAGAAAATAAGACATGCGGATAAGGTAAGTTATAATATAATTAAAGATAATTATTATGAAACAGGAGATGGTGGAAACCAAGCACATTTTGATTATGAGCAACAACACGTGGAAGAGTTTTTAGTGGAAAACAACAAATGGAAACACGGGAATAAAGAAAAACCATGAAGCTAGGAATGTGACAGCTCATCACTAACAGAAGTGGTGATAGAGGAAAGTTAGCCACAACAAGAAAATTTGAGTGGTATGAAGAAACAAATCAAAAACTCACACAATTGAAAATGATCGATCAATATTTCAACCACAACCAGTATCAAACGCAATGGAGATAGAATCAATACAACAAGTAGTAAGAAGTAATCTCGGAAATGCTCCTCAATCAAACACTCACATCCAATTTGGATACACAAAACAATATAACAGTTAATCATCTTATCCAAACTGGTTGTACTAACGATAATATTCTCCAAGGTTTTTTGAATTTTTTATATTCAAATAGAGAATCAAAATCGTATAACCAACCAATGAATGGAAAAAAAAATTACATGAGAAACTAGGGTCAATGAATCAGAATGAAACTTTAGGATATAACAAACATTACCTTATAGGAAAAGGATGTAAGATACAAATAGATTTTCAAGATTAGGTACCAAATTGATGTCTCCAACGAACGCTATAAGGCGAAATTAGTAGCAAAGGGATTCACTCAAATATATAGAAAATATTATACTGAGACTATTGCACTTGTTGCGAAGCTCAACAAAATTCGGATATTTTAGTTACAGTGAACTTACAATGGCCACTTTACCAAATGGACATGAAGAATACCTTTCCCCGAATGGAAATTTGATGAAGATATTTACATGACACTATCATCCGGTTTTGAAATACCATTCTCCGACGAGAAACATATTGTTTGTATATTTAAAAAGGCGATTTATGGTATAACAAGTTAAGCAAGTCATTGGAGAATCATGGGTTGAAAAAAATGAACTAGAGCACTATCCCTTCACTAAACTATCAAAGACCGATATAGTGAAATTAGAACATTCCGATTTTCCGTAACGGACATAAACGGGTATAGTTGTACTAATTATATATGTTGATGATATAATTATATCTAGTAGCAATTTGACTATGATAGAAAACACTAAATTTTTTGTAATGATCCAATCCCCGAATCAAACCGCGAGGCCCAAATTTAGACCATTAGCAAGACAAACCTGAGTCAAATCCTATTTTTCCCTATGGTGTATAAGAGGAGGGTATAACCCTCAAGACAAGACTCACCTCTGCCAGTCGCTGGCACTTCACGTGCCCCACAAGCCACCAGAAACCATCCCCGTGCTGAGCTCATGCCGTTGCATGATCAAACGTTACCGGAGAGGTAACCATGAATGACTAAGCCACTGTTTCTATTTGATTTGTTGAAAATAATGAATCTAACCTTTAATAAGGCACGAACAGGGTCGGGTCTGGGCCCAAACAAAGCAAGTCCGTGCTTGCAGTCCTCACTATTAATATAAAAAAATCAGCCCTTATTTCAAAAGTACTCTTAGCACAAATGGTAAATAAAAGTAAACTGCTTCCTTGAGTTCTTCGGTTTGAGTCCTTATAACAACAAAAAATTTTAAAAATTAGAATGACCCAATTTTTTTGTAGTATAAAACGGCCCATTTTTTTTTGGCTTGCGGCCCTGTTAAATTCAGGGCCGGCTCTGGGCACGAACCATCACAGAACCATCTCCGTGAGCCAACCCCTTCGTCGATCCAACCGTTGTGGACCTAACTCCGCCGCTAAACAGCTCTGTGACGAAGGTACGATCGCGTAACTCCATAGTTGTCGGCTTAATGTTATTAAACCAATTATTGTGGTTTAGTGATACTGCTTGGTTTAGAAAACCATTTCATAGTCTTGGTTTGGCTTAATTAGTGTTGACCAATATGCAAATCCCACTATTTTGCTTTCAAGGAATAATCGTTGACATTTGGCATGGCTTAATTATTGGACCTTGTATATCGTTTAATTTGGAAAAATTCTAAAATCAATATAAACCATTAATCCAATGCTAATGTTTAACTTTTAACATATGTAACTAAACCAAAGATTATTAATTCAATTTAATATTTTTCGGTTAGTTTAAATCGATGTAGACCAAGATTCCTATTAAATTAGTTTTTTTTAGTTCTACTATTTTAAACCAAAGAATCAAACCAAAATTATTAAGGTGAGAAAAAAATTCGTATTTTCAGATATACGCATCACTACAAGAAAACTGCCAATTTGTGACTGTAATTTGCGACTACATACGTGTTCGCAATTTTTGCGACCATATTTGCAACGGTTTAGCGACTAATTTGCGACTACGGCGAAGTAATCACAAATTGGTCGCAAAAATGTGACCAATAAGTGTGGTCGCAAATCAGTCGTAATATGCAACTAATTAGCGACTGCCTTGAGACTGACCCAGGTAGTCGCTAATCAGTCGCAAAATAGCGACTGATTAGCGACTACATATGGAAAATCAAGTGGTAGTCGCTTATTGGTCGCTAAAAATATGACCAATTTGCGACTACGTTATGTAGTGGCTCTACAGTCACAAAGTGGTGTCAAAGTGCCAACATAAAAAATATGTGCGTGTTAGGTATAACGACATTTAAGTGAGCAAAGTAGTGGCAAAGTAGTGGCAAAGTAGTCGCAAAATGTTTTATATATATGCACCATCCCATTCTCTCATTTATGAAATCAAAGGTAAAAATTTATGTAAAACATGTGGGGAAATTATAACAATTCGAGAGATTGGATGTACAAAAGAATTGATAATGAAACAAGAAATATATCGGCGGAATTTGCACAAGGCATGGAGCAGTTCATGAATTTTGCAAGTAGCCAACCTATAGCTCAAAGTAGCGGAGGTAAGTTTTTCTGTCCTTGTATTAATTGCAAAAATTATAAATTTATTCCGGGACGAAAAATATGGAGTCATCTATATAGTCAGGGTTTATGCCAAATTATTATATTTGGTATAAACATGGAGAAGAGCTGAATGTTCAGTTAGGGACGAGTACTACTTGGGGTGATGTACAAAGAAATCAGGGACGTGATTGTATTAGTGATGAAACAGTTGGTATATCCGGTAATAGATATGTTGAAATGGTGACGGATGCATTTCGTGAGAGAACGACTGATGATCATCAGTACTATAATCAGAACGAAGAAAATTATAAGTATAATGAAGAAGAACGGCCTAATGAAGAAGCACAAAATTTTTACAACATGTTAGAAGCTGCGAAAAATCTATCGTATGATGGTTGTCATGAAGGGCACTCACAGTTATCTTTAGCTACTCGGTTTATGAACATCAAGTCTGATTTTAATTTACCAGAAAAATGTATGGACTCTTGGGCGGAGCTGTTTACAGAATATTTACATGAGGAGAATCAGGCAACGAGTTTATATTATGAAACCGAAAAATTGATGCAAAATTTAGGCCTCCCATTTTATACAATTGACGTGTGTGTTCAAAATTGTATGATATTCTGGAAAGAAGATGAGAAATGGGAAAAATGCAAATTTTGCGATTTTCCCTGGTATAAGCCAAGCGAGGACAGGACGAGAATACCTTTCAGTCGTATGTGGTATTTACCTATAGGTGATAGAATTAAAAGAATGTATCAAAGCGAGAAAACCGCAGAGGCAATGAGGTGGCACGCAGAGCATGAAGCAGAAGACGGAAATGAGTCATCCATCTGATGCTGCAGAGTGGAAAAATTTTTAATATCTACATCCTAGATTTGCTGCTGAATCTCGAAACGTTTATCTTGGCTTATGTACTGATGGGTTCAACCCATTTGGGATGTCTCGTAATCATTCATTATGGCCAATGATTATCACTCCATATAATTTGCCACCGGAGATATGTATGAAGAAAGAGTATTTGTTTCTAACTATTTTGAATTCGGAGCCAAATCATCTGCGTGCTAGTCTGGACATATTCCTCCAACCTTTGATTGATGAGTTGAAAGAATTATGGTCTACGGGAGTTGATGCATACGATGTATCGTTGAACCAAAATTTCAGTCTAAAAGTTGTGTTACTTTGGATGATAAGCGATTTTCCCGCTTATGGAATGTTGTCAGGATGGACAACGCATGGAAGACTGACCTGTCCAATTTTATAGATGATACGAAGGCATTTCAATTACCAAATGGGAGAAAAACGTGTTGGTTTGATTGTCATAGAAGGTTTCTTCCTAATGGTCACCCGTTACGGAAAAATAAAACAAATTTTTTTAAAAGGGAAGCACGCTTTAAATGACTGTCCTCCACAATCATTGACAAGAGAACAAGTTTTAAACGAGCGAATAAAAACTGTCAATCCTTTAAGAACATCTGAGTGTGGCGGAAATGGTCATGAAAGTAAAGAAGAAGGTTACGGCAGCTGGCATAATTGGCATAAAGAAAGTATATTTTGGGAGTTGCCTTACTGGACGGATCTTAACCTTCGACATAATCTTGATGTGATGCATATAGAGAAGAATTTCTTCGATAACATCATTAATCCTGTTATGAATGTGAAAGAGAAATCAAAAGATACAGTTAAGTAAAGGTTGGATATTACAAAGTTTTGCTCTCGAAAAGAGTTGCACGTGGATGGTCGGGGTAATGCTCCATTCCCTATATTTTGATTGACCCAAAAAGCGAAAGAACGGTTATTGGAATGTATAAAAAAAGATATCAAATTTCCGGACAGCTATGCGGCACATTTAGCAAATTGTGTGGATATGGATGGACTAAAGTTGTCGGGCATGAAAAGCCATGACTGCCATGTTTTTATGGAAAGACTTCTCCCTTTTATATTTGCAGAACTTTTACCACGGAACGTTCATCTAGCATTATCAGGTAAATATAGTAATAACTATATTTTTAATTAGAAATACGTAAATTAATAATTATTGCCTAAACGAATTAATTGTTGATGGTAATTAATATATATATAGGGATTGAAGGATTTTTCTGTGATTTATGCTCCAGATCATTACAACAAAACCGTGTCCAAATTCTGAAGGAAAACATAGTCATAATTTTGTGCAATTTGGAAAAGATCTTTCTGTCTTCATTTTTCGACGTCATGGAGCATCTTCCTGTACATCTACCATACGAAACTGAACTTGGTGGACTTGTGCAATATAGGTGGATGTATCCATTTGAAAGGTTTTTTAATAAACTTAAATGCAAGGCGAAGAACAAACGATATGCTACAGGATCGATTGTTGAATCATATGTGAATGATGAGATATCTTACTTCTTGGAATATTACTTTGTTGCGCACATACGCACGAAAAACAGGTAACCTAAATTAATTATTATGTTTATGAATTAATTATTTTATTATATATATATATATATGAATGTAAGTAATATAATATATATAAACAGGTCTACAAGATTCGATGAAGGTGACGTGCATGTATATCCAGATCCTGGAGTACCGGATATATTTACGCACATGGGTCGTCCAAGTGGTAAATGTAAAGAAATATGGCTCTCCGAAAAAGAATATAAATATGCACATGCATATGTATTACGGAATTGTGAATATTTTCGACCACTAAAGAGGTATATGAAAACAATTAATTGTATTTATTACATTTCAGTTCATTGTATTAAGAAATATATAATAATTTTTAATATTTACTGTTGTAGCATGTTTGAAGATCATATTCGATGTACGTATCCATATCTTTCGGAAGATGACATTTCATCGAAAGAAGAAGAAGAGTTCCACATATGGGTTAGGGATTATGTATGTTTAATTAATTATTTGGCATATATATTATATTTTATTTATTAATTTAGAAATACTAATTAAGTTTAATTTTTGATATATGATCATAGGTCAATTCATGCACTTCCACATATTCACGTATATTTCCTATATGGGCTCAAGAATTAGTTCAAGGTCCGATGAATAAAGCGTCCACTTGGCCAATGTATTTTACAAGAGGTTATATGTTCCACACGAAGAAACATGGACATAGGAGAAAGACATGTAACTACGGTATTTGTGTGAAGGGGGACAATTACTCAGATGCATCTGATGAAGTTGATTTCTACGGTATTTTAACAGATATCATTCAACTTGAGTATGTCGGACTCCTAAATTTGAAGATCACACTTTTTAAATGTGAATGGTACGATCCTACGCCCTCGGAAGTCAGAAAATAGCATCGTTGATGTCTTATCATCGGGGAAATACTACAAATATGAACCATTTATTCTCGGTACGTACGTATTCGTTAATAATTTACGTACGTATTCGATGTACGTATCCATATCTTTCGGAAGATGACATTTCATCGAAAAGAGAAGAAGAGTTCCACATATGGGTTAGGGATTATGTATGTTTAATTAATTATTTGGCATATATATTATATTTTATTTATTAATTTAGAAATACTAATTAAGTTTAACTTTTGATATATGATCATAGGTCAATTCATGCACTTCCACATATTCACGTATATTTCCTATATGGGCTCAAGAATTAGTTCAAGGTCCGATGAATAAAGCGTCCACTTGGCCAATGTATTTTACAAGAGGTTATATGTTCCACACGAAGAAACATGGACATAGGAGAAAGACATGTAACTACGGTATTTGTGTGAAGGGGGACAATTACTCAGATGCATCTGATGAAGTTGATTTCTACGGTATTTTAACAGATATCATTCAACTTGAGTATGTCGACTCCTAAATTTGAAGATCACACTTTTTAAATGTGAATGGTACGATTCTACGCCCTCGGAAGTCGGAAAATAGCGTCATCGATGTCTTATCATCGGGGAAATACTACAAATACGAACCATTTATTCTCGGTACGTACGTATTCGTTAATAATTTACTATATATATGATTTTTTTTCTTAGAAATTTATAACTAATTTATATTTCAATACTTATAATGTATCAGCATCTCAAGCAGATCAAGTTTGTTATATTTTCTATCCGCACACTAAATCATCATAAAAGCAAACATGGCTCAATGTTTTGAAAGTTAATCCAAGATCTAACATTTTGGGGAAATACAAAAACAAAGACGAGATTGGCCTTTTGCAACAAGAAAATGATGAAGACGTAATGTTTGTTCAAGAGATAGAAGTAGATCGGTTGGTCGATAGAGTTAACCATACGGAAGAAATTGATTTAGATGTTGGAGATGCAGAACTAGAAGATGAATTTCAAAGTAATATTTCATCTTCAGATGATGACGAGAACGAAGAAATATAATAAATATAGTTATGTTATTATGTATTTTGTACATATGATTTTTTATATAATTTAATGTATTAGCAATAACCATATAAATGTAATTTTTTTGACGTAATTATGACTGATTTGCCACCACATTATAGTGCTCTCATGAAACGGGAACGGATGAACAAACTATCAATCTTGCTAGTTTGTTACAAACTCCGGGCCGTGAGCAGTATTTGGCAGTGATGTCTCCACAAACGGCGCCTAATACATTGTGGTAAGAATTTTTGTAATTATTTAATTTTTTAATAAATATTTATTATAATTGTAATAATATTAATATAAATTTAAAATTTCTCTGTATAATTAAAATATTAGGTTTGACCGTGATAACAGAGCTATTACCCGTCAAATCGAAAAAATTTTGAAAAATAAATTTGATGGCCCGTACTACAGTTGGACCATCGTACCTGCTGAGAGGCAGGAAAAATATTTCATAGAGTTTGCGGTAAGTTACTTTTTTGTTTAAATTTTATTTATTTTCTAATATTTAAATAATATGTATTAAAATTATTTAATTTAATTTCAAGCAATCGTACACCTGGAATCCTCTGATCACCCCGGTGGTATGAAAAGAGTTCGAGGCCGTCGGCGTAAGACGGATGAAAGGGATGGTGAGCAAGGTTCATACAACCGGAAAACGTCCCCGATGGATTTCCCCAAGTGTGTACAAAATTATGACAGACTATTGGGGAACAGAAACGTCTACCGAGAGGAGTACCAAATCCTCTCATAACCGCAACTCTGCTCGGGATGGTCTTGGCCCGCACAAACATTTGTCGGGCCAAAAATCCTATATTTAGGTCCGGCAGGAAATGGTAAGTCATTTTTTTTATTTAATTAACATTTGTGGTAGCAATTAAATAAAATTTATTTCAATATCTGTGAAGGAACATAATTTGTGACAACCAGTCTCAATAGGTGAGGTTTTTATAAAGACTCACACAAGACCGGATGGTTCGTATGTAGATTTGAAAGCAAAACAAATCTGTGAAGCGTACGAACGAAACATCCAAGAGAAGATGACGATCATGGAGGTCGATCCAACGGAAACATCTGATGGAACCTCTCGTCCAATTGAGCTGACTCCAGAACAGAAGAATGAGATCTTCATTCAGGTAAAAAAAAATTTTCAAAGTTTTTTCTTATAACATATTTTTCTAATTAATTAAATAATTAAATTTATTATTTAAATTTTGTTTTTGTTATTTTGTAGTCTTCTATTGCGGATGAACGAGACCGTCTTTATGGACTCGATAGCCTCAACCGCGTACAGTCTACGGTTAGGCGTACTGGGGTACAAACCAATTCACCCGAGTACGTAATGCTTCAAGAACAAAACGCGTTAATTAAACAACAAAACGCACAGATTCTGGAAAGAAATCAGAAGATGGAAGAACTGAACAGAGAAAACCAGAAGAAGATCTCGAGCTGGGAGATGCTCTTCGGGTATTTCCAACGGACGGATCCCGCATTTGCCTCCTATATGCGGGATAACGATTGCACAGGGAAATCATCGACGGCTCCGCCCACGACCCCATTTTCGCCATCAGATTTCCAATTTCCGCCACTTGAGAATTATATTTTTTTCATGTAAATTAAATTTTCAATAATAAATATTAGAATTTTAATTTTGTATTTCTTTTTATTCAATATTTTATATTAATTAGTTCATATATTTTTCATTTAATATCATAATATTTATTATTCATTAATAAAAACTATTTATAATATTTATTATTCATTAATAAAAACTATTTATAATATTTAATAGTTTTAAAAATATAAATTTATGAAAATATTCATAATTAAAAATTTAATAATATTATTAAAGCATAATAATTTTAATTAAAAATTTTCAAATAATTTTATTATAAATTAATAAAATTTAAATAATATGAATTTTAAACCATAAATTATAAACTATTATATTAATATTTATGAAAAATTAACTACTATTAATATTAAAACATAATAATATAAATTATTTTATTAATATTTCTAATTACAAAATATTAATATTATTATTGAAATTAATTTCCAAAATTATTATTCAAATTTAAATTTACAAATATTATTTTACATTTTTTTAAAATAATTTAAATATTTCGAAATTAAATTTAAATAATTAATATTATATTTTTTCCAAAATATACGAAATTATTTCAATAATAATAAAAAATATAATATTTTTATAAAAATCTAATTACGGTGTAGTCGCAAATTAGTCCTAAATCAGTCGCAATTTTTGCCACCGATTTGCAACTCCTTCATACATGTGGTCGCAAATCAGTCACAAAAAATTGCGAATGAATTGCGACTGCGGTTCTCTTGTAGTCGCACATCAGTCACAATTTTTTTGTGACTGATTTGCGACTGCGAGAGTTGTGCAGTCGCAAAACAGTCACAAAAAATTGTGACTTATATACGACTACGAGAGTTGTGCAGTCGCAAAAACTTGTGACTAATTTGCAACTGCGGTTCTCCTGTAGTCGCAAATCAGTCACAAAAAAATGTGACTGATTTGCAACTGCGGTTCTCCCGTAGTCGCAAATCAGTCACAAAATTTTGTGACTGTTTTGCGACTACATATTTAGCAACCACAAACGTAGTCGCAAAACAGTAGCAAAATTTGTTACGGAAATTCAGTGGCAAATTAGTCACAAAAATAGTCACCACCTTGTGGTCGCAAATTAGTCGCAAAAAACAACTATTTCCGTGGTCGCAAATCAGTCGCAAATATACGACCGATTTGCGACTACTTTTTTTTACGACTAGTATTTTGCGACCACTTCACGTGGTCGCAAAGTAGTCGCAAAATACAGTTTTGCGACTACATTGCGACCACTACCGTGGTCGCAAATTCCATATTTTCTTGTAGTGCATATATCTTCGATTAATATTTACTATATAATTAAGTCGAATATATTATATTATATATTTCATAAGTAATTGTGTGATGATTAAATCAATATTAACATTTAGTTAATGTTAAAGTCAATTCTATTATATTATATATTTCGTAAGTAATTATGTGAACATTGAATCAAATATTAATACTTAGTTATTATTAAGTCGAGTAAATTATATGATATATTTCATAAGAAATTGTGTAATGACTATACCAAATATTAAAATACATAGATATGTTTATATGTGTATTTATAACAACAATTAGTATATAAAGAATTAGAGAACTGATGAGTACATCAATACCAACTCATTAGAAACTGAAGAAAAGCCCATTATTATATATACCTATTATGAGAAAAGATCTAAGAACAAAATCAGGCACAAGAAACCTTAGTGATATGTTCAACAAATTTGTGGAGAGTGTCATAACAATAATAGAAGATTGAAGATTCTATAAAGCTTAACTTAGTAAAGAACTACAAGAAAAAAACTATGAACAACTAAAGACTACATCAATTTCACTTCTTCCACTTTTATAAAACTTCAGAGATACAACCTTGTTCATCATTGATAAACAAACTTAAGAAGACATTATAATAATCTACAAGAGATCAAGGTGTGTAGTTAAAATTCATATATTTAAATTAACAAGTTTATTTGTCTTGTTTTCGTACGAATGTGACTATTAAGTTTAAGAGCCTTTCTTTTTCATTAGGTCTTAATCTCTTGTTGTTATTTTGGTTTTAGTCATTTCATTATAATATATTTTCAGTCCTAAAAGGCACGTGCTGCTAGACTAGTATATAAAGTTCCTTCTCACCATGTAATCACTAAAATTTTATGAAATAAAAACCTAGTTTCTCTTTCTTTGAAAGAAGGTGACGCCTCTATCCTTCTTGTGTGAGAATCCTTGAAGTTTGAGTGCTCTACACTTATTACAAACCTTTCATAATCTGTATGACATCTTTTGATCTACCTGTCTACCAAATCCTCACTTAAATCCTCCAGAAAATGTTGTACAACGAGCTAAAAGATCACCATCAATCTGTTCATCAGTCCATCACTCTTGAGTCTCTGAAAAGTGCTGTTCAGCCAGCTAGAGCCTCTCTAGTAGTTCTCCTTTCTTGAACAAACCCTCTTGTTCCTTTTACCAAGACTTGATGACATGCTAGATGAACTCAATGGAGCAGCTATCTTCTCAAAAATTGACCTAAGAAGTGGATATCATCAAGTGAGAATTAATGAAGGTGATGAGTGGAAGACATCATTTAAAACCAAAAAAGATTGTATGAATGGCTAGTCATGCCATTTGGCCTCACAAACGCGCCAAGTACATTCATGAGACTCATGAACCACGTCCTAAGCATTTTTATCTGTAAGTTTGTAGTGCTTTACTTTGTTGACATTCTAATCTATAGCTCTAATCTTGAAGATCAATTACAACATCTTGAGCAGGTAATTAAAACGCGTAAGATTGAAAACCTTTATGCTAACCTTAAGAAAAGTACTTTGTACACTGATCAAGTTGTATTCCTAAGATTTGTTGTAAGTTCTCAAGGCCTAAAAGCCAATGGAGGAAAGATCAAAGCAATTCAAGATTGGTCAACCTCAACAACAATCAGACATGTGATGAGTTTCCATGGATTGACTAGTTTCTATAGGAGATATGTCAAAGACTTTAGTACTGTTGCCGCACCCCTCACTTCAGTACTTAAAAAGAATGTAGAATTCAAATGGGGACCAACACAAGAGAAGACATTCAACGAGCTGAAAGATAGCATCACACATGCGCCTGTTTTGGCACTTTCTAATTTTGATAAAACCTTTGAAATTGAATGTGATGCTTTTGGAATAGGTATAGGAGCTGTCCTAATGGAAGGAGGAAAACAGTGGCTTACTTCAATGAGAAACTTAGTGGAGCTTCACATAACTATCCCGCATATGATAAAAGATATATGCTTTGGTAAGGTCTCTTGAAATTTGGCGACATTAGCTACTATCAAAGGAGTTTGTTATTCATATAGATCATGAGACGCTCAAGCACTTAAGAGCACAAACTAAGCTTAAAAAGAGGCATGCAAAGTGGCTTGGGTTTGTGGAGACTTTTCTCTATGTGATCAAATATAAGAAAGGTAAAGATAACATTGTGGTTGATGCTTTATCAAGGCGACATGCTCTTATCAGCACAATGGAAGCTAAGATTATGGGATTTGAACACATCAAGGCTTTATAAAACATTGAGTGTACTTATGGAACATTTCTACTGGCGACATCTAATAAGAGATGTTGAAAGATTCTGTTATAAGTGCATCACTTGCTTGAAAGCAAAATCCAGGTCACCACCCTATGGTTTTTATATGCCTTTGCCCATTCCTAAACTACCTTGGATAGATATCTCTATGGATGTTCTCTTAGGTCTTCCGAAGATCAACCACACGGATTCTATCTTTGTAATTGTAGACACGTTCTCAAAGATAGCTCATTTTATACCATGTAACAATACTAATGATGCTACGCCAATAGCTTATCTCTTTTTTAAAGAACTAGTGCATCTACATGGAGTGCCCAGAACAATCGTCTCATATTGTGACACCAAATTTCTAAGCCATTTCTGGAAGACCTTATGGAAGAAGTTGGGAACTAAGCTGCTCTTCTCAACCACTTGCCACCCACAGACCAACGGTCAAACAGAGGTAGTAAACCGAACTCTTTCCACCTTATTGAGAGCCATGTCGGTAAGAATCTAAAGAACTTGTTGTTTTTCTTACCGTACATTAGTTTGCTTATAATCATGTTAAACATTCAGCAACTAAACTTTCTCCTTTTGAAATGGTTTATGGATTCACTCCTACTACTCCACTGGATCTTATAGCTTAAGATGTTATGTCTAGTGAAGGAGAAAATAGGGCAGATTATGTTAAGAAGATTCATCAAAAGATTAAGGACAATTTGGAAAAGAAAACTTAGTAGTACAAAAGAAATGCAGATAAACACCAAAAAACATATCATTTAAACCTGGAGATTAGGTATGGTTGCACATGAGACATGAGACATTTAAACCAAACGAAATCCAAGCTTTCCCCAAGAGAAGATGGTTATTTCATGTTTTAGAGAAAATCAACAACAATACCTATAAGCTTGAGCTGCCACGTGAGATGAGCATATCTCATACTTTTAATATTACTGATCTTGCTCCTTTTCATGCAAATGTACCTGTTCTGAGGACATAACCTTTTTTCAAAAGGCAGGAGATGATGAGGACATCAATACCAGCTCACTAGAAGCTGAGGAAGAGCCCATTAATATACCTATTTTGAGAAAAGCTCCAAGAACAAGATCAGACACAAGAAACCTTACTAAGATGTTCAACAAGTCTATGGAGAGTCTCATAACAATCATAAAAGATGGAGAATTCCATGAAGCTGAACTTACAAAAGAATTACAAGAAGGAGACTATGAACAACTAAATACTACAACAATTTCACTTCTTCCAGTTTTACAAAGCTTCAGAGATATAACCTTGTTCATCATTGCTAAAGAAACTTAAGAAGACATTACAAGGAGCTTCAGTATATTTAAAATTCTTATGTTTAAATTAACAAGTTAATTTACCTTTTTTGCAGGAATGTGACTATTAAGTTTAAAAGTCTTTCATTTTTCATTAGGTCTTAATATCTTGTTATTATTTTCGTTTTATTCCTTCCATTATAGTGTATTTTCAGCCCTAGAAGGCACCTAAGTCCCTTCGCAGCATGTAATCACTTAAGTTTTATGAAATAAAAACCTAGTTTTTCTTCCTTTGAAAGAAGTTGATGCCTCCAATCTTCTTGTGTGAGAATCCTTGAAGCTTGAGTGCTATAAACTTTTCACATACCTTCCATAATCTATGTGGCATCTCTCGATCCATCTGTCTACCAAATTTTCACTTAGATCCTCTAAAATGTGCTCTACAGGCAGCTAAAGGGTCCCCATCAATATGTTTATCGACCCAACACTCCGGAGTCTCTAGAAAGTGTTGTACATCCAGCTAGAGTGTCTCCAGCAGTCCCCCTTGCTCGAACTAGTACTCTTGTTCATGCATCAAGAATCGAAAGCAAATGTGTCATGTATGACGATCTATTTCAAAATAAAACTAATGATCGATGAAAAATAGGAAATATATTAATAAAAAAAAAGTACTAGAAGCGGTTAGAGCGGGAAAACCGCATTAGGCCCTACATGTAATAATACTTCCATGGGAGTGGTCAAATGGTTGTGTCTTGCGATGCATGAGAGCACTATAACACTTCCATGGGTGTGGTCAGATGTTTGTTTCTGGCCACGCATGGGAGCAGCCACCTGTAGTTATGATATGGTCTATGGATGCGTACGTGCTCCATAGTTCAAGATGGCTAACAAGCCGGGAGATTTCCAGTGTGATAGTCGGATGTTTGTGCCTGGCTATAGATGAATAGCTAGGAAAATGTGCTTAGGCACGAGGAATTCAGATGGCACTAGAGGTTGGCGTCGTGAGGCACATGGTGATTGACTCCGTTTTGGATGGAGAAGTTGTTGGAATAAAATTCCGCTTGTGTGTTATATGAGAGTTTTGAACACGTGATTTCTTGCTTGTCTTAGTTTTAAACTTTATATTTTTTGTAGATGTATTTGTGTATCTAGAATTCGTAAGTCCTAAGACTTACCCTCGCTGAGTAATCTTCAATTACTCACCCTCCTCTATCTCTTGTAGGTGATCATGAGGGGTAGTTGTGTTTGGTTGTCCAATTGGCACTGGATTAAAAGAGCTACGTACATCTAATATATTTATTTTCTTTTTTTAATGGATTTAGGAATAAGTTGTTGGAGATTATTTGATGTAAGTTCAAATTGTTGAAAGATGTTTTTACTAAATTAATGGATTAAGATGGTTATTTACAGTTTTTTATTAGTCACATGTTAATAAGTTATCTTTTAACCTACCGCATTGAGAAAGTAAACGATTAGTGTTAAAATTTTGATATCAGAGCTAAGGCTATGTCAAACTGATCCTGATCCGGGAGATAGTCCTGAGGGGGAAGACTGATTGGCTTATTTCTGTGTTCACATCCCGCCAAAAGGAAGACGTGATGGACGAGCAAGAGTGGATATACAGTTAAAAAGGAAGGTTGAAAGCCCAGCGGCCTCCACTGAGAGTATGCATGCTACACACCAGAACATGAACACGCTAATACAGCTTAAGCAGGACCAGCACCTATTAATGAGCCTAAAATGGATGAGATGGCCATGTTTGAGGAATTTCAAAGGTTCCAAGAATCCATGCAAAGAAAATCTACTATGAGAGGAGCACCCGAGGTTAATGCACCACGGCGTGGAGGGCCAGATGTCATATAGCCCCACCACAGTTCCGACCTCCGCCACTTCCTCTGCAAGTCCATGTGCAATGAACCTCGTGATGGGATGCTATGAGAAACTTGAAGGACATGGGTACAAATTTATTTAGTGGCAAGTCTAACCCTATTGTTGCTAACAATTTGAGGAAGGGATTGGAAAGAAATTTGGACAATGCTAGGTGTCCACCAGAGTATCCCAAGGATTTGGTGGTTCAATATCTAAAGGATGAAGCATTGGTGTGGTGGGATAAAGTGGTAGCCCAATCTCAAGGGCGATATGAGCTAACTTGGGAGGATTTCAAGGCGGAATTCTCAAGGAAGTATATTCCCAGGCAGGCTATGGATCGGATGAGAAATGAATTCATGGATCTTTGTCAAGGAAACATGAATGTAAGAGAGTATGAAGCGGAGTTGGATCGATTGAGCAGGTTTGCACGGAGATACATGGATGAAGATGAGCATAGAAGAATATTTTTGAGGGGCTTGAGAATTGAGTTTAAGAACCGTTATGAGATGTCTGAACATCGCAGTTTGATTGGGCTAGTGGAAAAGGCTGCTACAGATGTGGACATCGATGTCTGAACCGACATTGTTGTGGGAAAACCCATTTTGGTGTGTGTCGTCTAGAAAAGTGTTTCAGATGTGGACAATTGGAACACTCTCAAAAGGATTGTACCAAATCTTTTAAGAGTATGATTTGCTACAGATGCGGGAGGCCGGACCATATTTTGAGAGATTGGACGAAGAAAAATGGGATACAAAATGTAGTGAACCTTTGTCGCCACCTCCAAAACGCTAGAATGTGGGACCACACATGATGATGGCTGGAAATCATGAGACACGTGAACCGATCACTGGTACGTAAATCATTAACTAACTCAAATATTTGTGTTAAGTGAATTCAATAATTTTTATATGACATACAAATGTATTCTTAGCATTAACAAACCATGTAGGATCATTTTTAGTGGGAGACTAGAAAACCTATACTATATTTGACACTGGTGCTACCCTTATGATGAGGTCATCGGCACAACCCCTGGCCAACTTGCCGGCCCGGTCGGCCCAAGGAACACAAAGGCGGCCAAATATGCGCAAAAGAATGCATGGGTGTATCTTCATGAATCAAAGCTTAACCAAGAATCTTCCATCAAAGACCAAACCTGGTCTATAATCCTGACTCACAGAGGACATGCGGCGACATGGAGCTCACCCCAAACAAGGCCAGATCAAGTCATGCACCATACATCAAATTGGAGTTTTCGAAACTTGCCATATCTGGAACTTTCCTTATATGAAAGTCTCCAAACATTTCTTTGGAAACCAGGATACATTTTGGTACTTCTAGGAACTCCCTTAAGCACTTCTAGAAGCTCAAACATGCCTTGGACCAGGCGGGTCCATCCGTGCCTTCAAATGAACCGATTGGAGCCGTTTATGGCAAGTGAGATGGCCAACTGGTTTAATCAATTGCAAACCAAAACATGGCGCCCAGGAGATATTATTAAGGCCCTAAGGAAGCCCAAAATAAACCTACCATGCACCAGCCACCAGAGGATTAGGCGAATCCCTTTCCTCCAAGACTTGCCATATATGGACCAAAGTGCACTTAATGTGTTCAGATTGCAATATCTCTATTCATTGCAACTTGGGCACGTATTGAAGACTTTCCAAAGCATCCAGGATGTACCTAAGACACCTTACATTCGACCCAAACCTCTCAAGATTCAAGCATATACACTTTCCTTGTTGGCCAAACTAGACATTAATGGCCAACGACCATATATTTTAAATATATGATTTTCTTTTCTATTTCTTAGGTTTATGACCGTTTCTAGGAGCACTATATAAGCTCCGAACGACTTCATTGTAAAGATAGACCACCATTGAAATTAAATTTGAATACAAAATATTTTCTTCAAAGCCTTGTCTTTGAGTCTTGTTCTTGTTCTTTAGAAATAGAGTGTGTGATTCACTTCCTTTCTATTGAAGCCACGGCCAGGTTAGTTTGAGAGATTCAAACTCGCTTGGTTCACCTTTGATCGTGTGATTCGATCAAAACCCCCTCCTTTTAGTTCCTTTGCCTGCTTAAGCCAAGAGAGATTCTCGGTCTTGCGAGTCACGGCCGTACCGCTTGTGAGATTGATATTTAATCTTACATCATTTGGTATCAGAGCTAAAATCTCCTATCTCAGGTTGTGTTAATCCAACCTTTATCCTTTATTTTTTATGCTTTTGTTTTGAATTTTTCTTATTTACATCTTATCAAAAAAACCAAATAAAAATATTTGTTCTTATTCTTCATTTGCATTGTTTCTTGTTGATTCTTGTTGTTTTTTTTGTTTGCTCTCATATAAATCTAAAACAAACTCAAAAAATTGTATTTCATGTTTACTTAATTTCGTTCATCATAAAAAAAACCAAAAATATAAGCATCACTCATTTTGTTATTTTCGAATTTAGTTACTAGTAAAGTTAAAAAAAAAAGATTCATTGAGTATGTTTTTTGTCCTAAATTAATTTAAAATATCAAAAACAAAAAAACATTGTCTTTTAGTTTGTTTTAAAGTTAGTTTCCAAAACAAACAAAAACAAAAACCTCAAAATATTTACTTGTATCGATTTTTCTTTTACTAATACTTATGTGTTACTATCATATATTCACTAGAGTGTAGTTTCCTTATTTGTTGATTTGGGCCTGATATCTCTTTTTATTATTGTGCAAGGTACAAAATTTAATGATGGAGCACTATGATGAAGAAGAAGACACCATGAGCATACCACAAACTGATTGTAGTCTATACAACGACTATGATCAATGCCTAAGCACCAGCGAGTGTGACTATGCAGAAGAATCATGGAATCAAGACTATTTGGAGACTGATTTTAGGGAAGAATCAGATGGAGAAAACCTTGAACCAGAACCACTAGACTATGACCAAGACTTGTCCGACGTAGATGATTCTAATGGATATGGGACATGGCATGAAGACTATTCAGAATATCATTTTGACAATGAAACAGAAGTTGAAGAACTCAAACCAGAGCCACCAGACTACTATTCCACTGACAGAAGCTGGCCAAAGAAAATTACACCTCGCCACTTCGTTGTGTCAAGCCGAGTGCCAACCTACACCACTCCATCTAGATCAAGAAATCAGACCAGTAAGGTATATATTTATAATTCCAAATCTCTAACCTTTTCAGGATATAACAAGGATCCAGATGAATACCTCCAATGGGAAATCAACATAAAAAAATGGCTGCGCTGAAACAACATCCCCAAAGAGGAGAAGCTTTCATATGCCGTTGATATGCTCGTTGGAGATGCCTACAATTGGTGGTTGAAGGGAAATGCATGGACCTTCTACAACAAACCAGTCCTTGATTGGGGAGACCTTAAGGCACGAATGTATAGAGAGTTTGTAAAGAAGCACTAAACACGCAGAAACATCACCACACAACCTATGCACCCAACAACATCAAGGAGTGAGATGTCTACACCAAACATGCAGCCCTTTCATAAGCCCAAGCTTGCCTACTGCTCTGAGAATAACAACGTGATTTCAAACACCTTAAAAGGAAAAAGGTAGCTAAGCCGATGGTCAAACTAAAAAATTGACCAGCAAGTTCAAAAGCCTCAAGCCATAGCACACAGGAAACCATCAAAGCCATTGCTTGGAATAAACGTTAAGGAAACGCCAGGTAAGTCCTCAAACAATATTAAAACAGATGAAATTATATGCTATAGATGTCAAGAAATAGGACACTTTGCTAAGACATGCCCAACTAGACAACCAATAACAAGCTTACAAGTAGAACGCGAAAATGTTAAGCCTAAAAGTGTTAAGGCAATAAAAGAGCTTCAAATTGAAATTTCCAGTACTAGCATAATGCACTTGTCTTTGCCAAAGGTTGCTGAAACAGGTCTAATAAAGCAAGGATTCATCAAAGATCAAGAAGACCCACCTCCTATATTAAACCAATGTTCGGATTCAAGAGGAGACCATGGAGAACCCAACACCTTTGAGGCAAAGCAAAGCCACCAGCTGCTATGGAAAGGAGTAATTTCTTCCTTTCTTATCAGGGAGCAACCGCCAGATGCACCATGGCCACATCCGAACCATATAAGGGCCATAAACCGAGGTAATACCCTAAACCCACAAGTAAATCAAGGTATTAAATTGCCTTCTCTATTTGCAGGAAAAACTGTTTTGAGGGCAAAACATTTCGAAGGGGGAGGGTATGATGAGGTCATCGGCACAACCTCTGGCCAACTTGCCGGCCTGGTCGGCCCAAGGAACACAAAGGCGGCCAAATACGCGCAAAAGGATACATGGGTGTATCTTCATGAATCAAAGCTTAACCAAGAAGCGTCCATCAAAGACCAAACCTGATGAGGACATCAGGTCGTACATCCAGCCAGGTGACCAGGCTGGCCGACCAGGAAGCTTGCCCGAGACAGCAGGACCATCTGGCGCGCCTGCCGGACCAGACAGTACCGCCGGACCTTCGACCTATAGGACCAGACCGGTCAACATCGCCGGCGGAGAGGCCCAAGCTTCCGGCACACTTGGTGGGGACGTGAATGACACCGCCGGTCCCCCTGATGACACCGCCGACTCCGGGATCAACTTGGCCGGCCCTGAAGTCATTCCGGCCAGTACCGCGCACAATCCAGCCGGTACAGGCCATCCAGCCGAGTACACGCACACTTCCACTTCTACACAAGAGGACTCGGACCAAATGAGCTACCAGCTCCAGGACATGCACTTAGAGGAAGTATCTACACCAGTGGTACCTCCAGGAGCAATGACAAGAAGCAGATCAAGAGCACTCTTCCACAAATTCAGCTTATGGGTCGACAAGCTTCTAGAGGAAGAGCAGCTAAGGACAATGGGCCAGAAGAGCAAATTAGAGTCCAAAGGCTTCTCAACAACACAAGGAACATCAGAGACTTGGGCTTTAGTGGCAAGAGAGGTCAGGGCCCAAAGATATTTAACCCTACTCCAAGTCGAAGACTAGGAGCAAGGCGCGTGCATGCCACAAGGACGGCCACCTTCCATTTCTTGGCCGTGAGGTGAGTTAAGGTAATTTTACATTCGAATATATGCCTCTTTCTGTTTTGCAGGGTAGGATCTAGTTGCTTTACATTTTTGAGTCAAGAACATTTTAGGAATAGGTCCTTTTTCGGTTATACACTTTTGTATTTTTTTCCTTTTGTGCACTTTTGTAAACTTTCCTTTTTCTTATTTGAGTCGACCCTAGTAGTCGAGCTATCGGCAATTGTCCATATTAATAAGGCTCCTTCCAGCATTGTAGTTCGACAACCTTTTTGATTATTAATAAAGTAGAACTTTTTCCCTACAAGTTTTCTCTCTAAGAATCTTGTGCGCTTAGAACCTAGTTGAGACCAGCCCTCCTAGCTCTAAGTTTGTGATTTATCACGAGGTTCATCACCCCTCGTGTGGTTCACTTCACCCTTCCATCGTTTACCAACCAGAAATCCCCTATCCAGAAGCCTAAGGTTGAGTTTCTCACCTAATCTTCTACAAACAGCCCACGTGCATACATCCTTGAATCAAGGCTTGTATCATTTTGGTATCAGAGCTTAAAGCTCCTAAACCAGGTTGTTTCTATCCTTTTGCTTGTTTTGTTTTGTGTTCTTGCATTAGTTTAAGTCGCATTCAAGAAAAATCAAAAAAATAACCTCAAACTCCAAACCGAGTGCATCTAGCCTCCTACGTGTATCACTAGGGTTTAGATTCACTTTTTGCATTGCATACACGTTTTCCTTTTTGTTTAATTCATATTTCCATTAGTTTTAAGTTAAATAAAAAAGAAAACAAAAAGAAAAGAAAAGAAAATAGGAAAATACACAAAAGAATTCGAATTGGACAGCTAACACAAGTTGTCTAGGAAGTTTCCTTTTTTTCGAATTTCCTTTCCTTAGAATTTTCCTTTTGCATTTTTTTCAAATCCCATATAAAAAGAAACTCTCCTAATAATTTAGGAGCACCCTAATTGTCTTCTTTCTTTGTAGCACACATGGGAGAAGAGAATAGAAACGCAGCTGAAGCCATGATGGCCATGTTCACCACACTCCAAACACAACTCGCATCCATAGGCGAGAGGTTGGAGCGCGTGGAGAGACCAGTAAGATTCCAGGCCATAAGGCACGTGAGAGCTGAGCCAGATCGTCCTGAGGGTCCTGAGTACCTTAGGACACGGCACGAACAGGAGGAACCCCAGCCAGATGGAGATGAGGACACAACCTCATAACTATCACCATAGGCCGAGAGGACCTCCACGGCAACCAGAGGCAGAAGATGATGGCTTTGAGCCATATGGTCTTCACCAGAGACCAAGAATGCCTCCTAGACGTCATGAGGATGGAGATGAACACACCTATAACCGGGTAATTCATCCTGATGTTAAACTAACTCCTCCAACTTTTGCAGGAAAAGTAGACCCCGAGGCTTACCTAGATTGGGAGAAGCGAATGGATCATATCTTTGATCACTACAACCAACCAGGACCTAGGAGAGTCTCAATGGCAGTAGCACAACTCACGGACAATGCCCTCATCTGGTGGGATCGTGAGGTATCTGACAGAAGGAGGAAGAGAATGAGGCCCGTAGACTCATGGGTCGACATGAAAGACCTCATGCGACAAAGGTATGTTCCACCTTACTTTCATAGGGATTTGCAACGACGTTTTCGTACTCTTAAGCAGGGTACCAGATCAGTAGAGGAGTACTATGAAGAGTTCGAGAAGTTAAGGAACAGATTGGAGCTCAATGATGATGAAGAAGCATTGATGGCACAATTCTTGGATGGACTCCAAGAAAGGATCAGCTGCAAGGTGGAAAGGCAAATCTACAACGACTTCAAGGACTTGTTCCACCTATCTGTGCAAGCTGAACAGCACATCAAACGTAAGAGCCAAGACATCCGCAGCAAGCCTAAGACACCTTGGGCACCAAGCAACATGCCTAAGACAGTGGACAAAGGCAAAAGCGTAGAGATCGAGTCAAGGTTCAAGAGCAAGCCTCCTGAACCCACCCGTGACCAGAGAGAGCCTGGTAAGTCTTCTAACCCTCAAAGATCACGTGACATAACTTGTTTCAAGTGCAGGGGACGTGGACACATCTCAAGGGAGTGCCCAAACAACCGAGTCATGCTGATTACGGAGGCAGGAGAATATGAGTCCCAAGATGAAGAGGACAATGAACCAGAAGGAGAATGTGGTGACATTGAGTACCCTGATGTGGGGAAAGTGCTGGTCACTAGACGTATCCTCAGTGCAATGGTGGATCCTTCAGAGACCATCCAAAGGGAGAACATCTTCCACAGCCGTTGCACCATCAAGGGAAAGGTATGTAACCTCATCATAGATGGTGGTTCTTGCACTAACGTTGCTAGTGCGTATATGGTTGATAAGCTAGGTCTAGAGAGGACACGGCATCCTCGACCATATAGACTGAGATGGCTTGATGACAAAGTGGAGCTCAAGATTCATGAGCAAGTCACTGTGCCATTCAGCGTGGGCAAGTACCAAGACCAGGTCATGTGCGACGTGGTGCCCATGCAAGCTGGCCATCTTCTACTAGGAAGACCATGGCAGTTTGACAAAGAGACCAGGCATGATGGCAGAACCAATCTCTACACCTTCGTGCATGACAAGAGAAAGGTCAGCCTAGCTCTTCTTACACCTGCCCAAGTACATGAGCTACAACTCCAAATGAGTAAGGAAAAGAAACTTGTCAAGTCTAACTTCCTTATTCAACCTAGTCATGTCCGGAGAGCTTTAGCCTCGAAGGACTTAATGTTACTAATGGTTTTCAAGGAAGTGTTGAGTATAGAACAGGGACAGGTAGAGCTACCTCCTGAAGTAGCAACACTCCTCAACAAATTCCAGGATGTATTTCCAGAGGAGATACCAGCAGGCTTGCCTCCTTTACGTGGCATAGAACATCAGATTGATCTAGTGCCCGGAGCAGCCCTGCCCAACCGGCCAGCCTACCGGATGAGTCCAGAGGAGTCCAAGGAACTTGAGAAGCAAGTCAAGGAGCTCCTGGAGAAAGGATATGTTCGAGAGAGCCTCAGTCCATGTGCTGTACCAGTGCTACTAGTGCCCAAGAAGGATGGAACTTGGCGCATGTGCGTGGACTGCCGAGCAATCAACAACATCACAGTCAAGTATAGGCACCCAATACCACGACTGGATGACATGCTAGATGAGCTGAGTGGAGCCACGGTCTTCTCCAAGATAGACCTCAAAAGTGGATACCACCAGGTAAGGATGAAGGAAGGCGATGAATGGAAGACTGCCTTCAAGACAAAGCAAGGGCTCTACGAGTGGACAGTCATGCCATTTGGCTTGACTAATGCCCCAAGCACCTTCATGCGCCTTATGAACCAAGTTCTTAGAGCGTACATCAGTAAGTTCGTAGTAGTTTACTTTGATGACATTTTGGTTTATAGTAAGTGCCTACGGGAACACCTCACACATCTTGAGATGGTACTTAAAACCCTTCGACAAGAAGAGCTTTATGCCAATCTCAAGAAGTGCACCTTTTGTACTGATAAGCTTGTCTTTTTAGGTTTTGTTGTGAGTTCACAGGGCCTACATGTTGATGAGGAGAAGATTCGAGCCATACAAGAATGGCCAACACCAGGAAACATCAGCCAAGTAAGGAGCTTCCACGGACTGGCCAGCTTCTATAGGAGATTCGTGCCCAACTTCAGCAGTATTGCCTCACCACTGACGGCAGTAGTGAAGAAGAACGTGGGATTCAGCTGGGGAGAAGCTCAGAAGAAGGCATTCAAGGCCTTGAAGGACAGCCTTACACATGCACCAGTGCTAGTCCTTCCCGACTTCAACAAGACGTTTGAAGTGGAGTGTGATGCCTCTGGAATAGGCATAGGAGCAGTGCTAACCCAAGGAGGGAGACCAGTGGCATACTTCAGTGAGAAGCTAAGTGGTGCTTCACTGAACTACCCAACTTATGACAAGGAGCTTTATGCCCTTGTCCGAGCATTGGAGACTTGGCAGCATTACTTGCTGTCCAAGGAGTTTGTGATCCACACTGATCATGAGACTCTCAAACACCTCAGAGGGCAAACCAATCTCAAGAGGAGACATGCCAGGTGGATGGAGTTCATAGAGACCTTTCCGTACATCATCAAGTACAAGAAGGGCAAAGATAATGTGGTAGCCGATGCACTATCAAGGAGGTTTGCCTTGATATCAACCATGGAGGCAAAGGTCCTAGGGTTCGAGCACATCAAGGACCTATACAAGGATGATCCTGAATTTGCTGAGAGCTACAAGGAGTGTAGCACAGGGGGTCATGGAAAATTCTACATCCATGAGGGATTCTTGTTCCGAGAAAGGAGGCTGTGCATACCACAAGGATCATTAAGGGAGCTTATCATCCGAGAAGCTCATGGAGGAGGACTCATGGGCCACTTTGGTGTCGACAAGACTCTAGCAGTGGTCAAGGAGCACTTCTACTGGCCACACATCAAGAGGATAGTAGAAGCTCATTGTGCAAGATGCATCACTTGCAAGAAAGCAAAGTCCCGAGTGCAACCTCACGGGTTGTATCTCCCACTGCCCATACCCACACATCCTTGGGTGGACATCTCAATGGACTTTGTTCTAGGTCTGCCCAAGATCAACCACAAAGATGCAATCTTTGTAGTGGTGGACAGATTCTCCAAGATGGCACACTTCATTCCATGTGCCAATGTCAATGACGCCACACAAACAGCTGAGCTGTTCTTCAGGGAGATAGTACGGCTTCATGGAGTGCCAAGGACAATCATATCAGACAGGGACACCAAGTTCCTCAGCCATTTCTGGAGGACCCTTTGGAGAAAGCTAGGCATGAAGCTACTCTTCTCTACCACCTGCCATCCTCAAACCGATGGCCAAACTGAAGTTGTCAACAGGACCCTATCAACTCTTCTCAGAACAACACTAGGGAAGAACCTAAAGACTTGGGTGGAGTGCCTGCCATTCATTGAGTTCGCCTACAACCGAGCCGTGCACTCAGCAACCAAGAAGACACCATTTGAAGTGGTATACGGCTTCAACCCTCTCACCCCATTGGAGCAAACACCACTGCCACCAGCTGAGATGACCAACCTCAACGGAGCATCCAAAGCAGAGTTCATAAGGAGGTTACACCAGAAGGTAGCAGAGAACTTGGAGAAGAGGACCGGACAGTACGTGACTCATGCCAACAAAGGAAGAAAGGAGGTGATCTTTCAACCAGGCGATTGGGTGTGGCTACACCTACGGCAGGAGAGGTTCCCAAACCTAAGGAGTTCCAAGCTAGCACCAAGAGGAGATGGACCATTCAGAGTGCTCGAGAGGATCAACAACAACGCCTACCGGATCGAGCTTCCAGGTGAGTTTAATGTGTCCAATACGTTCAATGTTACTGACTTGGCCCCTTTCCATGCAGATGATCCAGTTTTGAGGACAAAACCTACTGAAGAGGGAGGGAATGATGAGGACATCAGGTCGTACATCCAGCCAGGAGACCAGACTGGCCGACCAGGAAGCTTGCCCGAGACAGCAGGACCATCTGGCACGCCTGCCGGACCAGACAGTACCGCCGGACCCTCGACCTATAGGACCAGACCGGTCAACATTGCCGGCGGAGAGGCCCAAGCTTCCGGCACACTTGGTGGGGACGTGGATGACACTGCTGGTCCCCTTGATGACACCGCCGACTCCGGGATCAACTTGGCCGGTCCTGAAGTCATTCCGGCCAGTACCGCGCACAATCCAGCCGGTACAGCCGATCCAGCCGAGTACACGCGCACTTCCACTTCTACACAAGAGGACTCGGACCAAATGAGCTACCAGCTCCAGGAAATGCACTTAGAGGAAGTATCTACACCAGTGGTACCTCCAGGAGCAATAACAAGAAGCAGATCAAGAGCACTCTTCCACAAATTCAGCTTATGGGTCGACAAGCTTCTAGAGGAAGAGCAGCTAAGGACAATGGGCCAGAAGAGCAAATTAGAGTCCAAAGGCTTCTCAACAACACAAGGAACATCAGAGACTTGGGCTTTAGTGGCAAGAGAGGTCAGGGCCCAAAGATATTTAACCCTACTCCAAGTCGAAGACTAGGAGCAAGGCGCGTGCATGCCACAAGGACGGCCACCTTCCATTTCTTGGCCGTGAGGTGAGTTAAGGTAATTTTACATTCGAATATATGCCTCTTTCTGTTTTGCAGGGTAGGATCTAGTTGCTTTACATTTTTGAGTCAAGAACATTTTAGGAATAGGTCCTTTTTCGGTTATGCACTTTTGTATCTTTTCCTTTTGTGCACTTTTGTAAACTTTCCTTTTCTTTGTTTGAGTCGACCCTAGAAGGTCAAGCTGTCGAGCATATTAATAAGGCTCCTTCCAGCATTGTAGTTCGACAACCTTTTGATTATTAATAAAGTAGAACTTTTTCCCTACAAGTTTTCTCTCTAAGAATCTTGTGCGCTTAGAACCTAGTCGAGACCAGCCCTCCTAGCTCTAAGTTTGTGATTTATCACGAGGTTCATCACCCCTCGTGTGGTTCACTTCACCCTTCCATCGTTTACCAGCCAGAAATCCCCTATCCAGAAGCCTAAGGTTGAGTTTCTCACCTAATCTTCTACAAACAGCCCACGTGCATCCAAGCCTTGAATCGAGGCTTGTATCAACGCGCCTTGCTCCTAGTCTTCGACTTGGAGTAGGGTTAAAAACCTTTGGGCCTTGACCTCTCTTGCCACTAAAGCCCAAGTATCTGATGTCCCTTGTGTTGTTGAGAAGCTTGTGGACTCTTCCTTGTACTTTTGGCCCATTGTCCTTAGTCGATCTTCCTCTAGAAGCTGGTCGACCCATAGGCTGAATTTGTGGAAGAGTGCCCTTGATCTGCTTCTTGTCATTGCTCCTTGAGGTACCACTGGTATAGAGACTTCCTCTAAGTGCATGTCCTGGAGCTGGTAGCTCATTTGGTCCGAGTCCTCTTGTGTAGAAGTGGAAGTGCGCGTGTACTCGGCTGGATCGGCTGTACCGGCTGGATTGTGCGCGGTACTGGCCGGAATGACTTCAGGACCGGCCAAGTTGATCCCGGAGTCGGCGGTGTCATCAAGGGGACCAGCAGTGTCATCCACGTCCCCACCAAGTGTGCCGGAAGCTTGGGCCTCTCCGCCGGCAATGTTGACCGGTCTGGTCCTATAGGTCGAGGGTCCGGCGGTACTGTCTGGTCCGGCAGGCGTGCCAGATGGTCCTGCTGTCTCGGGCAAGCTTCCTGGTCGGCCAGTCTGGTCTCCTGGCTGGATGTACGACCTGATGTCCTCATCAGACCTCGTCCAATAACCAAGCAGATACTTAATGAAAGAAATTATATAAAAAGTCGAATTGAAAAATGGGCCTTCGAGGGCACACCAATAATTAAAAAAAAGGAAAGCAACAACAAAAAAGTAAAAGCTAAATCCTATCTACTGCCCCTCATCAGCCCCAAAAGGGTCCTGCCTCAGCTGCTCTGTAACGTTTGCGGTCACCACGTCAGCATTGGTCCCATGCTGCCCTAGCGGCCCGTCGACGAGGGAGGGTGAGATCTCTAGATTTGTCGCGCTACTTCATGACTGAATTAAGGAGATTGGTAGGGACATCGATCTCTCTCTCAACTAGATACTCAAAGGCAAAAACAGTACACTCGCACTGGTTTTTTTTTAGGATAATGGCATCCAGCCTCTTTGCTCATCCACGCACCGTTTGATTTTGACGAGACGAGCTGCAAACCGGGCCACTATCGCCTGCTTCGTCACCGCACCTTCTTCTAAGGCTCTCGCCACCACGTCATCACGACTCTTCTGGAGTCGGGCCGACTCAGAAAAAATCGGCCCTCCACCTTGCTTCACTACTCATCAGAAGCTAGGAGAGCCTGCCAAACCCTATCGAGGTCACCGCAAAGACGGTCTCTGTCTTTGGCAGATACCCAAAGTTCAGCCTTCAGTCCCGCCATGGCATGCGTGTGCTTAATGGCAATATTGTCGAGCTTAATCGACAGTCTGGTTGCTTTACGTTCCACGACAGCAATAATGGATTTAGCCAGCTCGGCCTTACAACCTCGGCGGCTCTCTTACATCGCCTCTCATAACCGCCGACCATCCAGTTAGTAGAATCGATAAGCTACAAAGATACGATTACAACACAACAAACACTAAGTATAACCAAGGCAATAACGGCAAACAACTAACTTGCGCCATGTGCTTTGCCCAGTCGACGTAGGCATCCGAACCGACCATCTTGTCGACTCGGAGGATAGAGGGATTCAAGGATGCGTTCGGTAGGAGGTTGGCGCAAGAGTTCTGATCATGGGTAATCGGCTGCCCTAACACATAAGAATAGGAGATACTAAACCAATCGTGTGTCTCTTCGGACACTTTTTTCTTAGAGCCTCCTGAAGGAGGTGCAGTCGAGCTAGAAAGGACGGGGGCGGTAGCAGCCGACGGAAACCCATCAGGATCTGCAACAAGCAATAGTAGGGCCTTAGTGGCAGGTGGGTCACTTGGAGGACCAGCGATGATCTCAGGAGAATCGGCCGCTGCAGGATCGGCCACCTGGACCACAGAGGGAGCAGCGCGAGTCTTGTCCGAATCATGAGCCATTATGACTTCCTATGACAGAGGGACGGGTGTAGTAGAAGAGACGAAAAACCTCGACCTCGCCCAGAAGTCGACCTGCCCGTCCTCTGGTTCTAGAAAATGACCCTTCGTGAGTAGTCGATGTGGACGCCGATCTCTCAAGGGGAGCCAGAACCCCCGGAGATTGCGGAACTCTTCTTGCAAGTCTCACCATCTCTCCTGCGTAGTATGGAAAGTCAACCAGGAAAATAAACAAAAGATTCTAATTGATGAGCTCAAAACCCGTTACCTTCTTTGTTTCAGACTAAGCTTCGTCGGATGCGCTGCTCGCTGATGTCAGGCCACTTTCGTTTGTCTAGAAAACTAATCTTCTCAACCTCCAAAAAGAAATTCAAAGGCAATGGACGACCTACTAGATGACACCCTGCAAAAGAAAAGAAATAAGATAGAAGAGTGAAAACAGAAGCACTCCGAAGCCCGAACTCAGATATGGCTGACATTTACCAATAGATTCATTCCAGGAAGAGAAGATTTCTCTGTCGAAGTTGTCGATCGAGTCAGGGGAAGCGCGAACGAAGAAATACTTTGCTTACCAAGCATGGATTTTTCTTGGCACGCCGGAGATGATCTGGAATTGCCGCTTTATAGAGATGTAGAAGACATTGGGATTCATCTTCATCTCTTTAATCGAGGTCAGCTCCTCGAACTTATCACAGTCAACGTTCACGCCGCACACAGCCCCAAGGACCGGAAGCGCAAACATGTTTTGTATCGCCGCCGAAGAGAGCTAGGTGAACGCATCCTTCGCAGAGCACAATATTCCAGCAGCGGACAGGGAAGTGGGAACCAGAGGTGACTGTGGCTAATAAAGGATTAATACAGACATATGAACCCCTCCTGCGGCGACCATGGCCGCTATCCTGGTTCCGGACTCCGAGCTTCGACCTTCCTTAGCATCTTGCAAACGTTTGCTGAGGATTGGATCATCCAAACTGTGGAGATCGCATCAGGGAGGTTCTGCGGATTCCCCGAGATGGATTAGGAGGACGAGCCGATCATCCGAATCGGATTAGCCACCACTGCACTACCGACCTCCCTATGTCCTTTACCAGAGGAGTGGAGATCGACAAGTCGGAGGAGCAGAGTGACTCGTGGCTGTTGGGAATCGACGAGCTATCGCTACCTGATATACTCATCTCAGAACCAGACAATGATCTAGAACTAACGCCGGACACTGACGAGCTTGTTCGAAATAAGGAGAGCTAAAATTACGGAAAGAAGGCAAGGAGCAAAAAAATACCTTTCGAACAGAAGAATGAGGCGACGACAGAATACAATGAGCTTTAATAGGCTCAATAGTGGCGGTTCCCAAGGCAACACCATCATTACCACTACGCCGCTTCAGTTACCCACTCCAGCATGACTTCCGGTAATCTCGGACCATTCCGAGCGGTTGCGTGGCCTGGCTGATCAAAAAGTGGGCCCACACCAAGGCAGGCCAAAAATGGTATGACGGCCCAAAGGTAGGACCCTGCTAATGACACCAAAGGAAGAGAACGGCGTTCTTCTCTTCAAAAATCTCAGCATTGGCCTAACTCATTCGATGGATTCGACGAGTCCGCAACACTTATCGGCTCGCCGAACTAGGAGGAGGGGCCTACTACTGGAGGTGGGCTTCGCCTCCCAAAACATGGAGCTCAGCCCAAGAGGAAATAAGCACAACAATTTTGAGGCCGATTCGGAGAAGGATATCCTACCCATTTTCTAGGAGCCAAAGAAATCTTCCAAGATATCTGATTTCTCCGGATATCAAGAGCGGCGATGACCTTTTTGAGAAGGAGCATTAATGAGTATTAATAAGCATTAATGATGAAGATCTTCAGGATTTAGAGAACTGAGAGTATAAAAGACATAGAAAAACTAGTAGCTCAGAGGGATTACTATTGAATAGTTTGTCCAAACTTTTGTAACGCCGAGCTGATTCATACAATACATTCTTTTTCTTCTACTTTCTTAATCTTTATATCTGAGTTGAAATGCTTAAGTTCTTACCAAAGTACCTAAGTTTCAACATAGAGAAACCTTGAGGATTAATCGTATATGCCTTGGAAAGTCAAGCTAACTACAAGTTGTTAGAGGAGATGGTTAGAGGTGATATTGAGGATGTTAAGGATGAGTTAGAAGCTGCATATCACGACAAAGATTCGGCAACAAAGGATCTCGTGGATGTTGAATCGAAGCTCTCCACTTTATATTTATCGCGTCTCAAGATTCTTCTTCTTAGCTCTCGTGACATCCTTCTTGTTGATGGGCACACCGCCTATCGATTAAGGTTTTCCTCTTGATGAATTCGGCTTTAACTTGAATTTAATTATTGTGGATTTGCAGACCTTCCCCCAGTGTTGGTGTTACTAATGATCCCGAGCTGAACGAGTTGGCTTAAAAATTACTGTTCTTATTCAAATTTCTTTGTTATTTTGAACTTGGCCATTTATGATATCCTTTTCTCTGTTTACTTTTTGGCGTTTTGTTTTGAGGTGTGGAGTGACTGTTTTGTCATTGATATTCGCTTTGACTTTAAACTTGGTTTTGCTACGATTTTCATTAATATTTATTCAGGTTGCAATCTTAAATGAAATGTTAAGCTTGTTTGTTCAACATTTATTAATCAAGTTAATTGTCTCTGAATATTAACGTGAAACATTAGTCATGTTCGTTTGTTAGTCACGGTTCCCTGCGGTTGCAGCTGCGGTAGTTTGTTGTTCCTTTCGCTGTTGTAGCCATTTACGGTCAATCGCAGCGGTTAGCCATTGCATCCTCCCTCACAATTTTTTGACGGCTGATTAAAATAGCGGTATGACTAAAAATCTATGGTCAACAGCAAACGTCAGCGATAGACAAACAAAAAACATATGTCGCAGCTGCAGTATTGACCATAGCCGCACCCGCCGGTGGCAAGCAAACAAACAAGAGTATTAACTTTTTGTTTTAGGTAATTCCCTTGTGTTTCATAACATAGTTCTTCTCTTCTCTTTTGAATAATGGTAATCAAATTAGACGCTAATTTTGTAGACCTCACTTTTACTACCCAAAATTTAACGTGGATAACAGAATTTAAATTATAGTCATTAATAAGAAAAAAACTATTCAACAAATAATTTCTTTGAATGGAGCGTGTTCCATGAATGTTGTACTCTGATTCCATCAAGGGATTCTAACTCATAAACCCACTATTTGACCATTTTGGTTATTTTGTAAGGATTGTTAAATGGGTTGTTGTCCGGGAGGATGCGAGCGATGCAAACGAGCTAGTTGTCGTATTTTCTTGTGGCAGGATTTTTGTTAGTCTGTACCTCTCAAGTTTACTAGTGAGCTCCTGAACGAGTTTGAGATATGCATTCATCCTTTCGTTTTTTGGTTTGTAGTTGCCGTTAAATTGGTTGGTGACGAGTTTAAATTCGCAAAAGGAATGGGTTTATTGGGCGCTGATCTCGATTGCAGTCTTAGCCGGCTATTTGAGCTTCATATTACGCTTCGTTATTTGAAGCTTAGAACACGAGGTGGGAATTGTTCAAGCACCTCCTCGGTAGGTAATTTAGGCTGTAAAGGGTGTTCTGTGAGTTTCCTCGAAGATGCGCTTGATTTCCGGGGCTGAGTTGATTGCATGGCATACCTTCCATCCGATGTCTTGTAGTTTCATCTTTAGTGCCTCGAGATCATTGTTGTTGGCATAATTTCCTTGGAGAGTTTTCTGTGGTCTAACTCCTTCCTGAACATCTGGGTCGTGCTCGTGGTCGTCGGTTAGGTCGTTGAAGAGATTACGATATAAAAATTGAATTTCACCGAGCCGAGCTTGATAAGCTGGCTAAGCGCTAAAAATCTCCTCGAGACATTGATTTGTTCCCGTAACCGCGACGTCTTGAGGGTCTAAATGGTTGAGTATATAATGGAGAAGGGATTCGACCCTAGTATATCCACCGGCTGGGGTGGATTGCTCAGGATGAGATGTTTGTCTCGATCTCCTGCATTGGTTTGAGGTTTCATCTCTATCATATGAGAGAGAGATATATGAGAATCATTTCTCTCTTTTAGTTCTTTTCATCTTTTCATCCTACCTTTTCACAAATGATCTTAGGTTTTTGCTCTTCTTAAAAATTTGGAGGAAATAGACTTAAACATCTAGAGCTATCATTTCCAAATTTTCCAAACCGATTCTCATGTTTTCTTTATGCACAATTCCCAAACATTCTATTTTTGACTTTATCTCATTCATTTTTTCACTCATTTCTTTTCAACTCGCAACCCAAACAACCTAAGCTACCCAACCCAAATCCTATCCTATTCTAGGCTAGTGATATGAAAGCTAGCATACACACGAAGTCCTAACCTTATTGTTCTCAAAACTCAACATATTTTTCAAAGTAAATATTCACGAAAAAGGCCTCACAAAATCAATCACACACAAGAGTAAAGTTGGCTTCAAGGAAAGGTTTGGTTTGGGGAGTGAAATAACTGTGCCAAGGAGGGAATTTGACCATTCAGCTTAGAAAAAGAAGGCAAAAGGATGAAAGAAAACCCGAATGTGTATATGGATAACCATAGAAAATTTTCTAGAAAAGATGCAAAACAACATAGTTTCAAGTTCAATTGAAGTTCAAGTTCATGGAGTTAGGTTCAAATCATACACATTTCAGGACAATAGAATGATCTACCAATTTGGTTGTGGCATAATGTGAAATTTTCAAAAGTTTTGAAATGGTGCAAGCATCTTAGTACGTTTAGAAAAGGTTACAATCCTAGATATAATTGCAACTTTACAAGGTAGTCAAATCATTGGTCCATTTAAGAACGAAATGAAATCTTTCTAGACTCAATCTTTATCCCATGAAATAAAAAATACAACTAAATGGATTTATTTTTTTGAAATTTTTTAATTTTTGTGTTTTTCAAATGCATAAGTATATGTTCAATGCAGATAATGCAAATGAGAAGAGATGCAAATGCGAGTGATCGATACCTCTTTATTGGTGAGAATGGGCCACAGAAAGTAAAGTGCACATTCTTGGATGTGCAATCGCACAACTTCCAGGAGGTTGGCCAATTTTGCCATCTTTTGCGATTGGCCATCAAGATCAGCCAACTGGCCAATCACACAACTTCTAAGAGAGGCGCCTATTTCCTCCTTCCCACACAATCGGCCAACGGCATCAGCTAATGGGAAAATTGTAGAGGTTTTAGTGTTACATGCTTTGCCTTGGCTTCTCCTTTTTCCTCTTGTTTGTACCTTGAGATTTGAGGTTGAAGTGTGGATCACTTGGCCGCGACCTTAGCTTCGATCTGTCTGCTTTGAGTTCATCCAAATTGTCATTCCTACTAGACTTACCATAGCTAGCGTCTTCTTTCCCTCAGGATATTTTATCTTTGGTCAACACCAATGCTTCTTTGTTGATATCATCCAAATCACGAACAATTTATACAGAGTATTCCTTTCCTTCGATGGTGGGTTTCTTGCTTGCGCCCCTAATTCTGAACTTGAGAGTAGAGGTTCCCAAGTCGAGGTCAATCGTACATTTTTTCACATCAATAACAGCTCCTGAGGTAGCTAAAAATGGTCTTCCCAATATTGTTAGTTTAGTTGGAGGATCCATCTCGAGTAAAATAAAATCCGTGAGGATTGTGGAGTCCTCAATTTTCAGCAGTATGTTTTCCAAAACCTTAATAGGAAACCCCTCAGACCTATCTACCAAAATCAAAGCGATGGAAACCTTCTTGAAGTATGCTAACCCCAGTCGTTTAGAAATTTTCAAAGGTATTAGACTCACACTAGCTCCAAGATTGACCAAGCTTTTACCAAAAAATTTTTTTTACAGTACAAAAAGTGAAACTGGCTAGATATTGAAGCTTCTCTAGTGTAGAATTTTGGAGTATAGCAATACACTCATGGTTGACCATTTCCATTCCCTCCATGAGAACCCTTTTCTTTTCCATCTCATCATGCTTTAACATTTTCATCATTGGATGATCATTCAGCCAGTTTGGAAGTGGCCCCTTGATCATGCTTTTCAGGCTCCTGGGCTTCTCGTAGGCTATTTGAATATTTGCTCCTTAAACTTTCTAGGAAATGAAAGTTTTGATTTATATGGTGGCAAATCATACGGGGCTCTCTCCTCCTCAATCACTTTATGAACCTCTGAAGGAACCTTTTTTAGCTTCCACCAAAATAGCTAGGGTAAGCCTTCTTACCATTTGTTTCATTTGAAAGCTCACCTTCGCTTTCTTGCCCCTTTGGCTCTATTTCCTCCACTTCCTCTCTAGATGGGAGTTCTTTTTCACTCCTTAAAATGATGACTGGACAATATTCCCACTATTTAACTCATGCTTGCCTGGTAGTTTCCCTTGGGTGTTGACAAGGTGGAGGCCATTTGTATTACTTTGTTATCCACTGCCCTCAAGTGAGATGACATATGTTCATACTTGGCATTGAGTTTCTTAAAATTCAATTCCATTACTCCTTATGCTTGCCCTTCAAAAATTTTCTGCAAAAGAGTTTTCATCTCATCATCTTGGGCCGGATTTGGTGCAGGAGGCGCCTAGAGTTGAAGGGTATGTTGATGGTGGTTGTCTTGCACTTTTGGTTGAAATCGCTTGGATTCAAACTTAGATCTCGCTACATAACATTTCTGAAATCATTGACTTTGAGGCTAGTAAAGGGGACAGCTTTTATCTTGTGGCTTATAGGGATGGTATGCTTGGTCTTGTGGGTTCTCCAAGTTAGCGCTTCGCTAGGAAAAACTGGGATAATTGCGAAAGTCTTGGTTGTACCTCTTTGGTAACCAAATTTTGGTCCTATGTAGTAAATTTCTTCTTGACTCTCTCAGACCCCGGTTCCTCTTTCTTGGTATCCATTATATCCATAAAATTCTCCAACGAAGTTGACTGCTCATTGGGAAACTTGCAGTACTCTATCCTGCTTTTCATTGAATTTCATTTCACTCCTATTCTCATCTCCGTAGCTTATATTTCCTCACATAGTCGGTCGTAGTCCTCACCATAATTTGCATCGCCTTGTGCCAAATTATCCACAAGGAACGTCCCTCTCTCAGCTTCTTGCCAGAGAAATCCCCATTGCTTGCGGTATCCAAAGCATGTGAATTCTTGGGAGTACTCCTCGGTATAGAGTGCTTAAGAGTGATTAATTAGAGAATCCGTGGTGAGAGCATTGTGAAGTGTAGCCCTTAAACCATTCTAATGCATCACATAAACTTTCAGTACCTTGTTGCATAAAGCTCGAGATCGCATTTATCAACCTCGTAGTCCTTGATGTTGAGAAAAATTTAGCCATGAAGACTTTCTTGCAATGATCACATGAGGTGATGGCGTCTTGTGGTAGGTTATTTTCCCGTTTGTGAACCTTATCTCCTAGGGAAAATGGGAACAACCGCAGCTTGAAAGCATCTTCTTATATCACATTGATCTTGTCGTTTCCATAAAACCTATCAAATTGATCAAGATGATCAAGGGGATCCTCCGTAGGCAAACCAGGAAACTTGCACCCTTGCACCATGTTTATCAAGCTTCTCTTGATCTCAAAGTTGTTGTTCGTGATAACCATGGTTTTTGCATTGTTTCACCATGCATTTCACTACATTTTTCTTGTCTTCATTAGCATTTTACGCATTCTATCTGTCCATTCGCATTCATTTGCATTAGCTTAGTGCATACATTTCACATCTTACATACCTACTCTCGGTGTTTTCAGGTGCAACGAGAAGTTAAACGGGATCAAGTGATGAAGAAATCGCCAAGGAGTCTCCTGGAGAGCACGCGATCGGCCAATCTCACCCAGCCAGGAAGCTATACCCATGTGAGCGACCATCCGAATGATCACACCTGCACGATCCTGCACCATCCGGCCAGGAACCTGCTACCCATGCGATTGGCCATCCGGCCGATTGCACCTGTGCGATCGTGCACCAGCCAAGCAACACACCCATCTACTCCCGCCCATACGATCAGCCGCACATGACCGATCTTTCACAAGCCAAGCAACACACCCATCTACTCCTGCCCATACAATCAGCCGCACATGACCGATTGCATTCCTGTCAAGCCACATGCCTGATCGCACTTGCCACATGCCCGATCGTGTACCTTTCGAGCAATATGCTCGATTGCACTATCCCATCCTGCCGATTGCAGCTGCCGGATGCTGCTGAACCATGCACGAAGTCCATGCCATCCTGAGATCAGCCATAAGCCTCTTTGTTAGAGATACGATATAAACCTTTTTGAACACATTTAATCTAAGTGTTCTTATAGTTTATTACTGTGGCCGATTTTTGAGAGACGATATTGTTACGTATGAAGATGCTCATGCCCCAATCCTCTATACTAACGAAGGAGACAACCAAACAGGCTTGAGCCCAATGAACTTATCACAAGAAGAATGGGGTGGAGCCAAAGAAGAAATGACAGCAGTAAAAAGAATAACTGCCAGCTATCATAATTAAAGGCAGGTGACACAGCAGTTGAGGATAAGGAGGAAATGAGGCAGGAGATTCGCAGGAGATGTGTATTTAAAGAAAGAAGGAGAGAGAAGATAGGCATCATGTAAGAAGAGAGTACTGAGAGGTTAGAGCGAATCTTGTCATCGTGAGAAAACTAATAACATTGGGAAGGAATAGTTGTTTTCTGATTTGGATTCTTAATAACTTGGTATTAAAGCATCGACTCGGACACAATGATGAAGAAAGGGGAACAAACGGAGATGACACTGAAGGAGACTGTTGATCGGATGACACGCGTGAGAAATCTGAAAGAAGCATGGAGGAGATCAAACACCAACTCGGTCGTTTGAGTGTTCTGGATCGCCTGGAAGAAATATTGAACCAAGGAGACCTCCGCTTTGTTCTCACTGAGAAGGCGGTCATGCTGGATTGAGTTCAAGATGTTTGTATGGTAGATGGTGATCGTGTGTATGAAGTTTACCCATAGGGCTCATTGGTGAAACGTAAGAATGAGCTCTCTCCTCTGAAACTGTTTTGCTTAAAATATTTGTGTTACGAAACAACTAATATTTCGATAACTTATTTTGTTATAAATGAATAGATAAAAACGGCTCAACTTATCGTTTTAGTTTTTAGAACTTCATTAAAATATGTTATCAAGTTAGTTAGAAACTAATTGTCCTACGTGCTAAAACTACATCTCTCATATATTTTAATTTAATATATCTTAATAAATCAACTATGGAGTTCAAAAAAAGAGTTTTTATATTTATATTTTGAGGTTATTTAGAAAAACAGTATGTCGTATATCTATCTTACAAATATTGTGTGTGAAAATATACTATTTTTATCTATATGAAAATATGCTGAATCATATTTACTATAAGAAAAAGTGAAATCATCAACGTTATTTTATATGACTTCAAATATGTTCATGTGAGCAAAAAGATTGCCAAAATTATATTAATAATTTTAAAGTATAGTGAGTATGTATTAGATTTGTGATGCATATACTTTGACATTGATGTTTATTTCAAAATCTATGTGTTAACATATGAAATTTAGTGCATTGTATCATATATATTACATTGTCTCGATGCCCTCACATTTCTAATACATAAAGTGGATGAGACAATGAGCTCGTCTACTACATGTTTGTAATAAACATAAGGCCTTATGGCCTCGGCATAGTCTCTCATGCCCTACATGCCATCAACTTTATCAAAAAGAGTACCGCTTCCTTGCTCTTCCATGGCTCTAGATCTTGACCAAGCCATCTAGCCTATTGTCCTTGCTAAGTAGTCAACATCATCACCCCATAATCATATTTCATGGGCTCATAATCCCATTGAAAGTTCTTTTCGTCCCTCTTTCATCTTCTAATATTTCATTTCCTATGTAGGTTTCATGATCTCAAAGAGACATCACCCCCTACTTCCATACGTCATATAAAAAATTAAATTTCTCATAAAAAAATTAGGAAATTGAGTATTTACCAACTTAGCGAGTCTCAATGTTTGGGGATGGCTACTCAAGAGACATTTAGAAAATATAAATTCAATAAGCAAGTATAATATCAAATCTTGGAAAAGAATAGTGATTTTCGGATTTTTTTTGAAATCATAAAAATCTAGTCCCTAAAAATTCAATATTGATACACCTTAATGTGAAGATCAAATCAATCCCTATTATCCAATATAAATAACTGTTATTCACGTTATTTCTAACAATTTTGCATCACAAATTCAAGTTTATGCTCAAATTGATGATTGTAAAAATCTAATTGTTTCCTTGGAAATGCTAAATTTTGATAGTTTTGTTTCATAAATTCATATCTAACGGTTCTATAGTAATTCCTAACAATATTCATTAAAGAATAGAAGAAAACTAGAAATATGCAAAAGTAGATAATTAAAAAAATAGGAAATTACGAACAAATATTAATTATAATGATTAAGGAAAGGAGGAATTCTAAAACCCTACATGCTTATGTTCAATTTTGACTACACATTTTTGCGAATCCCTAATTTTAGGAAAAACTGATTTTTTAATGGAAAACCCTGATTGAGATGAAAGAGATGAAGGATAATGTGTTTGAGTCAAATAAGACTTTAAAATATCTTTGGAGTGTTTTTTTTGTTTTTGTTCAAAAGTTGAAATATTTTTTTTTGAAAAGGTTATGTCACCAAAAGTACAAAAAAATAAAAATTGAAAGGTTCGCAGATTTGTGATTTCAAAATAGATCCAAAACTCCTTGGAACAAATAAGCTCTATCAATCACAAACGTTTATGTCTTTGTATAGTGGTTATTCATTTTTACTATTCATATATCTCTTTCCAGTTTTTAACCAATTGAAAGTCCGGTAACTGTTAGAACTATTCTTAGCTTCTAAATCGATCCAATTAATTCTATCACCTCATTTTAGATTAGGTTAGAGTCTAGCAATGATTAAAAATCAGTTACTTCAACGTCTAATTTTGAAAACAAAAATTAATTAAGAAATCAATATGTTGATTCGATAAGTGTAGAGCTATATCCTCAATAAAGTTTTACCTATTTTCGATCAAGTGATATATGATGAGACATAATCATATATAACATATGAATAAAGTAAATATATAAATGAAATATTATTATTTTGTCTGGTTTATTTGTTTATATTTTTTTCACCTTGACAAACACAAATAAAACTCATACATTGAAGAAAATCTTTTCCTTTTTCCGAACAATGATTTCTACATAAATGAAAACCCGAAATAAAATCCGTAGAATTGAGTTCAAGATGTTTGTATGGTAGAAGGTGATCGTGTGTATGAAGTTTACCCATAGGGCTCATTGGTGAAACGTAAGAATGAGCTCTCTCCTTTGAAACTGCTTTGCTTAAAATACTTGATGCACCTATAAATATTTTAAGAGAACTAAAATTAATATATCAAAAATACAACAATTTTTTTATGTAACATATTAACAAACAAGTGAGCTTACATAGTGAAACCAGAATAAAAATAGTTAAAACCGAAATAAGTGTCCTAATTTGAGCGACAGAAATTTATTTAATTGAGATAAAAGTAAAGATAAAACTTAGTAATTTTCCTTTTTAATTTATTATGCGAAGTTATTAAACTTGGACTTGTCATATATATATTTGTGTTACGAAACAACTAATATTTCGATAACTTATTTTGTTATAAATGAATAGATAAAAACGGCTCAACTTATCGTTTTAATTTTTAGAATTTCATTAAAATATGTTATCAAGTTAGTTAGAAACTAATTGTCCTAGGTGCTAAAACTACATCTCTCATATATTTTAGTTTAATATATCTTAATAAATAAACTATGGAGTTCGAAAAAGAGTTTTTATATATATATTTTGAGGTTATTTAGAAAAACAGTATGTTGTATATCTATCTTAAAAAATGTTGTGTGTGAAAATACACTATTTTTATCTATATGAAAATATGCTGAATCATATTTACTATAAGAAAAGTTGAAATCATCAACATTATTTTATATGACTTCAAATATGTTCATGTGAGCAAAACGATTGCCAAAATTATTTTAATAATTTTTAAGTATACTGAGTATGTATTAGATTTGTGATGCATATACTTTGACATTGATGTTTATTTCAAAATCTATGTGTTTAACATATGAAATTTAGTGCATTGTATAATATATATTATACTGTCTCGATGCCCTCACATTTCTAATACATAAAGTGGATGAGACAATGAGCCTGTCTACTACATGTTTGTAATAAGCATAAGGCCTTATAGCCTCTGCATAGTCTCTCATGCCCTACATGCCATCAACTTTATCAAAAAGAGTATCGCTTCCTTGCTCTTCCATGGCTCTAGATCTTGACCAAGCCATCTAGCCTATTGTCCTTGCTAAGTAGTCAACATCATCACCCCATAATCATATTTCATGGGCTCATAAGCCCATTGAAAGTTCCTTTCGTCCCTCTTTCATCTTCTAATATTTCATTTCCTATGTAGGTTTCATGATCTCAAAGAGACATCACCCCCTACTTCCATACGTCATATAAAAAATTAAATTTGTCATAAAAAGAATTAGGAAATTGAGCATTTACCAACTTAGCGAGTCTCAATGTTTGGGGATGGCTACTCAGGAGACATTTAGAAAATATAAATTCAATAAGCAAGTATAATATCAAATCTTGGAAAAGAATAGTGATTTTTGGATTTTTTTTTAAATCATAAAAATCTAGTCCCTAAAAATTCAATATTGATACACCTTAATGTGAAGATCAAATCAATCCCTATTATCCAATATAAATAACTGTTATTCACGTTATTTCTAACAATTTTGCATCACAAATTCAAGTTTATGCTCAAATTGATGATTGTAAAAATCTAATTGTTTCCTTGGAAATGCTAAATTTTGATAGTTTTGTTTCATAAATTCATATCTAACGGTTCTATAGTAATTCCTAACAATATTCGTTAAAGAATAGAAGAAAACTAGAAATATGCAAAAGTAGATAATTAGAAAAATAGGAAATTACGACACAAATATTAATTATAATAATTAAGGAAAGGAGGAATTCCAAAACCCTACATGCTTATGTTCAATTTTGACTACACATTTTTGCGAATCCCTAATTTTAGGAAAAACTGACTTTTCAATGGAAAACCCTGATTGAGATGAAAGAGATGAATGATAATGTGTTTGAGTCAAATAAGAGTTTAAAATATCTTTGGAGTGTTATTTTTGTTTTTGTTCAAAAGTTGAAATATTTTTCTTTGAAAAGGTTATGTCACCAAAAGTACAAAAAAAATAAAAATTGAAAGGTTCGCAGATTTGTGATTTCAAAATAGATCCAAAACTCCTTGGAACAAATAAGCTCCATCAATCACAAATGTTTATGTCTTTGCATAGTGGTTATTCATTTTTACTATTCATATATCTCTTTCTAGTTTTTAACCAATTGAAAGTCCGGTAACTGTTAGAACTATTCTTAGCTTCTAAATCGATCCAATTAATTCTATCACCTCATTTTAGATTAGGTTAGAGTCTAGCAAAGATTAAAAATCAGTTACTTCAACGTCTAATTTTGAAAAGCAAAATTAATAAAGAAATCAATATGTTGATTCGATAAGTGTAGAGCTATATACTCAATAAAGTTTTACCTATTTTCGATCAAGTGATATATGATGAAACATAATCATATATAACATATGAAAAAAGTAAATATATAAATGAAATATTATTATTTTGTCTGGTTTATTTGTTTATATTTTTTCACCTTGACAAACACAAATAAAACTCATACATTGAAGAAAATGTTTTCCTTTTTCCGAACAATGATTTCTACATAAATGACAACCCCAAATAAAATCCGTAGGATTGAGTTCAAGATGTTTGTATGGTAGAAGGTGATCGTGTGTATGAAGTTTACCCATAGGGCTCATTGGTGAAACGTAAGAATGAGCTCTCTCCTTTGAAAATGCTTTGCTTAAAATATTTGATGCACCTATAAATATTTTAAGAGAACTAAAATTAATATATCAAAAATACAACAAATTTTTTTATGTAACATATTAACAAACAAGTGAGTTTACATAGTTAAACAAGAATAAAAATAGTTAAAACCAAAATAAGTGTCCTGATTTGAGCGATAGAAATTTATTTAATTGAGATAAAAGTATAGATAAAACTTAGTAATTTTCGTTTTTAATTTATTATGCGAAGTTATTAAACTTGGACTTGTCATATATATATTTGTGTTACGAAACAACTAATATTTCGATAACTTATTTTGTTATAAATGAATAGATAAAAACGGCTCAACTTATCCTTTTAGTTTTTAGAATTTCATTAAAATATGTTATCAAGTTAGTCAGAAACTAATTGTCCTACGTGCTAAAACTACATCTCTCATATATTTTAATTTAATATATAATAAATAAACTATGGAGTTCGAAAAAGAGTTTTTATAGATACATTTTGAGGTTATTTAGAAAAACAGTATGTCGTATATCTATCTTACAAATATTGTGTGTGAAAATATACTATTTTTATCTATATGAAAATATGCTGAATCATATTTACTATAAGAAAAAGTGAAATCATCAACATTATTTTATATGACTTCAAATATGTTCATGTGAGCAAAACGATTGCCAAAATTATTTTAATAATTTTAAAGTATACTGATTATGTATTAGATTTGTGATGCATATACTTTGACATTGATGTTTATTTCAACATCTATGTGTTAACATATGAAATTTAGTGCATTGTATAATATATAGTATATTGTCTCGATGCCCTCACATTTCTAATACATAAAGTGGGTGAGACAATGAGCTCGTCGACTAAATGTTTGTAATAAACATAAGGCCTTATAGCCTCTTCATAGTCTCTCATGCCCTACATGTCATCAACTTTATCAAAAAGAGTATCGCTTCCTTGCTCTTCCATGGCTCTAGATCTTGACCAAGCCACCTAGCCTATTGTCCTTACTAAGTAGTCAACATCATCACCCCATAATCATATTTCATGGGATCATAATCCCATTGAAAGTTCCTTTCGTCCCTCTTTCATCTTCTAATATTTCATTTCCTATGTAGGTTTCATGATCTCAAAGACACATCACCCCCTACTTCCATATGTCATATAAAAAATTAAATTTCTCATAAAAAGAATTAGGAAATTGAGCATTTACCAACTTAGCAAGTCTCAATGTTTGGGGATGGCTACTCAAGAGACATTTAGAAAATATAAATTCAATAAGCAAGTATAATATCAAATCTTGGAAAAGAATAATGATTTTCGGATTTTTTTTGAAATCATAAAAATCTAGTCCCTAAAAATTCAATATTGATACACCTTAATCTGAAGATCAAATCAATCCCTATTATCCAATATAAATAACTGTTATTCACGTTATTTCTAACAATTTTGCATCACAAATTCAAGTTTATGCTCAAATTGATGATTGTAAAAATCTACTTGTTTCCTTGGAAATGCTAAATTTTGATAGTTTTGTTTTCATAAATTCATATCTAACGGTTCTATAGTAATTCCTAACAATATTCGTTAAAGAATAGAAGAAAACTAAAAATATGCAATAGTAGATAATTAGAAAAATAGGAAATTACGACACAAAGATTAATTATATTGATTAAGGAAAGGAGGAATTCCAAAACCATACATGCTTATATATGTTCAATTTTGACTACACATTTTTTGCGAATCCCTAACTTTAGGAAAAACTGATTTTTCAATGGAAAACCCTAATTGAGATGAAAGAGATGAAGGATAATGTGTTTGAGTCAAATAAGACTTCAAAATATCTTTGGAGTGTTTTTTTTGTTTTTGTTCAAAAGTTGAAATATTTTTCTTTGAAAAGGTTATGTCAGCAAAAGTACAAAAAAATAAAAATTGAAAGGTTCACAGATTTGTGATTTCAAAATAGATCTAAAACTCCTTGGAACAAATAAGCTCCATCAATCACAAACGTTTATGTCTTTGTATAGTGGTTATTCATTTTTACTATTCATATATCTCTTTCTAGTTTTTAACCAATTGAAAGTCCGGTAACTGTTAGAACTATTCTTAGCTTCTAAATCGATCCAATTAATTCTATCACCTCATTTTAGATTAGGTTAGAGTCTACCAACGATTAAAAATCAGTTACTTCAACGTCTAATTTTGAAAACCAAAATTAATAAAGAAATCAATATGTTGATTCGATAAGTGTAGAGCTATATACTCAATAAAGTTCTACCTATCTACTTGTTTCCTTGGAAATGCTAAATTTTGATAGTTTTGTTTTCATAAATTCATATCTAACGGTTCTATAGTAATTCCTAACAATATTCGTTAAAGAATAGAAGAAAACTAAAAATATGCAAAAGTAGATAATTAGAAAAATAGGAAATTACGACACAAATATTAATTATATTGATTAAGGAAAGGAGGAATTCCAAAACCCTACATGCTTATGTTCAATTTTGACTACACTTTTTTGCGAATCCCTAATTTTAGGAAAAACTGATTTTTCAATGGAAAACCCTGATTGAGATGAAAGAGATGAAGGATAATGTGTTTGAGTCAAATAAGATTTTAAAATATCTTTGGATTGTATTTTTGTTTTTGTTCAAAAGTTGAAATATTTTTCTTTGAAAAGGTTATGTCACCAAAAGTACAAAAAAATAAAAAATTGAAAGGTTCACAGATTTGTGATTTCAAAATAGATCTAAAACTCCTTGGAACAAATAAGCTCCATCAATCACAAACGTTTATGTCTTTGCATAGTGGTTATTCATTTTACTATCCATATATCTCTTTCCAGTTTTTAACCAATTGAAAGTCCGGTAACTGTTAGAACTAGTCTTAGCTTCTAAATCGATCCAATTAATTCTATCACCTCATTTTAGATTAGGTTAGAATCTAGCAACGATTAAAAATCAGTTACTTCAACGTCTACTTTTGAAAACCAAAATTAATAAAGAAATCAATATGTTGATTCGATAAGTGTAGAGCTATATACTCAATAAACTTTTACCCATTTTCGATCAAGTGATATATGATGAAACATAATCATATATAACATATGAATAAATTAAATATATAAATGAAATATTATTATTTTGTCTGGTTTATTTGTTTATATTTTTTTCACCTTGACAAACACAAATAAAACTCATACATTGAAGAAAATCTTTTCCTTTTTCCGAACAATGATTTCTACATAAATGACAACCCCAAATAAAATCCGTAGGATTGAGTTCAAGATGTTTGTATGGTAGAAGGTGATCGTGTGTATGAAGTTTACCCATAGGGCTCATTGGTGAAACGTAAGAATGAGCTCTCTCCTCTGAAACTGTTTTGCTTAAAATATTTGATGCACCTATAAATATTTTAAGAGAACTAAAATTAATATATCAAAAATACAATAATTTTTTTTATGTAACATATTAACAAACAAGTGAGCTTCCATAGTGAAACCAGAATAAAAATAGTTAAAACCGAAATAAGTGTCCTCATTTGAGCGATAGAAATTTATTTAATTGAGATAAAAGTATAGATAAAACTTAGTAATTTTCCTTTTTAATTTATTATGCGAAGTTATTAAACTTGGACTTGTCATATATATATTTGTGTTACGAAACAACTAATATTTCGATAACTTATTTTGTTATAAATGAATACATTAAAATGGCTCAACTTATCGTTTTAGTTTTTAGAATTACATTAAAATATGTTATCAAGTTAGTTAGAAACTAATTTTCCTACGTGCTAAAACTACACCTCTCATATATTTTAATTTAATATATCTTAATAAATAAACTATGGAGTTCAAAAAAGAGTTTTTATATATACATTTTGAGGTTATTTAGAAAAACAGTATGTCGTATATCTATCTTCCAAATATTGTGTGTGAAAATATATTATTTTTATCTATATGAAAATATGCTGAATCATATTTACTATAAGAAAAAGTGAAATCATCAACAATATTTTATATGACTTCAAATATGTTCATGTGAGCAAAACGATTGCCAAAATTATTTTAATAATTTTAAAGTATACTGACTATGTATTAGATTTGTGATGCATATACTTTGACGTTGATGTTTATTTCAAAATCTATGTGTTAACATATGAAATTTAGTGCATTGTATAATATATATTTTATTGTCTCGATGCCCTCACATTTCTAATACATAAAGTGGATGAGACAATGAGCTCGTCGACTACATGTTTGTATTAAACATAAGACCTTATAGCCTCTGCATAGTCTCTCATGCCCTACATGCCATCAACTTTATCGAAAAGAGTATCGCTTCCTTGCTCTTCCATGACTCTAGATTTTGACCAAGCCACCTAGCCTATTGTCCTTGCTAAGTAGTCAACATCATCACCCCATAATCATATTTCATGGGCTCATAATCCCATTAAAAGTTCCTTTCGTCTCTCTTTCATCTTCTAATATTTTATTTCCTATGTAGGTTTCATGATCTCAAAGAGACATCACCCCCTACTCTTCCATAGATCATATGAAAAATTAAATTTCTCATAAAAAGAATTAGGAAATTGAACATTTACCAACTTAGCGAGTCTCAATGTTTGGGGATGGCTACTCAAGAGACATTTAGAAAATAGGAAATTCCGACACAAATATTAATTATATTGATTAAGGAAAGGAGGAATTCCAAAACCCTACATGCTTATGTTCAATTTTGACTACACATTTTTGCGAATCCCTAATTTTAGGAAAAACTGATTTTTAAATCGAAAACCCTGATTTAGATTAAAGAGATGAAGGATAATATGTTGAGTCAAATAAGACTTTAAAATATCTTTGGAGTGTTTTTTTGTTTTTGTTCAAAAGTTGAAATATTTTTCTTTGAAAAGGTTATGTCACCAAAAGTACAAAAAAATAAAAAATTGAAAGGTTCACAGATTTGTGATTTCAAAATAGATCTAAAACTCCTTGGAACAAATAAGCTCCATCAATCACAAACGTTTATGTCTTTGCATAGTTGTTATTCATTTTACTATTCATAGATCTCTTTCCAGTTTTTAACCAATTGAAAGTCCGGTAACTGGTAGAACTATTCCTAGCTTCTAAATCGATCCAATTAATTCTATCACCTCATTTTAGATTAGGTTAGAGTCTAGCAACGATTAAAAATCAGTTACTTCAACGTCTAATTTTGAAAACCAAAATTAATAAAGAAATTAATATGTTGATTCGATAAGTGTAGAGATATATACTCAATAAAGTTTTACCTATTTTCGATCAAGTGATATATGATGAAACATAATCATATATAACATATGAATAAAGTAAATATATAAATGAAATATTATTAATTTGTCTTGTTTATTTGTTTATATTTTTTTCACCTTGACAAACACAAATAAAACTCATACATTGAAGAAAATCTTTTCCTTTTTCCGAACAATGATTTCTACATAAATGACAACCCCAAATAAAATCCGTAGGATTGAGTTCAAGATGTTTGTATGGTAGAAGGTGATCGTGTGTATGAAGTTTACCCATAGGGCTCATTGGTGAAACGTAAGAATGAGCTCTCTCCTCTGAAACTACTTTGCTTAAAATATTTGATGCACCTATAAATATTTTAAGAGAACTAAAATTAATATATCAAAAATACAACAAATTTTTTTTATGTAACATATTAACAAACAAGTGAGCTTACATAGTGAAACCAGAATAAAAATAGTTAAAACCGAAATAAGTATCCTCATTTGAGCGATAGAAATTTATTTAATTGAGATAAAAGTATAGATAAAACTTAGTAATTTTCCTTTTTAATTTATTATGCGAAGTTATTAAATTTGGACTTGTCATATATATATTTGTGTTACGAAACAACTAATATTTCGATAACTTATTTTGTTATAAATGAATAGATAAAAACGGCTCAACTTATCATTTTAGTTTTTAGAATTTCATTAAAATATGTTATCAAGTTAGTTAGAAACTAATTGTCCTACGTGCTAAAACTACATCTCTCATATATTTTAATTTAATATATCTTAATAAATAAACTATGGAGTTCGAAAAAAAGTTTTTATATATACATTTTGAGGTTATTTAGAAAAACAGTATGTCGTATATCTATCTTACAAATATTGTGTGTGAAAATATATTATTTTTATCTATATGAAAATATTCTGAATCATATTTACTATAAGAAAAAGTGAAATCATCAACATTATTTTATATGACTTCAAATATGTTCATGTGAGCAATACGATTGCCAAAATTAATTTTATAATTTTAAAGTATACTGAGTATGTATTAGATTTGTGATGCATATACTTTGACATTGATGTTTATTTCAAAATCTATGTGTTAACATATGAAATTTAGTGCATTGTATAATATATATTATATTGTCTCGATGCCCTCACATTTCTAATACATAAAGTGGATGAGACAATGAGCTCGTCGACTACATGTTTTTAATAAACATAAGGCCTTATAGCCTCTGCATAGTCTCTCATGCCCTACATGCCATCAACTTTATCAAAAAGATTATCGCTTCCTTGCTCTTCCATGGCTCTAGATCTTGACCAAGCCATCTAGCCTATTGTCCTTGCTAAGTAGTCAACATCATCACCCCATAATCATATTTCATGGGCTCATAATCCCATTGAAAGTTCCTTTCGTCCCTCTTTCATCTTCTAATATTTCATTTCCTATGTAGGTTTCATGATCTCAAAGAGACATCACCCCCTACGTCCATACGTCATATAAAAAACTTAAATTTCTCATAAAAAGAATTAGGAAATTGAGCATTTACCAACTTAACGAAAGTCTCAATGTTTAAGGATGGCTACTCAAGAGACATTTAGAAAATATAAATTCAATAAGCAACTATAATATCAAATCTGGGAAAAGAATATTGATTTTCGGATTTATTTTTGAAATCATAAAAATCTTGTCCCTAAAAATTCAATATTGATACACCTTAATGTGAAGATCAAATCAATCCCTATTATCCAATATAAATAACTGTTATTCACGTTATTTCTAACAATTTTGCATCACAAATTCAAGTTTATGCTCAAATTGATGATTGTAAAAATATACTTGTTTCCTTGGAAATGCTAAATTTTGATAGTTTTGTTTTCATAAATTCATATCTAACGGTTCTATAGTAATTCCTAACAATATTCGTTACAGAATAGAAGAAAACTAAAAATATGCAAAAGTAGATAATTAGAAAAATAGGAAATTATGACACAAATATTAATAATAATGATTAAGGAAAGGAGGAATTCCAAAACCCTACATGCTTATGTTCAATTTTGACTACACATTTTTGTGAATTCCTAATTTTAGGAAAAACTAATTTTTTAATGGAAAACCCTGATTGAGATGAAAGAGATGAATGATAATGTGTTTGAGTCAAATAAGACTTTAAAATATCTTTGGAGCGTTTTTTTTTTGTTTTTGTTCAAAAGTTGAAATATTTTTCTTTGAAAAGGTTATGTCACCAAAAGTACAAAAAAATAAAAATTGAAAGGTTTGCAGATTTGTGATTTCAAAATAGATCCAAAACTCTTTGGAACAAATAAGCTCCATCAATCACAAACGTTTATGTCTTTGCATAGTGGTTATTCATTTTTACTATTCATATATTTCTTTCCAGTTTTTAACCAATTGAAAGTCCGGTAACTGTTAGAACTATTCTTAGCTTCTAAATCGATCCAATTAATTCTATCACCTCATTTTAGATTAGGTTAGAGTCTAGCAACGATTAAAACTCAGTTACTTCAGCGTCTAATTTTGAAAACCAAAATTAATAAAGAAATCAATATGTTGATTCGATAAGTGTAGAGCTATATACTCAATAAAGTTTTACCTATTTTCGATCAAGTGATATATGATGAAACATAACCATATATAACATATGAATAAAATAAATATATAAATGAAATATTATTATTTTGTCTGGTTTATTTGTTTATATTTTTTTCACCTTGACAAACACAAATAAAACTCATATATTGAAGAAAATCTTTTCCTTTTTCCGAACAATGATTTCTACATAAATGACAACCCCAAATAAAATCCGTACGATTGAGTTCAAGATGTTTGTATGGTAGAAGGTGATCGTGTGTATGAAGTTTACCCATAGGGCTCATTGGTGAAACGTAAGAATGAGCTCTCTCCTCTGAAACTGCTTTGCTTAAAATATCTGATGCACCTATAAATATTTTAAGAGAACTAAAATTAATATATCAAAAATACAACAAATTTTTTTATGTAACATATTAACAAACAAGTGAGCTTACATAGTGAAACTAGAATAAAAATAGTTAAAACCAAAATAAGTGTCCTCATTTGAGCGATAGAAATTTATTTAATTGATATAAAAGTATAGAAAAAACTTAGTAATTTTTCATTTTTAATTTATTATGCGAAGTTATTAAACTTGGACTTGTCATATATATATATTTGTGTTACGAAACAACTAATATTTCGATAAATTATTTTGTTACAAATGAATAGATAAAACGGCTCAACTTATCGTTTTAGTTTTTAGAATTTCATTAAAATATGTTATCAAGTTAGTTAGAAACTAATTGTCCTACGTTCTAAAACTACATCTCTCATATATTTTAATTTAATACATCTTAATAAATAAACTATGGATTTCGAAAAAGAGTTTTTATATATACATTTTGAGGTTATTTAGAAAAACAGTATGTCGTATATCTATCTTACAAATATTGTGTGTGAAAATATACTATTTTTATCTATATGAAAATAAGCTGAATCATATTTACTATAAGAAAAAGTGAAATCATCCACATTATTTTATATGACTTCAAATATGTTCATGTGAGCAAAACGATTGCCAAAATTATTTTAATAATTTTAAAGTATACTGACTATGTATTAGATTTGTGATGCATATACCTTGACATTGATGTTTATTTCAAAATCTATGTGTTAACATATGAAATGTAGTGCATTGTATAATATTTATTATATTGTCTCGATGCCCTCACATTTCTAATACATAAAGTGGATGAGACAATGAGCTCGTCTACTACATGTTTGTAATAAACATAAGGCCTTATAGCCTCTGCATAGTCTCTCATGCCCTACATGCCATCAAGTTTATCAAAAAGAGTATCGCTTCCTTGCTCTTCAAAGGCTCTAGATCTTGACCAAGCCATCTAGCCTATTGTCCTTGCTAAGTAGTCAACATCATCACCCCATAATCATATTTCATGGGCTCATAATCCCATAGAAAGTTTCTTTCGTCCCTCTTTCATCTTCTAATATTTCATTTCCTATGTAGGTTTTATGATCTCAAAGAGACATCACTTCCTACTTCCATACGTCATATAAACAATTAAATTTGTCATAAAAAGAATTAGAAAATTTAGCATTTACCAACTTAGCGAGTCTCAATGTTTGGGGATGGCTACTCAAGAGACATTTAGAAAATATAAATTCAATAAGCAAGTATAATATCTAATCTTGGAAAAGAATAGTGATTTTCGGATTTTTTTTGAAATCATAAAAATCTAGTCCCTAAAAATTCAATATTGATACACCTTAATGTGAAGATCAAATCAATCCCTATTATCCAATATAAATAATTGTTATTCACGTTATTTCTAACAATTTTGCATCACAAATTCAAGTTTATGCTCAAATTGATGATTGTAAAAATCTACTTGTTTCATTGGAAATGCTAAATTTTGATAGTTTTGTTTTCATAAATTCATATCTAACGGTTCTATAGTAATTCCTAACAATATTTGTTAAAGAATAGAAGAAAACTAAAAATATGCAAAAGTAGATAATTAGAAAAATAGGAAATTACCACACAAATATTAATTATAATAATTAAGGAAAGGAGGAATTCCAAAACCCTACATGCTTATGTTCAATTTTGACTACACATTTTTGCGAAACCCTAATTTTAGGAAAAAATGATTTTTCAATGGAAAACCCTGATTGAGATGAAAGAGATGAAGGATAATGTGTTTGAGTCAAATAAGACTTTAAAATATTTTTGGAGTGTTTTTTTTGTTTTTGTTCAAAAGTTGAAATATTTTTCTTTGAAAAGGTTATGTCACCAAAAGTAGAAAAAAATAAAAATTGAAAGGTTCACAGATTTGTGATTTCAAAATAGATCCAAAACTCCCTGGAACAAATAAGCTCCATCAATCACAAACGTTTATGTCTTTGCATAGTGGTTATTCATTTTTACTATTCATATATCTCTTTCCAGTTTTTAACCAACTGAAAGTCCGGTAACTGTTAGAACTATTCTTAGCTTCTAAATCGATCCAATTAATTCTATCACCTCATTTTAGATTAGGTTAGAGTCTAGCAACGATTAAAAATCAGTTACTTCAACGTCTAATTTTGAAAACCAAAATTAATAACGAAATTAATATGTTGATTCGATAAGTGTAGAGCTATATACTCAATAAAGTTTTACCTATTTTCGATCAAGTGATATATGATGAAACATAATCATATATAACATTTGAATAAAGTAAATATATAAATTAAATATTATTATTTTGTCTTGTTTATTTGTTTATATTTTTTCACCTTGACAAACACAAATAAAACTCATACATTGAAGAAAATCTTTTCCTTTTTCCGAACAATGATTTCTACATAAATGACAACCCCAAATAAAATCCGTAGGATTGAGTTCAAGATGTTTGTATGGTAGAGGTGTTCGTGTGTATGAAATTTACCCATAGGGCTCATTTGTGAAACGTAAGAATGAGCTCTCTCCTCTGAAACTGCTTTGCTTTAAATATTTGATGCACCTATAAATATTTTAAGAGAACTAAAATTAATATATCAAAAATACAACAAATTTTTTTTGTGTAACATATTAACAAACAAGTGAGCTTACATAGTGAAGCCAGAATAAAAATAGTTAAAACCAAAATAAGTGTCCTCATTTGAGCGATAGAAATTTATTTAATTGAGATAAAAGTATAGATAAAACTTAGTAATTTTCCTTTTTAATTTATTATGCAAAGTTATTAAACTTGGACTTGTCATATATATATATATATATATATATATATATATATTTGTGTTACGAAACAACTAATATTTCGATAACTTATTTTGTTATAAATGAATAGATAAAAACGGCTCAACTTATCGTTTTAGTTTTTAGAATTTCATTAAGATATGTTATCAAGTTAGTTAGAAACTAATTGTCCTACGTGCTAAAGATCCATGAGCAAGTCACTGTACCATTTAGTGTGGGCAAGTACCAAGAGCAAGTCGGTTAATCTCAAAACGAGGCAATTCGGCGACCGAAGATGAAGAACCAACTTGAGACTGCTGGGTTAGAATATCACTTTTTTTTTGTTACTTTTTCGATGATCGCGCTAACGAGACCATCTTGGATACGACCAGTCGTTTTGTTCGTGTGGACGGCCTCGAGAAGTTGCAAGTGATCTAGAGGCGCTCCAATTTCTTGTGCCTAAAAATAAACAAATTCTAAAGTAATAATTTTAAAATTTTTAAATAATAATAAATAATTAATATAATAATTAATATAATAATTAATTTACCAATTGATCGGCTCGTCTCAGAAAACTAGTCGATCAGGCATTGTGAATATAAATGCCTTTGCCTCCTCGGTCGCTTTTCCGGTTTCCCAAATTAGTTTTCGAGATGACCTTAGCGCAGGAAGATTCCCAATAACGAATAAAGTCGTTCCAAACCGACTCATTCAACCTTCTTGGTTTATCTTTTCCCTTTTTTCATTTTTGTTTCCACTCGTTTATGTGGCGGGAAAATTGTACTGCAACCTCTTTATCGAAAGCTTCTTCCACCAATTTTGTTTTCATTGGATCCCATGTAAATTCTTGCTGTGAAATTTTAGTATATATTACTAAAAAATATTATTAAAACTATTTAAAATAATTATATATTTAAAATTTAAATAACGTACCGCAAACGTCCTGAACCAAATCTGACATTCTTCGTACGAAATATCTCGAAATTTTGTATATGGTTTGTTCAAAAAAGAATGAAGCATCTTTAATATAGATTTGCTTATTCCATTGTTTAAAATACCAAACCTACAAATTTTTATTACAATAGCGTTTAAGTAATTTTTTTAAATATAATTATAGAATAATATTAAAATAATTATTTTAAATATATTATAGAAAATTTAATTTACCATGTCGAGTTTCCTTGACGTCTCGGATCGAAAAATAGAAAAAGTTCACGACCAGGCTGCTGAACCAACTCTTCAATTGTCATTGGTCGGAAAAAATCATTTGCAGATTCTGGAATTTAAGTTGGTATAAAACTCGGAGTCGATGACTCACCACGTCTTTGGTAATCCAGATACGACCTATGATTGGAATATTTTATCAATCTATCTCCATTACTATTTACTATTTTTTAAAAAATATTAAATTATTTAAAATAATAATCAATTATTTTTATTTTTATTTTTTGAAAAAAGCAAGGTTTATTTTTTAGAGCTTTTTCAAATATACCAAAATCAAAACTGAGACCAAACTAATATCATCAATAATTTTATATAGATAGTCAACTTCAAAAAAGTTTAGGCAAGGTTGGAGCAAGAAAAGTATATATAAGTCATCACAACTATGTTGGTGCAAATGATTATTTTATACATATATCGAAATGAGTAGTTTTCATCTCAACCTTCTAGTTATATTGTCTTCATTTAGATTCTTAAGTTACCCTAATCCCTTAGTTTGAAATCTTTCTTGCTTAGAGTAAAAATAACAATATTGATCATTTTTGAGAGATTGGCATTTATTATAAAATAGGAATGGATTCTAACATAAAATATAAAGAAGAAGGATCTTTGAAATTATAAGGCCATGTGTGATTTCATTGAGAAACGATCTTTGAATTTATAATTCCAGAAAGATCCGAAATTTAAGGGAAGAATAAACCTCAAAAGTTGCAAATTCAAGTATCATTCTTCACGGACAATTCCTTCTTCTTCTTCTATTTCACTTCCATTAAGGTTCACAACAATCATTACTTTAGCACTCATCATCTGTTCTTCTTACTATATCTTCTTTTCACAGTACGATTACTTTTCCCAATTTTTTTACTAAACCACTTTCAGTTTTTATGAAACATATTTACAATATAAAAAACACAAACTTTTTTTTTGTTAAAAGGTTTCAAATAACAGCACAAAAGTGAAGTTTTCTTTCCATTTGCGTATGAAATTTACAATTAACAGAAATCAATTGCATACGATGCTTTACAATTGTAGATTTATGGGTTCATTTAGAATAAAATATAAACTAAATGTAAACAGAAACAACCATCAATTTAAAGCCTAAAACACACAACGTTTCCATAACTAAATCTAGATGCAATTCTGTCTAAACTGATTATACGAAAACATCTTTTACTTCTAAATCAAAACCTATACTAATCGGTTTACAAATGAAAACTTACATGATTTACGGTTGAATTACGGCGATGAGAGCAAATTTTCCGGCGATAACGGTAGGGAGGCGAAGAGACTAGGTTGCAGAGAAACGTGAGAGAGAAAAAGAGAATAAACGGGCATAGGTTATATAAAACATTTCCGACGGAAATTTCCGTCGGGAATCCATCGGAAATGAAATAAATATTTTCGCGGAAGCCCGCTTTGGGAATTACATTTCCCACGTATAGCCGTCGGGAATCTGTCAGCAATCCATCGACGGTTCGACGGAAATCCGTCGGAAGGCCTAATCACATGCATGATCGACAAATATACACCCACGTTGCAATTATTTATTTGATGGGCTTCTGGCGACTTTCCGATGGACTCAATAATGCCGTCGGGAAACAGTCGCTATTTTTATCAATATTTCAAAAAATATTTATATATTATTAAAAAAGTTTTTGCTCATTCCGATGGCTACATATATCAATATTTCGAAAACAATATTTATATATTATTAAAAAAGTTTTAGTTTATTTTTTATATAATAAAATGCATTAAAAATAACATGACTTTTTTCAATATTCCGTGTAAGCATTTATGAATATATGGAAATGAAATGTGGAAAGAAAAATATTATATCTGAATTTGAATCTGAATTTAGAAAAGATAATTTATATATAATTAAAGTATGGAAACAAAATCTTATTATCACAAATTTAATCTGAATCTGATGAATATTTCGAATTAGCTGAATTTTGGTCGTCAAACTCGCCATTCTCTTCTTCTAAATCTTGAAACACGTTGTAATCTTCGTTCGTGGTGTCATCAACAACAAGGTTAACTTCAAGAGAAGTGTCTATTGAACCTAAGTTACCAATTGTGCTTTGTTGCATAGGCTCTTGTTCGGTAATACCACATACCATTCGTCTAGGATGTATTGAGGTCACTGTAATCCAAGGATCTTGCTTGTTTCTCACACGAGGATATCGAATGTAACAAACCTGGTCCGCTTGTGATGCAAGTATAAAAGGATCATATTTTCGATGTCGCTTACGAGAGTGGATAGATGTAACACCGAATTCGTCTTCACGTTGACCCATGACAGGGTCATACCAGTCACAATACAACACAATACACCTCAAATCAATCATTCCTGGATAGTGAACTTCTAATATTTCACGAAGAATACCATTGTACACAATTTCTCCTGATTGAGATGATACACCATAATTACAAGTTGTTTGTGAGTTTCCTTCACGATGACTCTTAAAAACATATCCACGAACCACTCACCAACTCAACTAACCACGTGGGAAACGTTATCCCCCTAGAAGGACCTGTAGTAACCTACAAAATAATAAAATGTAGTAAATTATAAATATACATATTGAAAATTATAGTAAAATATTATTGAAAATTACATAATTGTGGTAACACTAACATAAAAATGCAACCATTTTGCAAATTCGCTTTTTTTTTAAGTTTGACCAACTCATTCTAGCTGTAATCTGAATAATGAACACGTATTTGTTCCATGTATATCCTGTTAATTATGAAAAAAGGTTAACAATAAATTATAATAATAACTAAAAACAAAATTAAATTGAATATACCTTTCATATTCCAAAATGTCATCACAATTTGTTAAAATATACAAATGCAAGTGATTGTGTTCCTCCTCTGATAGGCGTCGCGTCTTCTCTTTTCCACTTAAACGTCCAATTTTTGCAAATATTTCTGGCCCATACACTGGATATCTTGGTTTTTCTCCTCTATCATCATGTCGTGCAGGTCGTCTATTTTTTGTTTGCACTTGCGATGGAAAATAGTAGCTGGCAAAGTTAGATGTTTCTTCATTAATACTTTGTGCGTCGATTGAACCTTCAACTCTGGCAAGATTTTTAACTTTTTTCTTTAGGTGTAACATATATCTCTCAAAAGGATACATCTATCGGTACGGAACAGGTCCTCCAAGCGCTGCTTCTCTAGGGATGTGAATAGGAAGATGCTCCATAACATCAAAAAACGCTGGTGGAAATATTTTCTCAAGGTTACAAATGAGTACCGGTATTTTTTCCTCCAAATTTTGGATATCGTCTGCAATAAGTGATCTTGTACATAAATCTCAGAAAAAAGCACCAATCCCTAAACAAAAATATTTTAATATCATATAATATACATAACTATGATTAGTTATATATAAAATAATGTAAATGTCGTACCTGCAATTGCTCCGTGGACGTTTCTAGGTAGCAGATCGCTAAAGGCAAATGGAAATAGTCTTTGCATGACAACATGACAATCATGACTTTTCATCCCTGAAAATTTACCTTCAACAGTATCGACACAATTACGAAGATTAGATGCGTATCCATCTAGAAATTTGACATTATGCTTAATCCAGTCAAAGAATTCGTCTTTTGCATGCGCATCCAACCGGAATGTGGGAGAAAATGATTTTCCATTTGACATTACATGTAGTTCTTTCCGGGAACAAATATCTGGCAAATCCAATCTAGCTTTCAAATTATCTTTTGTTTTTCCTTGCACATTTAGAACGGTATTCATTATGTTGTCAAAACATTCTTCTCAATGTGCATAACATCTAGATTATGGCGCAACAAATGGTCCTTCCAATATGGTAAATACCAAAAAATGCTCTTCTTGTGTCAATTATGGTATTCGCCACAACCATCAACAGGGTAATGTCCGTTACCTCCACATGAAGCCGTTCTCTCAGCACCAAAATCTCTAAGTTGAGTCATCATATAATTGCCATCAAGAATAGGAGGTGGAGCATCAAAATTTTTTTTGTTTTTCCTAAACAATGTCGTGCTCCGGCGATATGGATGATCTTGTGGTAGAAATCGACGATGACAATCGAACCAACTAGTCTTTCGTCCGTGTATCAATTGGAACGCATCAGTATTATCTTGACAATATGGGCATGCTAATCGTCCATGCGTCGACCATCCTGATAACATACCATATGCTGGAAAATCACTTATCGTCCACATAAGTACTGCTCGCATCAAAAAGTTATGTTCGTTGGAAACATCGAATGCTTCGACACCATTTCCCCACAATATTTTTAACTCATGAATTAGTGGTTGCAAGAAAATATCAAGCGATCACTTAGGATGCCCTGGGTTGGGGACGAGAATTGTTAGAAACAAAAACTCTCGTTTCATGCACAAAGAAGAAGGCAAATTATAAGGTGTAACGATAACTGGCCACAACGAGTATTGCCTCCCATGCTTCCCAAAATGGTTGAATCCATCTATAGATAACCCGAGGTATACGTTTCTAGGCTCATATGCAAAAGTAGGATAAACTTGTTGAAAATGTTTCCATGCTTCTACATCCGAGGGATGCACAATTTCTCCATTCAAATTATGTTCTGCATGCCATCTCATAGGTTTTGCCGTGTGTTCAGATTGATATAACCTCTTTAACCTCTCTGTTAATGGCAAATACCACATCCGTTTATGCGGAATAGGTAATCTACCGCTTGTCTCTTGAAATCGAGGTTTGTGACAAAATTGGCACTTGATGCGGTTTTCATCATTTCTCGAATAGATCATGCAGTTGTCAATACATACATCGATCATCTGATATGGCAATCCAAGACCAGATACAAGTTTTTGAACCTCGTAATATGAAGCAGGTGCAATATTATCTTCAGGTAATATATCTCTAAAAAAATCAGCTATCGCATTCACACAATCTTCAGGCAAGTTGAAATCCGTCTTTATCGTCATCAACCTGCTTGCAGCAGATAAAGGCAATAATCCATCTCTACATCCTTTATACAAAGGCTGCTTGGATGCATCTAACATATCAAAAAATTTCCGGGCTTCCAAATTAGGTTCCTCTATTCTGCTAATATCTTCAATGTACGATTCTCTTTGTTCACGAAATGCATCATTCACCATCTGAACAGTACCTCCGTTTATATCAACTTCTGATGCGTGTTCCTCTACCCTAACATTAGTACTATCTATCCTTTTTGAAGTACTAGCATAATATTTCATCGTTGCATCACTTTCTCCATGTGAATACCAAATTTTGTAACCCGGCATAAATCCATTCCTATACAAATGATTACGTACTTCTCTAATAGAGATTAATCTATGATTTCGACATTTAATACATGGACAATACATTTTACTGTATTCCGATGTCATGCTATTCTTTGATGTAAATGTCATGAACTCTTCAACACCTTGCGCAAATTCATCAGCCAATTCCCCCATGGTTGAATCATATCGAGGTTTATACATCCACAATCGAAAATACTCATAAGAACCCGAAGAACACATTTTCTTAAAATTTTTGGTTATGTTGAAATTGTGAAAGATTATAGCTTATTTATAGTGAAAATTAGATATTATCACAAATTTTTAACAGATTAATATGAATTTTTAACAGATTAATATGAATTTTTAACAGATTAATATGAATTTTTAACAGATTAATATGAATTTTTAACATATTAATATGAATTTTTAACAGATAATTACGAATTTTAAACAGATTATTCTTTGGAATATTCTCCTTTTCCGACGGAATTCTGACAGTTTCTGACCACAACCGGATATTTACATATTTTGAATAGATTTTATCTTCATCAACCAACAGATTTTCGACGGTTTTCGACCACTGAGGGATAAACACAAAATTTTAATAGATTATTCTTATGTTTCCGACGGACTGCCGACGGCGTCCGACAATGGTCGGATTCTTCTGATGGTTTTCTGACGACGGAGGCTGACGGATTCCCGACGGATTGTAAAACAAAATATCCATCGGGAAGTCGTCGGAATATTACCGACGGCCTGAGATACGTCGGTAACGTTCCGACGGTTTCAAGAGGATATCCCGATGATTACGCTTTTGTCAGAAATTCAACGGTTTACCATCAGGTTTTACCTATCGATTTACCAATGGCCTTGCGATCGTCGGAAATTACCGACGGATCTCCGACGGTAGTAGTTCCCTTGGTTGTCTGTCGATTATCCGTCGTAAACTCGTCGGAAAAGTCCGACGGTTTTATTTCCGTTGGAAACGCCGTCGGAAATGTTAATGTTTTTTTGTAGTGAGTCACTGTGCCATTCAGTGTGGGCAAGTACCAAGACCGGGTAGTGTGCGACGTGGTGCCAATGCAAACTGGCCATCTTCTACTAGGAAGGCCATGGTATTTTGATAAGGAGACCACGCATGATGGCCGAACCAATCTCTACACTTTTGTGCATGACAAGAGAAAGGTCAGCCTAGCTCCTCTCACACCTGCCCAGGTACATGAGCTTGAACAGAAAATGAGTGAGGAAAAAAGCTCATTAAATCTAATTTTCTTATTCAACCAAGTCATGTCTGGAGAGCTTTAGCCTCGAAGGATTTAATGCCACTAATAGTTTTCAAAGAAGTTTTGAATGTAGAGAAAGAACAGGTAGAGCTACCTCCTGAAGTATCAGCTCTCCTCAACAAAATCCAGGATGTCTTTCCTGAGGATATACCAGCAGGCTTGCCTCCCCTACGCTGCATAGAGCACCAGATCGACCTTGTGCCCGGAGCAGCCCTGCCGAACCGGCCAGCCTACCGGATGAGCCTAGAGGAGTCTAAGGAGCTTGAGAAGCAAGTAAAGGAGCTCCTGGAGAAAGGCTATGATCGAGAGAGCCTTAGTCCATGTGCCGAACCAGTGGTGCTAGTGCCCAAAAAGGATGGGACTTGGCGAATGTGTGTAGACTGCCAAGTAATCAACAACATCACAGTCAAGTACCGGCATCCGATACCACGGCTGGATGACATGCTAGATCAGCTGAGTGGAGGCACGGTCTTCTCCAAGATAGACCTCAAGATTGGATACCACCAGGTCAGAATGAAGGAATGTGATGAGTGGAAGACCGCTTTCAAGACAAAGCAAGGGCTCTACGAGTGGACAGTCATGCCATTCAGCTTGACTAATACCCCAAGCACCTTCATGCGCCTTATGAACCAAGTTCTTAGGGCGTACATCAGTAAGTTCGTTGTAGTTTATTTTGATGACATTTTAGTTTACAGTAAATGCTTAAGGGATCACCTCACACATCTTGAGTTGGTACTTAAAACCCTTTGACAAGAAGAGCTTTATGCCAATCTCAAGATGTTCATCTTTTGTACTGATAAACTTGTCTTCTTAGGTTTTGTTATAAGTTCACAGGACCTACAGGTTGATGAAGAGAAGATTCGAGCCATACAAGAATGGCCAACACCAAGCAACATCAGCCAAGTGAGGAGTTTCCATGGTCTGGCCAACTTTTACAGAAGATTCGTGCCCAACTTCAGCAGTATTGCCTCACCATTGACGGCAGTAGTGAAGAAGAACGTGGGATTCAGCTGGGGAGAAGCTCAAGAGAAGGCATTCCAGGCCTTGAAGGACAGCCTTATGCATGCACCACTACTAGTCCTGCCCGATTTCAATAAGACGTTTGAAGTGGAGTGTGATGCCTCTGGAATAGGCATAGGAGCAGTGCTAATCCAAGGAGGAAGAACAGTAGCATACTTCAGTGAAAAGCTAGGTGGTGCTTCACTCAACTACCCCACCTACGACAAGGAGCTCTATGCCTTAGTCCGAGCATTGGAGACTTGGCAGTATTACTTGCCGTCCAAGGAGTTTGTGATCCACACTGATCACGAGACTCTCAAACACCTCAGAGGGCAAACCAATCTCAAGAGGAGACATGCCAAGTGGATGGAGTTCATAGAGACCTTCCCGTACGTCATCAAGTACAAGAAGGGCAAAGACAATGTGGTAGCCGATGCACTATCAAGGAGGTTTGCCTTTATATCCACCATGGAGGCAAAGGTCCTAGGATTCAAGCACATCAAGGACCTATATAAGGATGATCCTGACTTTGCTGAGAGCTACAAGGTGTGTGGCACAGGGAATCATGGCAAGTTTTACATCCATGGGGGATTCTTGTGTTGATAGAGAAGGTTATGCATACCACAAGGATCGTTATGAGAGCTTATCATCCGGGAAGGTCATGGAGGAGGACTCATGGGCCACTTTGGTGTCGAAAAGACTCTAGAAATGGTCAAGGAGCACTTCTACTGGCCACACATCGAAAAGTCAGTAGAAGCCCATTGTGCAAGGTGCGTCACTTGCAAAAAGGCAAAGTCCCGAGTGCACCCTCACGGGTTGTATCTACCACTACCCATACCTATACATCCATGGGTGGACATCTCAATGGACTTCGTTCTAGGTCTGCCCAAGATCAACCACAAAGATGCAATGTGGTGGAAAGATTCTCCAAGATGGCACATTTCATTCCGTGTACCAATGTTAATGATGCCATGCAAAGAGCCGAGCTGTTATTCAGGGAGATAGTACAGCTTCATGGAGTGCCAAGGACCATCGTATCAGACAGGGACACCAAGTTCCTCAGCCATTTTTGGAGGACCCTTTGTAGGAAGCTAGACACGAAGCTGCTCTTCTCTATCACCTGCCATCCTCAAAAGCGATGGCCAAACTGAAGTAGTCAACCGGACGTTGTCGAGCCTTCTCAGGACTACACTAGGGAAGAACCTCAAGACTTGGATGGAGTACCTGCCATTCATAGAGTTCGCATACAACCGAGCCGTGCACTCAGCAACCAAGAAGACCCCTTTTGAAGTAGTCTATGGCTTCAACCCTCTCACACCATTGGAGCAAACGCCACTGCCACCAGCAGAGATTACCAACCTCAACGGAGCATCCAAGGCGGAGTTCATTTACACCAGAAGGTAGCAGAGAACTTGGAGAATAGGACCGGGTAGTACGTGACTCATGCCAACAAGGGAAGAAAGGAGGTGATTTTTCAACCAGGCGATTGGGTGTGGCTACACCTACGGCAGGAGAGGTTCCCCAACCTAAGGAGTTTCAATCTAGCACCAAGAGGAGATGGACCATTCAGAGTGCTGGAGAGGATCAACAACAACGCCTACCGGATCGAGCTCCCAGGTGAGTTTAATGTGTCTAACACGTTCAACGTAACTGACTTAGCCCCTTTCCATGGAGGTGAGCCAGTTTTGAGGTCAAAACCTACTGAAGAGGGAGGGGATGATGGGGACATCAGGTCATATGGCCGGCCAGGAAACCAGACTGGCCGACCAGGGAGCTTGCCCGAGATAGGCGGGCTATTTGGCATGTCTGCCGGCCCAAGCGGTACCGCCGGACCTTCGACCATCCGGGCCGGACCAACCAACATTGTCGGAGGAGAGGCCCAAATCTCCGCCCCAACTGGTGGTGATGTGGATGACACCGCCGGTCCAATTGGTGACGCTGCCATCTCCGGAATGAACTTGGCCACAGCAGAAGACATTTCGGCATGTACCTCGCACAGTCCAGCCGGTACAGCCGATCCAGCCAAGAGCATGGGCATTTTAACATCTACACAAGGAGACTCAGACCAGATAAGCTACCAGCTTCAGGAAATGCATCTAGAGGATGTCTCTACACCAGTGGTGCCACCAGGAACAATGACAAGGAGTAGATCAAGGGCACTCTTTCACAAATTCAGCTTATGGGTTGAAAAGCTCCTAGAGAATGATCGACAAAGGACGTTGGGCCAAAAGTGCAAAGCAGAGTGCAAAGGCTTCTCAACAATGCAAGGGACTTCAGAGACTTGGGCTTTAGTGGAAAGAGAGGTCAGGGCCCAAAGATTCCTAACCCTACTCTAAGTCGAAGACTAGGAGCAAGGCGCGTGCATGCCACAAGGACGGCCATCTTCCATTTCTTGGCAGTGAGGTAAGAAAGGTAAGTTTTCAAATTGGATATTTGCCTCTTTCTGTTTTGCAGGGTAGGATTTAGATTATTTACATTTTGAGTCAAATACATTTTAGGAATAGGTCTTTTTTGGTTATGCACTTTTGTACGTTTTCCATTTGTGCAGTTTTGTAAATTTTCCATTTCTTTCTTGAGTCGACCCTAGAAGGTCAAGCTGTCGAGCATATTAATAAAGTTCCTTCCAGCATTGTAGTTCGACAACCTTTTTGATAATTAATAAAGATCAAATTTTCTTTTACAAGTTATTCTCTCAAGAGACTTGTACGCTTAGAACCTAGTTGAGACCAGCCCTCCTTGCTCTAAGCTTGTGATTTATCACGAGGTTCATCATCCCTCGTGTGGTTCACTTCACCGTTCCATCTTTTACCAACCAGAAAACCGCCATCCAGAAGCTGAAGGTTGAGTTTCTCACCTAATCTTCTCAACATAGCCCACATGCATACAACCTTTAATCAAGGCTTGTATCATACTAGAATCGGTTTATTAATACAAGTTTCTGTTTAACTCAACCTTTGCTCATGCTAAGACGGACTAACCGAACCTCAACGCAAAAAAATCTAAGTAAAATTGTAAGTCTAACTCGGGTAAGTCTAAAAATCCGGGTTAGAGCTCTACAGGTTGGTATTAGAGCGTGGTTGGTTCTAGGACGGGTTAGTGTAAATGGGCTAGTGGATTAAATCCATCTTTTTAATGCCAAGGTCTCGCGATAAGTCTGTTGTTTCTGTCTTTGTTCCTTGAGTTAACTTGTAGGTTAACTTTGTGAATAACCTTTCAGATGGCAAGGACTAATCGTAGTAGAAGACAAGAAGAAGTTTCTGGTGAGAATTCTAGGAACAATGCGGCAAGGAATGCCGAAGGTGGGACTGGGGAAGTTCTTTTTCACGGGAATGTAAATAATGTGGCAAATCCTGGGATTGCCAGGAATGTGAATCTTGCGGAGGCAGTGATTAGTAATGCTGCTGCACCAATCGGTCTTGAAGCCGTGTTTGGGTTGCTGACACAAGTATTGGCGAGATTGCCGGTTGTTGCACCTGCACCGGTGGCACTACCGCCTGTGAATCCGCCTCTGGTGGAAGTTGAAGGAGGAAATGTGGGAAGGAATCCATCTTACCTAAAGGTGATGGATGACATGCAGAAGCTAGGCATCAAGTTCTTTGCTTGGGGGACTAGGCCTATAGAGGCCGATGGGTGGATTGAAAGATTGGAACGAAAGTTCGAATCCATCCGGTGCCCAGAGACGTACAAGAAGGATATTGTGGTCCACTACTTGGAAGGGGATGCGCATGCGTGGTGGCGTGGAGTGTCTGGGCAAATGGGAAACCAAGGCGCTTCGTGGGAGGCGTTTTGCGACTGTTTTAGGGCAAAATACTTCCCAACTGAAGCTCGTGACCGTTTGGAAGGATATTTTTTGGACTTGTCCGAAGGGACTAAGTCGGTGAGGGAATACGAAGGTGAGTTTAACAGTTTGAAAAAGTATGCTAGCCATGAACTGAGGAGTGAGCGAAGGCAAGTTCAGCGGTTCATGCGAGATCTAAGGATCGATCTCTGCAAAACTTCTCAAATCCGTCATTATGATACACTCGTGGAACTGGTTGAGAAGGCAGTACAGCTGGAATACAATGCTGCCGAGGAATCTAGGCTAGCCAATATTGCTGCTGTTGGGCAAAAAACATACTCATTCGAGAAAGACACATGTTAGCCGCAATGTGAACTCGGGTAGTGGGAATGGATATCCGAGTGCAAGTTGGAGTGCATATGGTGCATGCATTAGATGTGGAAGTATGAACCCTAAGGTTCGTGATTGCACCGAAGAGGATCGTAGGGGAAATGTTCAAGGGAATAATTCTGGTGAGAAGGTCTCCTATCATTGCGGTGTAGTTGGGCACATCAAGCCGCATTGCGCGCAGTTGGCGCAACCTTCTGGGGAACGGCCGAGTGAGGTACTGCCACCTCCACCAAATAGGCAAGCCGTGATGCCTCGGCTGTATGCGATGGCTGAGGAGAAAGTGACCGATCCGAGTTCCTCTCGTTTGATGACTGGTAAGTTCTATCACTTACCTTAGCAAAAACAATTCTGTGTGAAATTATTGTGTGTGTTGCATAGTTTTTCGCATTCTAGGTGAATGTGTAGGGACCTTATTAATGGATGGTGTGGTAACCCATGTTTTGTTTGATTCTGGAGCAACCAATTGCTTCGTGAATCCAAACATGGTTGGAAAAGGTGAATTCCATAAGGAACCATGGGATAAATATGGGTGCGTCCAAGCGGCTGGGGGACAATCATGTTATCCCTTGAAAAAGTCCGCAATGTCTTAGTGATGGTTGGCACTGTAAACATGCCAGCCGATTTGGAGATTTTCCCAGTGAAGTCATATGATGTGATCCATGGAATGGATTGGCTCGGGAATTTTTCTTTGTGACATGTGATGCACCGAGCACAAAAATTCTCCACATCTTTCTTTAGGTTAGGCCAATAGAAATGGTCCATCACTATGGCCAGTGTCTTGTGGAAACCAAAGTTTCCCATTAGGCCTCGTTCATGTGCTTCACTAAGCACTAGCTCTCTCAATGATCCTTCGGGCAAGCACAACCTCTTGTCCTTGAACAAGTAACCATCTTGGATATAGAAGGAACAATATGCTCCTTTGCCACACTCTTTATAGCACTGACCAAGCTCTGGATCACTAGGGTAGATCTGTTTGAGGTGTTCAAACCCTATGACATTGCCTTCCATTGTGGCAATCAATGCATGCCTATGTGAAAGGCATCGCTACAATATTTTCTTTGCCCTTC